>JALPQD010000557.1:0-467500 GCA_023101885.1 Typhlomys cinereus | reverse complement strand
CCTCTTTTACACTGACCATCCCATTGATTAACTTGAATGAAAAACCCTTACCATATCTCGGCTATGTCTGGTTCATCTAGAGCCATGGGAGACAGCAAGGAGGCAGCAATCAAGTTGGCACTGCTGTGTGCTTCACAACAAGGTGTCGTTCACGGCATAAGAAGAGACGCTGCATAATTCCTATCTGAAGTATGGACTGTTCTGCAAATGTGTCCTCCGCACTCAGAAAGTGCGGTTACAAGCCAAAAATAATCTAATCAAATGAGCAAAGTGTCTAAGATCTCCTGTGTGTGTGTGTGTGTGTGTGTGTGACAATGGGCAACTTGGTTAACTGTGTTCTAATTCATTGATGATCTGCATTGTATTGCTATGTTTGGGAGAGATGACTCGGGAGTTAAAGTGCTTGCCTTGCAGGGAGAGAGACCATATCCGGAATAAAGATGTCAGGCGGGTGTGGTGGCCCATTTGTAATTCTAGCTCCGGAAGAGCCTGAGACTCCTCGACAGCAAGCTGGAGAGCTGGACTAATCCTAATGGTGTGCTCTGGGGTTAACTAGAGACAGACTCACGACCATAAGGTAGAAGAGACATCAAGAATAATTCTGATCATCCTCCTTGGGCCTCCTCAGCCCACACTCAAGCACACTTATGCACACACACACACACATACATGTACACTACCTACATGCAAACCCACACACACTCATGTGCTCCACACACACAAATAAGAAAAAAAATGTGCTCGCTCATCCATTCATTCCTCGAGAGCCTGCTGTTGGCAGGAGGTGCTCCAGGTGAGTGAGTACACAGACAAGACAATGCCTTTCCCTCACACAGCTCCACTCCACAGGACACCGTAAGGTAAAGGACACCGCAACTGGGAGGGAGGGAGGAGGCACGGAAGTGGGCTAGGATGGGGAAGCAGAGTTTAAGGGACATGAGTTCCAACTCATGGGGTGCTCAGGCTGGCGACCTGGAGATGACGCCTGAACAAAGAATGGAGGAAGTGAGCTGGAGGAGAGGCTGAAGTGGAAGAGGGAAGTGAGAGTGGGAGGGACTACACCTCGTGCATACGTGCGTGTATGCGTGTGTGCATGCGTGTGTTGCATATATGTGTGCATGTGAGTGTGTGCGTGTACGAGTGTGTGCGCCCACATATATGTGTGCCCACAGGCAAGCCTAGGCAATCAAATCACGGAGGTGCCAGAGGACACGGTGACTGGCCCTCTCCTTTGACCTCACCTGAAACTCCATGGCGTGGTGGCTGCAGTCAAAATAAAGGGCCAACTACTGGAGCGCAGACACTTCAGTGGAGGAGAACAAGGTCAACGACACGTACGTACAGATAAAAATGCCCCAAAGAAATCCAGGACTTTGTACACTAATGAACTTTTGAAAAAGTGAAGGAAGGACACAGCTCATTTTCCAGTTGCCGCCCTGCCCGCCAAGTGCCCCGTCAGCTCGAGTCAACGAGGCAGGACAGCGTGGCAGCGCCTAGTGTGACAGCGAACTCGTTAGTCAAAGCCAGCCAGGGACAGCTCTGAAAATAAGTCTCATTCCCAGCCGCTGGACCACCTGGTGGGTGTGGGGGGGTCCTTAACAGTACTCGAGCATCCCTTCTAAAGTCAGTGGGTAACCACCTCAAGTCATGCTTCCTTTAATAATTAAAAAACTAGGCTGAGGGCTGGAGAGATGGCTCAGGGGTTAAAGCTCTGTCTCGCAAGCAGAAGGTCCTGAGTTCTGATCCCAGGTCCCACGTAAAAAAACACCAGGCAGAAATGGTGGCAGGCTGCACTTCCAACCTGGGTGGGTGGAGCCTGGGAAATCCCAGAGCGAAGCAAGGAGGTAGAAGTCATCCAGGATGATTCCCGAAGTCACCCTTGGTCCTCCACAGGGACACACAGTGTCTGCCCTCTGATGCTCGCGTGCACATATACACACACACAGTAAATAAATAAGTAAAAAAAATTTTTTAAATGCTAGGCTGAAAGAGAAGAAAAGGAAATGAGCCTGTCTTGGAAGTGAATGGATGCAGAATTCTTGGCTTTATTTGGTTCAGCCGTACTTACAGGAAAGGGGCTGTTCAGGCAGGCACTCTTATTTGCTAAATGACTATCAATGTGACAGTGTGTGATGTTGGTTATTTCAGCTAAAGACTGTCAAGAACTAAATAATCAAGCATTGGGTTACAAAGTCTAAAAGTTAATACAGCAGCACGAAGTACTTATATTAGTGCTTTAAGTAGCTAAATTAAATTGCAACGTATCTCTCAAGCAGCCATTGAACACGTGAGAAGAAAAATAAATTGAGTTCCACATGGGCCTTTATGGCATCCAACAGCCGTATCTGTCATCACGCGGATCCTTTTCACTGTCAATTCAACACACATTTTGCAGACCTTGGGCCTGCAATTATTTCATTTCCTTTCTGGAAATGTAATTTCCACTTACTTTTGGAGAATAAAAGGCAGACAAAAGGAGGAAGGAGTTGCAGTATTTTCTGATTAAGATTATCTGTGCAAAACAGTAAAAGGAGAGGGAAAAAAAAATCTATACACACAGACAGAAACACACACACACACTGAAACCTTCTCAGAAATGAACCTGTCTCCGCCAAATTGCTTTTGTGTCTGGATATCGGTTCAAATGCAGCCAGACTGCCAATGTCAAAGGAGGTGTTAAGCGGGTTTAATGGGAAAGACGGGCAGAATGAACATAGATCATTTTTCCAGTGGGAACCATGTATATGATTCTCAGCAAAGAAAAGGAACATGCGGCTACAGGAGGAAAACAGGCCTCAAAAGACGTAATGAAATTAGATAAAACTGGAAAAGCATAAATGGGCCAAGAAGGCCCTTCACTCCAAAGGAGGTGGGAGGGAAAAAATTAAGTCCATAATACCCATGAGAGAGGAAGAAAAAGAAAAAAAAAAAAACAGCTGAGAAAAATAGATTCAAACTGAATTTCAACTTCATCTTGTCTGGGTTTCACCTTTTAAGTTGAGACAGCTAGAGTGTGTATGTGCGGAGTTCTTTCTCTCTTGACAGAACAGGAAATCAGAGGTTTAATGAACTTCGATTACCATACTCTGCCGATCTGATTTGCCTCACCTCTTCCTTTTCTTACAGTGACAATGTAGCCAACAGCCTGGACCAGTGTGGATGAATTTCCAAAGGAGTTTTGCATTTTTAAAAAACAAACCGACCCTACACCAGACTCATGTGCAGGGCGATCAGCAGCAGGATTAGCCCTGACAGAGCTCCGCACCACGTGGAAGCCAGTCCGTACTGATAACCGACCTGGTATATTTTCATTCGTGGGACTTACAGTTCTGCTTTCTCTAAGGACCAGAAAGCTGTACAAAGGTACCCTCTGAAGGAGTCTCAGAGATCTAGCACCTTCTTTGGCTGCTTGGGAGCCACTATGAGGGGCAACGTAAGCACTTGGCTTTGGAAGGACTTAAATGTCATCTGCTGCACAAGGGACGAGCAGCCAGGTTGCTTCTGTGCACGAGAAAGGGGGCTTGATAAGCCAGCTGGCTCGGGAGATGCAGAACTGGCTTAGAATCAGAAACAAACCACTAAGCTAAGAGGGAGTCTGGAAGCAGAAGCTGGCTCGAAGGAAAGAAGGAAGGAAGGAAGGAAGGAAGGAGAGGAGGCAGGCCGAATCAAAGTCTCTCTGAAGAGCAGCCCCAAGGGAACACGTTAGCCATGACAGATTCATCTACATACTACTTAACAAAGAGCATTGTTACTTACTGAAACGTAACCTTGGAACTTGTACATCCTTCCAATGTACGGGGCCCTTCACCTGGCTCAGGTGTTAGGGGACTCGGGCTGTTGAATTCTGCCTCCAGAGTTTTCTTGTTCAAGGCTGTTTTTGTTACACTGGATACAGAACCCAACACTGGCATGGATTTGGACTCTGAAGTGGCTAATATCCCGGTAGGACCTTAAAACCAAACACATACCTCAAGTTTAATCATTGTGTGTGATGCTTATGAATATGGAGCTGAAAAACAGATTAACTGTAAAGTCCCACAGGAAGTGAAAAGGCCAAGTGGTTGGTGAAAAAAATTTCAAGAGCATGCCACAAGAAAAAAAAATCCCACTGGAAATCTACTCTGCTTTGGAGGTATAACACTGCTTTTCAATTCACCTGGACCATGCTGAGAAATTATATGCAGACCTTTAAAATCCCAGCCCTGCTTCCCTCATCGACCACTGAAATTGTACAAACTCTTTTCTTCTCTCAGAACATGGCTTGCTGGTAGCCCTGCTTGGACGGCTTTGCCTCTCAAGAGTTAACTCTCCTACAGACCCAGGTCTGTGTTTTAAACAGGGGATATGGACCAGTGTCAAAAGGTCGTTTCCGAGAGACCCGGGAAGCCTTCTCCAGCAGTAAACAGCTTTTTTGAACATTTTCAGTTTAATGCGAATGAGAAGCAAGTGGATTTATCGCCCCTTAAAAACACAGGCACAAGATAATGAAAATTGAGTGGCAAAGAGTCCGACTGCTTATTGTGTGACTCTGCCACTCTTTGAGGCAGGATTTAACGCTTTACAATAGGGCTCGTTACCGAAATTATTGGCATAGCAAGCTACATACACAGAGCCCTGACGCTAAGACTCCTGATGAATTTTGTCTGTGCCAGTGTAGAAAGTCTAATCTGGGTCATGAGTCTCAAAGTAAGCATCCAAGTGCATCTTTCTTGAGAGTCCGGAAGGAAGACTTTTTAAGACAAAGAATGGTTAATGTAAGTATGCAAAGTGAATAATGTCGAGATGAAGTTAGAAGATGACCTTGTAAAGTGCCACTGAGAAGAGGGTGGGATCTGGATGATTGTTCTTAAGAAAGGCTGGGGGGATGCGGTGTGGCTGGGCTGGCAGGAGCACCTGCTGGAGCATGCACGAAGCGCTGGGTTCGATCCCCAGCACCCCCTATCTGATGGTGCATCGTGTACCTGTCATTCCAGCACTTTGGAGGGGGAAGCAGGAGAATCGGAAGTTCAAGGTTATCCTCCGCTACAAAGTGAGAACAGGCCTCAAACAGATAAACCAAAAATTCAGACCATCTCCTGAACTGGCATAATCCAAAAATGCTAACCGATCCCTGATCATTAATATTTCGCTCTGAGTCTCACGTGGCTCTGAATGTGTTCGGTGCCCTACCTACAACAGTAGAGTATGTCTAGTTTGGAAAATTCTTGTTTAAAAGGAACCAAAATATTGTCCCGCTGGTACGGCAGACTCCTCCCTTAGCCTGGCTCTGTGCGGGAAACACGGCTCTCTGGTCTGAAGGAGTCGCAGCCCCCACGCAGCTCTGGTGTGGGACCTCTTCATCCCTGTACTGTCTGGACAGACATGTTGGTGACATCACAAAACCCCGTGTTTGGAAAGACCATTTCCAATCCAGTTACGTTACGCCTTGTGTCGCATGGGACTATGGGAGTCTAGTGAGGTGGGCAGAAAGATCAAAAAAGGAAACACTCAGAAAATACAGACAGGACACTGAATTCAAGATCTGCTTCCACTCAGTCCCCTCCCTAACTGCCATCTCCGGCTCTAGATAGTGCCCCTTCCAGTACTTCTCAATCGCATTAAAGAAAATGAGCATTTTAATCATGTTGGGAAGGTGATTTCGTGTCGAAAGGGGGCTAAAAGGAGAAGAGGTTTCGGAGGAAGAGAGAAGGACTGTGGAGAATCAAACCAGCTTACTACTGCTATCTGCTTCTGCCGTCACCTTTCTGCGACGTAAAATTCTTTCTAACTCAGTTTCACTGTTCTCGGGGCCAAGGGATTTTAAGCTTCTTGAACTAGTGGATTTGTTAAGTGTCCCCTAAAGCAAAAACAAAACACAAACAAAAAGGTTAATATAATATGCAAAATAATATAAAAAGCAAATCAATAAAACATTGCCAGAATTCAAACAGAATTAGGAAACGAAACAAACTGCATATAAATATATGTACATATATAGTTTCTTTTTAATGTCCACATACATCCTCAATGACACAAAGTGTAGATCATTTGCGAAGATGCTACTGATGGCGAAGACACAAGTTTCATTCATCTCAGAAGAATAATGTAAGCATTTTTCTTCTCAAGCCAATTGTAAAAGTTGGTAATGGGAAGATACTTGCCCGTTGGTGATGAAGATGCTGGTGTGCGCCGAAGAAGAAGAGAACAGATGGGTTTGACTCACCTTTGGGTGGTATCTCAGTGCAGCAGCCATGAACTACCTAACACAAAGCCTCGTGGTGCAAAAACAAAAATGCGTGGCCGGTTACTGAGCCAGAGAAAGACCCCAGCTGTGTACTTGGTAATGGTGGTGTGGCTGCAAAGGAGGGGCCTTCTGGCCTCCAGCAGCCCACTCGGACAAAGACAGACCACGCAGAGCACCCGTGGGAACGGCGTGGAAGAGGAACACTGTGGTTCCCCAGGGACCTTGCCGGCCTCGCCCAGGAGCACGTGGTGCGTTTCCCAGTGCTCAGAAGATGCTTCAGGCAAGAAGAGGACATGAGGCCTGGCTCTGCTGAATGTGGGTAGGTACACGTAGGTCTCAGCTGCCAAGAAGACAGACCCTCACGCCATGGTCCCCCATCCTGGTCTCTCTGGAAGAAGGGAACTGAGGGAGAGTTGTTTCTCACCTCCTTTTCTAGCCACATGTCTGACCACAGCCTGGGTCACATGCTTCTCACTTCACTATAGCGAACCTCTCAGAGGAATGCCTGTTTCCTGGAAAGGTTCCCCCTCAGTGGAACTGGGAGGGGCTTGGGCCTGAGGAGGGGTCTGGGCCAGCGAAGCAAGGAGAGAAGAATCTGGGGTCTAGTATAACTCGCCAGACTTCGTGATGGGTCGGAAGGCAAGGTTTGCTCAGCCAGGACACAGCCACTTTATTAGCCCACCTACCAGCTGAACTCTCTGGGGAGCTTGTCTTACCTCCATTCCTTCCCTCTGCCTGCTCCTGCAAGGATTCTAAGAATCCTATTGGCTACCAATAGTAACTTGTGTTTCTTCTTTTGTGTGTATGTATATGTGTTTGCATGTGGGTAGGTACACGTAAGTGTGTGGGAGCGTGCCCTCAAAGCACACTTGAGGGGGTGTGTGCCTGGAGAGGCCCAAGGATGACTTTGGGAACCATCTTGGGTTGCTCTACTTTACTGCTTTGCTCTGGGGTTTCCTAGGCTCTGCCTTCCAAGGCTGGAACGACAGGCCAACACTGTATCTGCCTGGCTTTTTTATGTAGGTTCTGGGGATTTGAACTCAGGTCCTTTTGCTTGTCAGGCAAAGGCTTTAACCACTGAGCCATCTTCCCAGCCCTCGTATTTCTCCTTTAACTATGAACCAAAAAAAGTTCCATGTAAAATCGAATGGTTTAAAAACTAACAGGTTATAAGGGGATTTAATAACTCACAGGCTATTATAATGCTTGGTTAAAACAGGTCCCCTGTCACTGACTTAAAGTTACGGGAAAGTGGGGAACTGCCAACAGGATCAGGAAACTGCTATTTAGCTGTCAGTTGCCTAACGGGCTGATAAATGAAATGTGTAGACGAGACTCTTATTTTAATCAGACATATGATAATTCTCTCCCAGGAAGTACAAGTTTCTGCTTTTCACTCATTTCGAAGATTCATAAAATATATGAAAAGGAAAATCACACATGTATGATCATAACAGCTTATTTCATCATGTAAAAGGTGAAATGTTTTGGTCATAGCACTGGAAGTCTTTACTTGTTGAAAAGAAATAGCTTGAGGGATGAGTATCATGACAAGCCAAGAAAAAGAAGGCAAGCCGGTAAGCTTGAAAGGAAGGGACAGAATAGCTTCATTTCCATGTCATTTGTACTCATCTTTTTAAACAAACTTACCGTTTGCATTACTCATAAGCAGTTGTTTAAAAACTTAACGATTCTCATTATTAAAATGACTCACAAAACTATCACAAAATTCAGGCCACCTGGCAGTCCTTTGCTAAGGAGTTTATCTTTCATAAGATCCTCTGGTTTTCCATTTGGGTAACAGCATCATGCACCTCCCCACCCCCACTTCACAACTGCCCCCAGATCCTGACTGTGCTGGGCCATCCTCGGTCACACAGGATGCTAACGGTATCTGTCTCATCTGCGTTTACTGACTGATGCGGCTGATTCGGCTAATAGATGAGCAAATCTGCAAGGTACAGGAAATCGGGAGGCAGACATCGCTCTGTAAGGCTCTCAACTGACATGATAGAAAGCCCCACTAATAAAGTTTCTAGATTATCTTATGCATACATTATAATCATAAAACACTCAAAAGAATTGGTTTAGAAGCCGGCCAGCAAGCCACAGAGCTGCGGCTAGGACGCCCGTAAGTTCCTTATAGGCCAGGGCCTTGAACTTAGATCAAATCCCAAGGCAACATTTTCTCTTTATGACACCATGGTCATTGAACAATCTTAGTTTCTATGCTCATCAAGTGTTGGAAATGTCACCTTACTGGACAGCCTGATGGTCAGGTGACTAAACGAATTCCTCAACAATTGCAATCGACAAATTACACTTTGAAAAAAATGCAAAGTGTTTGGAAAAGACCACTGAGAGAACTTGATCACAGCTTCTTGTGTCCTTTTGCTTTAAACCAGACTGACCTACCAGAGAGACTTTCAGAATAATTCATATCTATCTGTTCAGTTGTTGGAAATGCCACAAAGTGGCTTGTAAAAGACAGGGGCCTCGAGAGGGTCCATTTCCCAAACCTCAAATTTGCATGATCATAGAAATGACAGAGATAGGTTTTATCTACAAAATACTCAAACATTAAGTGGAAGCGGGTTTGGAGAAATGACTTCGGCTCAATATTTAACACTTTAAAAAAATGGCTTGAAAATCATACAACTCTGAAAACAGAGCAGAGCTCTCCAAAGCCCTTCCAGCTATGCTCTAATGTCCAGCCAGATAGCCAGACGATCTCCATCTTGGAGGTCACATTCATTCATGTTCAGTAAAAACACCCATATGCAACTGCGTCCTGGCTTCTGCCTCTCCAGTACCCAGAATACCTGTTTCTTGGTGTTTCCTGGTTCAGGGGCTGGCTTCCATCTCTGTGTAAAAGGTGTAGGCTCCTTGGGGGTTACCGATGGTAACCCCCATGGGCCATGATCAAGAGATGCTGTCCCCACACTAGGACTCTCGACAATCCTAATTGTCTGTGCTCCAGAAGGGCTCCTAAGTCGGGGGCTGACTTCCTCTCTCAGGAGACCAGCTGTGGTTCTTGACCCCATCTCCGGGAGTTACAATAGTTTGCTAGCACTCAGCATATACTGCTTCTGGGGGAGAGGAAAGCTGCTATTTGGCAAAGAATAGGGGAAAGGATCCGTGAGTTCTATTACTTAAAAAAAAAAACAAAAAAAAAAACCACAGAATTCTAACTGTGAGTGACACATGAATGTCACAGGTGGCAAAGACATCTAAGAACAAGAAAGACATGGGCAACGTGAAAAAATCGTTCTTAAAATTTCATACCTTACATATAACTTCAAAGATTTCTTTCCATGAAGTGGTACAAAATTATGGTGAATATGATACTGCAAAGTAACATTTGATCTGTGGATGAAGCTCAGTGGGACACACACACACACACACACACCACACACACGCACACACACACACACACACACACACACACGCGCACGCACTTACTGAACCCAGAATTCAGGAAACAATCTTTCATTGAACATCAACTGCTATTGGAATATTTTGGCAGAATCGTGAAGTATTTTCACGTGTATCTCCATTTAGACATTTGATTTTCTGAATAAACTGAATTTCTGACAAGCCACGCTGAGCGGACTCTTCTGCTGCCATCAGAACTGCTCTTCGGCCCCTTGGGAGTGCGTGGGACGTCCTGGGACATCTGCATCGCTGTGAATTGGCATGAATGCTCCTGTGCAGAACACTAGGTAAGGAACTCTTCTGCTCCAAGAATCCATTAGATAATAACCATGCCCTTCTACAGGGGCTTTAACCCTCAGTTTGCTAAGTAAACCACTACTGCTAGCCAGAGATACACCTCTCTTAGGGGGCTAATCCCACTCACTTATAACTAAAGCAAACTAATTAAGCCGTCCTGTGTGAACAGGCTTGATGAAAATAATTTTGTTCACCATCATTATGGGGCTGTCTGCATCATTATGCATCACAACGAACATGACAACAAATGGGGCGGGGTGGGGTGTTCAGTCCCACATCTCCACTCCCACGTCTGCTGACTCACTGTGCAGAAAGGGGTCTGAATAGAGCTGTGTCTGAAGCCTCCTCTGTGAGGCCACTAAGAGGCGGCCAGGGATTCTGTCCGCTGTAGCTTCCGCTTAGGAAAAGAGCAAAGGGCTAGAGATGGGTATGGTGCGTGTTCCCCAAGGGGCAGGAGATACCTCAGAAAGTGCGAGCAGTCACAGAAAGCAAGGGGTCCCACCGGACTAGGGTGTGGCTCGGCTGGTCAAATGCTGAGATTCGTTCCTAGCACTGCATAAGTGGGGTGCTGCTTGCCTGTTACCCTGGGACTTGGGAGGCAGAGGCAGGAGATCATCTCAAATTCTAGGCTAGCCAGGGCTGCAGAGGGAGACCCTGTCTCAAAAAATACAAAAAAAGGGAAAAGGAAGCGAGAAGGAGGGGAGGGAAAGAAGAGAGGGAGGAAAAGAAGAGAGAGAGGAAGGAAGAAGGAAGGAAGGAAGGAAGGAAGGAGGAGGAAGGGGAAGGAGGAGGGAAGGAAGGAGAAGGAAGGAAGGAAGGAGGGAGGAAGGAAGGAAGGAAAGAGGGAGGGAAGGAGGGAGGGAAGGAAGGAGGGAAGGGGGGAGGGAAGAAGGAAGGAGGGAGGGAGGGAGGGAGGGAGGGAGGGAAGGAGGAAGGAAGGAAGGGAGAGAGGAAGGAAGGGGGAGGGAGGAAGGAAGGAGGGAGGGAAGGAAAGAAGGGAAGGAGGAAAGGGAAGGAGGAAAGGGAAGGAACAAAGGAAGGAAGGAGGACACAACGGAAGAGAGGTTTTCAAGAAAGGGAAAAGAGGATAAAAAAGAGCAGGAAGAAAGAAAAGGAAAAGAAAAGAAAAGGAGGGGAAGGGAAACCTCTCATTTGACCATCCAACTCCAGTTTCTCATCAGATTATTTTTTGATGATCAGAAAAGGGCGGATGGTGCCCCAAGACCACCGCGTCTGGGTAAGAGTTCAAATGAGTATCAAGAATCCCACTGAGCTGGTCCTTAACAGTGCAAGAGGACTATCCTGGAGTCTGTCCTCCAACACAGATCCTGGTCCTCCTCGCATATGGCCGGACACTGGACCTTCCAGACGCACAGTGAGGATGGAGTGTGGGGGCGGGGCGGGCTAAGAGGAGGAGTAAGGACCTGCTGAGCAGCGAGCATTCTTGAACAACCAAATCCATCAGCAATGTGTTCTCTGATACAGAAGCCGGAGGGATCTGTAAGCACGACACAGTAAACGATCCAAAAGAAGCGACGCTGCTGCCCAAAGGAAACACAACATTCCCCAACCAGTCATTCACGAGAAGACAGATGGGAAAACGGTCCTTCTGCTCCCCACAACGTGAAGAGAGCCGCGGCCGTCCTTACCAGTATTCCCTTCAGTTCATCCACGGCGCTCTCCGTGCTTTTGGAAGAATCTGGCTACAAGTTTAAAAAAGAAAAAAAAAAGCATTATTGAACAGTTAGGTTTTAAAATACTAAAGATCCTTCTATGGTAAGTTATTGGTAACAGGACGTCTGTGTGCTTTTAAAATATGTATTTCGAGGGACAGACAGACAGAAAGACAGACCAAGAAGTCAGGACAGCTTTCGGAAGTCAATTCTCTCCTTCCGCCATGTGGGTTCTGCGTCACCAGGTTTGCATCCTAAGATATCTCACACACCCGACTGCAAGCTTTTCAATCAGGATTTTTTTCTTAAGGTTTGGAAAAAAATTAGCCATGCTAGTCCTTTTAAATCCTTCCTTATGTTATTGGCCAGAAACATAAGCTACATTCGAAGCAAAAAGCCTCAGGCTAGCTCCTTCTAAATATTTTATCACCTTGGGGTTTGCGCCAGAGATGCAAACGCCAGACTCCAGAGGTTTGATCTCAAATTCTTCAGCATTTCTTCTAGTGGATGGTGCTCACTGGCGCCGTTGGACTTCCGCCAGCAGAGGACGGCTAAGCGAGGGAACCCGGCCAAGCAGAAAGCCCCACGGACTCCGGGCAGGCCAGCTTACAGGAGATGGGTGGTCTTGTTTAACAAATTTCACAAAAGGCCCAAATCAAGAGAAAATGGGCCTAGGAAGGAAAGCCCACTCAGCACCTCTGGCTGCCAGAGGGACCTCCAAGGGTGCGACCCGGCTGCACCCCACGGGTAAAGTCAGGAGGCTAGGGTTCAGGCCAGGCGTCTGAGCCAAGCCACACCCAGAACAGATCAATGCCCAGGGAGGGCCTGTGTGCCCCCTGCCTGCCAACCATACTGCCAGTGTCTTTGCTTCCATCAGCAGGGTTGCAGGAGCGCAAAGGGCACCTGGGTCCTCAGGGAAATGTAGCTTGGGAAAAGACCCCTGCTCTCCTCTTGACACTTTGATAATAAGAGAGGAGAGGGGAAACTGTCAAGACAAGAGCCACAGGACCCTCTTGGTCCCAGAGAAGAGGTGCAACAGGATTCTCAGGTGTTAAGACTCTGTCTTGAAAGCAGAAGGTCCTGAGAACTTGGATCCCAAGTCCCACATAAAAATACCAGGTGGAAACGGTGGTGGCTGCACTTCCAGCCCTGGTGAGCAGAGCCTGGGAAATCCCAGAAAAAAGCAAGAAGGAGGTACAAGCAATCCAGGGTGATTCCCAAAGTCACCCTTGGTCCTCCACAGGGAGACACAGTGCCCTCTGATACACACACACACACACACACACACACACACACACACACACACACACAATAAATAAATAAATAAATAAAAATATTTTTTAAAAAACTAGGACAGGAAATACTTGATTAGACGCTGGATCTTCATAGCCCAGGTTTTCTGTGGAATGACGGTTTCTTCAGTGTTAGCCACAAGCTCTGAGACCCTCATTTTGACCATGCCAGCTCCACCAACCGTACCAAGAAGGTGGTGGCGGTAGGGGTCATGGAGCTAGTGCACGCAAAGCAGGCTGGGCCTCTGCAGGGAGCTAACTGTTCATGCGGCAACTGTGCCATTCGGACCAACGCTGTGCTGAGCAGCACTGTCCTGGCTGCAGAGAGCTTTTGGAGTCTGGCCAGACATGTCAGGACTGGGCACTGCGAAAGCAGACTGCAATGCAAGGGCCCAGTGACCACTTGCAGCAGAATTACTGGCCTGGGGACTCAGTGGCAACTTTAAAATGACACAGGAGCAGCCCGAGGAGGGAATGGATGGTTCAGATGGTCGAGTGTATGTCTCGTAAGCATGAGGACCTGAATTTGAGACCCGGAACCCAGGTTAAAAAAAAAAAAAGAAGTCATAGTGGTGCATCCTTGAAATCCCAGTACTGGAGAGGCAGAGACAGGAGGGTCTCCAGGACCCCCGGCAAGCCAGCCTAGCCAATCAGCCAGCACTAAGTCCCCAAGGAGAGAACCTGTCTCAAAAAACAAGGTAGATTGTTCTAGAGGAATGATATACGTGAGGCTGTCACCTGGTCTCTACATAGACCCACGAATATGTGTACCAGCCCACACACGAACACACATACAGAGAGAGAGAGGAGAGAGAGAGAGAGAGAGAGAGAGAGAGAGAACAGCTTTCAAAGGAAGAAAGAAGCAATCCAAGTCGACGAATAAAGAAAAGCCACCTGTCCATATCTACAGTGAGGAAGGAAATGTCCAACACTTATCACTGGGCCTCTCTGAATGCGACAGACCAGCTGGTGGGAAGCCCAGGTCTCTCTCCCCCCGACCCTCTCCTGAGTGTTTGGAGACAGCAGCTGGCTAATCATCTCAGTACCAGATCGATATTGTCTTGGGTCTCGCCCACCATGAGCGTGTGACCCCCACCCAAACTGGAGCCGGGAGAGGCAAGGGCTTGGTTGTACCTAGTGTCTCTTTGCAATGTCGACAACTGTACTTGGCCCAGCGAACTCAACAGACTTACCCAAAAGAATCAGGGCACTGGCTGGTTGTCTGATGGGACGGGTCACAGCTCCACGGTTCTGGCCCACACCGGGGACCTTCTAAACTGCTTTAAGTTCACCTTGGGTCAAACAGGGCCCCGTGGATACAAACTGGTGTGGATGCAGTAGCTTCCTTCACCTTCTCCAAAGCCTCCTTGGCCAGGCCCGACGGAGTTCCCATCAGATTCCTGACATTTACATCCCATGAAAGGCAATCTCCAGGGGGCGGGGAGCGCAGGGAGGCGCACGTACCTTTGCTTTCGGTCTGGCAGTCTGATTAACAGGTCTAAGATGAACTCCCTTTTTAATTCTGTCCATCATCTCTTCGACTGCTTGCCTCTTCAGGTCTGTCACTTCCTCGGCTGTTGAGAGCACACGAGCAGAAATCATCTTAGGTTTCAGCAAAACAACTCGCTTGTCTTTCCGGTGACTCGCGGAGGCCACGCCATGTAATTAGCCACCATCATTTTTCCGACCCTGGCAGCCCACCAATAGTCTACGACGGTTCACGGTCACCAGGTGGAAATACCTTACATAATTTATATTTAAAATAAAAAGGTCTTGTCAGATACAAAGAATGACAATCATCAAGGCAAAACATAAGTCATTAGCATCTCACAGATGCTAAACAAAACACAGCGCTCATTTAGGAGCCCAAGAATAAAGTTGGACATCTCCGGACTTTAAAAAATGTGCTTTATACCTTTCCCAAATCATTCATCTTTGAGAAGATGATTTTATAAGTTACAGTATGTCCTATATCAAAGGAAGCAGACCAACAACTGTTATCTGGAAGGGGAAAAAAAAAAAAAAAAGAGATGCTTTCCTTGTCAGAAGCAAAATCACCAGTCTAGAGATAACAGCAAATAGGTAACATCTATTTTTAAACTACTAGCTTTTGTTGAGGAATCACACAAAAGGAAGTCTTATAAAATTGTCCATGTTAAAAAAAAAAAAGAACCTACCATTCAGTGAAACTGAAATTAAGTAATTAAATGTGATTACAAATTTCTGCCATCAGGTGTGGGCGCGTAGCTCAGGGCTGAGCGGGAAGGGACCCTGGGTAAAATCCTCAAACAAAATGAACCGCCCAAGCAAAACAAAACAAAACAACCCATTTTCTACGGTCTCACCATAGGCTGCTCTGTTGCATGATAAATAGACAACAGATAAATACAGCAGGTCAGCTGCACACCAGCTAGATGAATGTGACTGAGTTAAAGTAAAGCTGCTATCAGAATAAACCTGTTTTTCTTACAGAAGAGTGTGGCCGCAGGCACAGAACCATGTTGGAATGCTTGTCACGGACAATGCAGTTCTAGATCTTCCATCTATCTCCAGGGAATTCACTTCGGCCAGCTTAAACATCTCAGAACGACCTTTGAGGCCCCAAGGAGGGTGCGCGATGACAGAGAATTGCCACACAAGTATGAGGACCTGACATTGGTCTTCAGAAGCCAGGGGAAAAGCTGGGTGCTGTGGCTGCTTGGAATCCCTGCCCCCAGGAGATGGAGACAGGCGGATCCCCGAATCGGCCTAGCCGAATCATGAGTTCCAGGCCAATGGCAGATCCTGTCTCGGAAAGACCCTTCCCCCCAAACCAATAATAACAAAAGCAGACAAGTGAATGACATCCAAAGAACATGTGAGGTTCACTTATAGCCTCTACATATATGTGCACTCAGGTATACGTAAACCTGCACACACATGAACATACAGGCACCTTCTAATTTGCTATGTAGCAGATCTCACCTTGCCTTGCAGGTGGTGAGCGCTCAACAAGTATCTGACGAAAATTTTGGACTTCAACAGCTCTTAATATTTTCAGACCATGCAGAGATGACTAAGCCCCAAGAGGCCGGCTTCTAGGTGGAGCCATACGAGTATCCCTGAGCCAGTGAGTTAACCTTAGGCCTTGTGTGAGAGAGACCGAAGTCAGGTCTTCCTTCCTGAAGAGGCTTCACATGCACCCTGGGAAGCCAGGTGGGAGCAATGAGAGAATTTGGAAGCTTCCATTGTTCTCACCTCTGGAACGTCATGAAGATCGGCCCCTGCTCTGTGCACAGGACAATCTAGGTCCTGTCTACAAAGAAAGTTCCATCAGCCCAAAGGCGATTGATGAGCTGACAGCTAAAATTTCTCAACATCAAAGCAATGTGCTTCAGGCGCAGGGGAGGGAGGGTGGAGGTAGGGGGAACCGAAAACAAGTGAGCTCTTGCCAGGTCACGTGGGAAAACCACACAAAGGTGAGGACTCATTGGCCAATGTACAAGGAAATGGCAGAACCTTGGGCTGACCCCCCATGTGCCTCCAGGAGCATTTTCTTGGGCAGGATCTTTGAGGCCTTGCTGATACCTACAAGGGCAGCCAAGGAGTCTAGTCATTGACTGAACCTCCCTCCATTGTGACTAACGGACTACAAGCTGCTTGCTGGCCCTGATCACGTGGGGAGATACTGTTGGAATCTTCCATTTACATCCGGGGAACAGAGAAAATAGCTTCAAAACACATTTGATCCCTGCCCCCCCTCCACCCTTGTCCCCCCAAAGGCTGCCATTTTGAGAGTTTAGACCAGGAAGAGTTGTGTGGCCAAAGGAACACCACCTACAAACAGATTAGCACTCGGCAAGGAGTGACTGAAACCCAATTAAATGCGCCATACAAAAACTAATTAAGGCAGACAGATGGAGAATTATGGGCCACACCATTCAAATCTGCTACAGCATCGAACAGCAGGAATTTAAAGCAGTTTCTTATATTTGCCTGCCAGACTGGTAGTGACAATCAGAGGTGCCGCTATCTGCATTGTGCGCAGATTAGAAACCAGCCGTTAATTTCTCAGTCTTTTCTTTTTTCCAGTGTAAAGGCTTAATTGGTCTTAAGGAAAAGAAATCGCTCTTCTCAGATTCCCCACTCGGGCGCAACCCGAGGGCCACACTGGGCCGGCTGCACATGCTTTCTCCCTCTCCCCGACACTGTTTTTGAAATGGCAAAAAGCAATCTATATGAACTTCTGAACTATTAAGCAGTTCTAAGAAACTGGTGAGAATCACCTACAGAGAGCTCATGGTATGTTTTGTAATTCTTTCTGCAGTTGTACAGTTGGTAATTGTCTCACAAAAGCATGTAATCAGGGGGACAATGGAAATATGCAGGGTCCCCGGGTCTGAAGAAAAGGGACAAATGAGGACAACAGGTCTAATGTTATTGAACTGCTGCCGGGAAAATAAAACCAGAGGTTCTTTGAGTTAGTGCTTCAAGGTCAGCCTTGGATCAGAAAGCTACGTGTAATTAATTGGGGCTTAAATTTTAAGACCCACTTGAAAAAATAAGTCAGCGCTTAGAAAAAAATAAGACCCATAGATGAAACCATCACCTTTGCTACTTGGGAAAATCTCCTGGTGTTACTCAGAAGAAACCAACATAAATTTCTTTCTTTTCTGTCTTGCTAGCGTCCCTTAAGACGATATTAACACACACACACACACACACACACACACACACACAATCATTGTGATGTGTACAAACTTTCAAAAGAGCACATTATGGTTGATTAAGTTCAAATTGGACCTTAAGTCATAAAATTAACGTAATTCCTGAATTACTGAATTATCACAAGGACTCGACTGATACTGTGTTTATTTTTTTAACTAATATTTCAAGGATGTTTTATGTGTTGGGACCTACTCTAAGCACTTCCAAGGTTATGAGACCCATGAATTCTCATGACTATGTGAGAAAGGAATTATCATAGGTCTTTATCTGCAGGGGAACCTCTTCTACTGGGGGCGTCTGAGAACTTAAACAATCTACTCATCTTTCCTATGCATACATATGCAAAGTTCAGTTTATAAATTAGGCACAATGTAAGATTAACAACAATAACAAGTTAGATTTCACTATTATAACAGTATACTATAATGAACATCATGTGAACATGGTCTTTATCTTTCTCCTCCCACAGGATGCATAGTATATGCCACATGGATGCACTAGAAGGACTAATTCTTGTCTCAAAAGACACAAGATCTTGTCACACTACTCAGCACAAAAGCAGTTTTAGAGTCAGAAATGATTTGTGCCTCGACTCCTCCACATGCTTTTCCATGAAAAGCAATACTACAGTAGACAGCACTGCTGTACAGACCCTTGATGCTCAGATTAGCAAACTGAGGCACCGAAATGTCAAAAGAAATCATGGAATTAATGACTGAAGACTGTAGTCAGCAGCTAGTATACCTTTGAAATGCCAGTACTGACCGGCTAAATTCACTCTTGCCAAAACCAGTTGCTGACTTTAGTTTATGATGATTGCTTGAGCTCGGATCTCAGAACTGTATCTAAAAATATTCTTCAGACCTCCCTAAAGACCAAGCTTCTATAGATCAGGAAATCTCCCTCTCAGAGGCTTGGTATCTTGGTAACTGTCTATTAGGACTCATCATGCAGCACTAGCCTGTGAGAGGAAGTATTATGAGAACGAGCCTCTTTACTAACCCCAGATCCCACGGTGCCACAGCCCATCCCAAGACTAGTTCTATGCTCATCTGTCATGATTTTACCTGTCTCGTGAACTCTTGAGACATTGCAAAAAAAAAAACTTCCCTGTTGGATAGAAGCAGGCTACTCCAATCCAGCCATGGGGAGTTAAATACCAATCAGGCTGTCTAAAATTTCATGAGCAACTGCTTCTATATTAGATTCCCCAAATAACAATCCATGAGACTGAAATGTGGGAGACATTGCTGCTATATTTCCTAAATTACTCATAAAAACATTATTCTCCTAAGGAAAACAGAATAGTTATTAACACTGGGGAGTAAGGAGTTTTAGATTAATTTTTTTACATTTATTTATTCAGTATATGTGTGCGTGCACATGTCTATTTGTGTGTGTGCGTACATATGGAGACCAAAGAACAATTTACAGGAGTCAGCTTTCTCTCCTTCTATGTGGGTTCTAAGAACTGAACTCAGAGTGTCAGTCTTCGTGCCACGCGCCTACACCCACCTAGCCATCTTGTTGGCTCCTAACTTTTCAAAAACAATACTCAATTAAATTTTGGTTGAGGTTGGTCAATTGATGGTGTGAACTACTTGGAAGGCAAACCATTCTAGCTGAACCACCCTCCTCACGCTCTAAGACATCTTGATTGTCTGCTAGACAGATGGAAACAAAACTTAAGCGTTTGCCAGCCGCCGCAGCAGGCCTGCCTGGGAATCTCGCGCTGCCTCCTGCCAAGCCGGACTTGCGGTTCAGTGCCATTCACATGCGGAGGAACTGATTCCCCAGGGCAGCGGGCAGCAGGCACGGAAAGCCAATTCACAGACGTGAAATCAACCTTTGGTTGTAATTGCGCTGTGAAGTTCCAGCCAAGAAAGACCAGCGTGAGTGCAAGCCCCCATTCATTCGATGCCAGGAGAGCTGGGTGGCCGTGGAGAGGAGCGAGCCCACCAAGAGCTTACCATCTGCTCAGAGGGCTGACTGAGATACCTGCAAAGGATTCCAGAGCCCAGAGTGGAAGTGGGGATCAGGCCACTGAATCCTGTGGGCAACAGAGTTTTAAGTAAAAGGTCGGGGCACCAGAAGCCGGTGAAGCCCGAATCATAAGGTGTGGAGTTAGAGAGGGCTCTGATTTCGGAGTGGCAGAAGAGCGATTCTAGCAAGAGGATACACAGGAGCCAATGTGCAGCAGGCCAGAGGAGATGCTCTGGCCAGGGCCGGGACAAATACAAGGACAGACAGGAGAAGGTAAAAGCTGTAAAAAACTGGCAAGTAGAAATCACAACGTGTGTTCTAATGACACGAACGGATGTGTCCTATGATGCGGGATGACATGATGAGACTAGGTCACTGCTGTAGTTACCTTTCTTTCTGCCGCTATGAGACAACACTCTGATACAAACAACCAGCTTAAGGGAGAAAGGGAGGTTTGTTCAGCTTATGGTTTCAGAGGGGGAACAGTTCATAAGGGCAGAAAAGGCGCGGAGGGCGGCAAAGGCTGGAGGAGGCAGAAAGGGCAAGAGCAAACTGAGGAAGCAGACCAGGCCCCAACCTCAAGACCCGCCCCGCGACCTGCCTTCCTCCAACAAGGCTCCGTCTCCTAAAGGTGCCAGGACCTTCCCAGACATCAACAGCCGAGGATTCAGACACATGAGCCCTTGGAAGACAACAACTCACATTCAGACCACAACAGGCACGCAGCCAACGAGGTGCAAACGGCTGGACTGGAGCCAAAATGGGGGTCAAGAAGGACCCTGCGTGCATCTAGACTCGAATCGGGAAAAACCCACAGGCTCTGTAACTGATGGGTGCCTAGCAATCCCTTGAGTCTAGTTCAGATTCATCAGTGTGTGGGCACGAGGAGGCCAAAACCTGGCACAATGCTTCGAGGCTCCGTTCTCAAGGTGGTTGTCTGCTGAACTGCCCACGTCTCTGGGTGACGGCTTGGCACCCGTCACATGGTTATCACCGTCCCGTGGCTGGGCAGCTTTCTTTCTAGTGCACCCCATGCAGTCTTTCAGGTTGCTGTTGACAGAGGCTCTCAAAGTGCTGCGTTCTCTGTCCCTATCTAGCTTTGGGCCCATCTACTTTTCTTTTTTGCATGTGTCGATACGAACATGTACATGTGTGTGTAAAATAGGGGACTACGTGTGCTGCGGAGCCCAAGGGTGATGTCCACGATCATCCGGGATTGCTCCATCACCTTGCTGCTTTGCTCTGGGGTTTCCCGGGCTCTACCTTCCAGGACAGGAAGTGCAGACCACTGCATTTCCACCTGGTGTTTTCTTCATGGGTTCTGGGATCTGAACTCAGGTTCTCTGGCTTGTGAGACAAAAGCTGAAGCCCTGAGCCATCTCTCCAGCCCTTGGTCCATCTTTCTATCCTGACAGCTGCTACTTGGTCTGAGTCTCCTGGTCTAAGACCCTGACATCCACCTCCCTGCTGCAGGGTCGTCCCTCGTCCACTGTTTTTTTTATTCTTCCCCTCATGTACATGTGTATGGGGTGCCTGCATGAATGTTTATATATGTGCTTTGCATGTATAGAGGCACGTGTGTATGTTCAAGGATGTAGGCACATTTGGTATGCACGCAAGGAGACCCACGGTTGACATCAGGAATCATTCTCACCTACTTTTCTACCTTAGTCTTTTGAGTCTGGGTCTCTAATTAAGATCAGAGTTTGCATACGGGACTAGTTTAGATACTAGTTTTTGCTCTGGAGACTCTGACTCGGCCTCCCAGACCTGGAATTACAGGTGAATCAGGATCTGAATTCAGGTCCTTCTGCCCACGCAGTACTTGCTTTAACCTCTGAGCCACTCCCAAGCCCTGCTCATTCACTCTGCGGTCAGAGTGATTTTTAATGGTTTTAGAGATAAATCTCCCCACAAGCCAGCTTCAAATGTCTGGCTCTCAGGAGAAACTCCAGCCCCCAACATCAGTCTGGCTTCCCCCTAGTGCCTCCCTCCCTCACGCCTGAGTTGGAGCCTTAGAAAAGTTCCTTCTTTTCCTCAGTAGGGAAAGCTCCTTCCCCAACTACCCCCAAACCCTGACGTTCCAAAGCACCAAACCCCTCAACTTGAAGGACAGTAGCCCGCTCCACAATCTTAGAATCCCATGCTCTTACACAGTGCTGACAAATTCACGCAGTAATCCCACGTGCATTTGGACGGTCACCTGCTTACGTCACAGCTAATCATGCTGGAATATGGCTGCCTCGCCTTGTCTTTTCAGCACACGACACTGGAAGCACAGTCCTCGATGAAGTCTCGGCTCACTCACCATCACCCCCTAAGACGTCTCTCCCCAAATCTCCCACCTGGAGCTACTTCCTCCCTTTCCCTCCCCACGGCACCTGTCCCTCAAGGAACACATGTCCCTTCGCATCCCTCTCCTGCACGTCACAGCGAGGTGCGTGCGCATTCACCTTCTGAGACACGGGCGCAGGAGGGTAATCCCCTCTCCCTGGGTCTTGTGACAGCTTTCTTTATGTGGCTCTTCCAGCCACTCTTTCTTGCTAAAGAGCTCAGCAAGCTGAGTTGTCAAAAAATTGCCAATCATCACCAACTTCGAGAAAAGGAACCGAAGTGCTACTTACTCGCTTCTGGTTGAGTTGCCTTTTCTTTCTTAACTCCGCTGCCACTGGGGTGGGATCGCTTCCGGATCATGGACATGAGAGATCTGGGGGAGGAAGACCAAGATCAAAAAGAGATGACTGGCTGCTTTGTCTTCCCACAGATTAAATGAAGAGATATCACAATGGTCTGTCAGCGGACAGTGGACAAGCACATTTTGAGATATACATTAACAGGAATAGGACTCAACTTCAACTGCCCAATGACCATGGAAATCCTCCCAGAAGACTGTAGAGTGAGAAGAACAAGAAACGAAGAAAACGTAGTTCTTAAAAGCTAAAGCGAAATGGGCCACACAGATGCTTGGGTAGTTTGGGATTGTGGGAGATCAGCATATAATACCCCAAAGAATGTTCTGGAGGCATGTTAAGACCTTAAACTGAAGACACCAGAGGTCTGGGCACCTTCTCGCTGCCATATCCCCACCTCTATTCTCCCGGAAGCACTGCTCATAGGCCAATATTCTTTCTGAGGACAGACTTCTCTTCCACTGCCGAGAGAAAATACTTGTCCACAACTTAAGGGAGAAAGGAAATATCTATCTGGCTTACGGTGCCAGAGGAGATACAGTCCATTATGGTGAGAATCATAGAGAGGGTGGCTGGAGACAGAGGCAGGAGGCTGGTTCTGGTCAGTGCAGCCAGCGTGAGGCAGAGCAGGCAAGAACTAGAGGGATCAGGATGGACCGCCAAGGCGCAAGGCCTGCCCCCTGTGGCACACCTTGCTCCAACAAGAGTCCACCTCTTAAAGGTGCCCCGACCTTCCAGAACATTAGCACCAGCTAAGGATTCAAACACATGAGTCTATGTATGTGGGGGGAGGGGGGCTGACATTCAAACTATGACATAGTAGAAATAAGAACTATGATCTCCCTGTCCGCCAGACACAGTCGCTGACCCTTCTGGACTGATCGCAGAGCCCCGACCCTCCAGGCTGATCGTGGACCAAGGACTCTTGCTTCGCGGTGTCATTTTGCCCCATGCTTGGAAGGGAAGAGTGCTACAGAGCGGCATGAAGCCCCGCCTCTCTGTCCAGCAGCACTTCTGCACAGCTGTAGGATGCTCCCTCTCAGCTCTTCCCGCGGCCCCTCCTGGTGACTCTCCTGCCACAACGGATCATCGCCTAGAGCTGTGAGCATCAGCACACCCTTTCTTCCTCTACACTGTTTGGGTCACATACTTACCACAGCAGGGAGATAGGAAGCGAAGGCAGCGGAGCACACATTAAGCATTAAGTTGGTGCCCAGAGCAGGATCATGTATCATATCGTTTAATAAAAAGCACACGCTATGAAGGGTGGGCTTACAGGATACAGAAAACATACTGGGTGGGGGCTCATACAACAGAAGAGATGACCAAAGCAAGCCACACGGGACCAGCAATCCCCCCGTTGCGTACCAGTGTCCCACCATTTCTATTGAAAGGAGAAGTGTTTAAAGCGGCTGCGGGCTTGTGTGGACAGTTAGTGATGCTGCTCCACCCAGAAGTCCCACAGAAAGTGTTCTTCTCGGTGGGCAGTGTCAACCTGACTGTGCTACCGAGTGTCCAGATATTTGAGTCCAACATTATTCCAGATGTTTCTGTGTGGGGATTTTAGGGGAGAACAACATTTAAATCAGTTAGACTGAGAAAAGTAAGGTGGGTTTCAGAATATGGGTGGGCTTTATCCAATCAACTGAAAGCCTGAATCGAGCAGAAAGACTACCTCTCCCCTTCCCATCGCCTGCCTGCCTCCTTGCCTTCCCACTGGAAGGTGGGCTTTGTTCTGCCACTGAACTAGAACTGCCGCACCAGTGCATTCTGGGTTACAAGGTCTGCAGCCCTCAGAGTGGGGTTAAACCCCCAGAGTCTCAAGCCTTAGAATTCAGCCTGGAACTACACCCCTCAGCTCTCCTGGGTCCCGGGCTTACTGACTCAGCTCTTGAGACCTGTCAGCCCCATAAACTCACTATCCAATTCACCATGAGGCATCTTCAGAGCCATACGTCATCCAGCAGTATCTCAGTCGGCGACAGGCCCCGTGTCCGATGGTGGTCTCTGAAGAGCAGACGGCCTAGTGACGCAGCCATTCTCGTTTGGGGAAGTCCCCTTAAGATGTCCACACCCCGGAATGATCTAAGGATGCATTTCTCATAACTATGCCATCTTAAAGCAACCCACCTCTGCTAAACGCATCTGCATGTACGCACCCTCACCCCATTCCTGTCCCCATGAGCCGCGCCTGCCTGGGACCTGCTCCACTTTCAGCACAAAATGACCCGGTTCTGCCTCCTTCTCTTTCCTCCCTGGGACGCCTGTCCTCTAGGTCAAGGAAAGCGAAGGAAAGGAGGGCAGAGCCAAGAAGGGGCCCAGGTCCCCACCACGGCCACTTCCCTTCCTAACGATCTGTGCTGGGGCGCAACAAACGGCTGCGGAACAAAGTTGGAAAGTCAAGGGTAGTCCGATACATATACAAATACGTATCTTGGGCAGGAAAGGACTCCTCATCCAAAAAGAAAAAAGAAAAACTTTGTTTCTGAAAAATCATATCCCAGGCTATTCTGATGCATCTTAAGAGCTGTACATATTATTCAATGAACATCCCCAGTCTTGATTCTTACATTCATGTCTCAGTGTAACTGGAAAGTGTGCTTTGGGGAAAACATTCTATTTGGGTTACACTTGAAATTCTAAGGGCGCTCAGCATTTCAGAGACTGAAAATTAAAGGCCAGCAGCAAAACTGTAATTGCTTTTTAATAGTCCTCCCTTCTCCCAGACGTGACCTTTCTTATCAACTCAAAACGCTAGACCTTAGAGAAAGACCTAAATGATGAATTCCCCATTTTTAAATGTCACCCCCTAGAATGTCTCCCAAGGATGCTGCTCCCCAGGAGAGAGAGTTTCAAATACCTGAAATTCTTTCCATTGACTCTTGGACCCACTGCGTGCAAAATTTACTTAACCTTAGCTGCTTCGCTGGCTCAGAGTAGATTACGTCATCCCCTGCTCAGTAAGAAGAAGGAACGAGACTCTTTTTCAAAGGCAAAGCCCATTTTCAGACTTGCCACATGGTCTAATCGGGTGGATCAGCCAAGATGCAAGGCGGGAGGGAAATGGTCTCTGTGTGAAGGGATTAGTAAGTCTCATGAGTTAATGAAAGCTAAAATATAATCTAACAAAAGTTTAAATGCCATTTGTGTGGGAACCAAAAGCACAGTAGTCATGGAAATGAGTAGTGTGTCTTCTGTCACTGTGGATGGTTGGCTCATAGGAACATAACAAAGGCAAAATGCGACTTGAGATCTCTCTAGAGTGCACTATGCCTTCAACGCCACCACAGCAGCTAGCTTCAGAAGCGAACTCCTGTCTGCAGACATGATCCCAACCCCAACAACGTAAACAGAATTACTAAAGGTTTTACATGAGGTGAAGAGAAAAGGAGCTAAGGAGCTAGTACTAGCAATCTCTAGTTTAATGATTAGTTGGCTTGCATTTAGTACCTGTATTTTGAGAGCAAATATGCTAGAACCTTCAGAGAAGAGAAAAAGTAAAAATGCTTGCAACACCTTGGTCTTGAAGAAAATCCTAGTATTCATGGAATGCACTTTTGAATCAGAATTATCAAAGATATCAACATGTCCAGCCCCTGGGGTTTGGAACATCTGCATGGACCTCAAGTTCTACATCAGAAGCACTCAACAGGCCACAAGAATGTCTTTGAAGGAAGTTGTCCACTGAGCTATGCAGCCCCAGCACTGGAAGCTTCCTAAGACCCACGTATGTACATCATAAGAAGGGAATAAATAAGACATTGATCTTTAGGAGATTTTTTTCCCCATGATTTTTACTGTCTACTAATGGTAGAATCCAAGCTGGAGATGAACAAAAAAGGAGGAGGAGGAGGAAGAGGAGGAGGAGGAAAAGAAGAAAAGACAAGACAAGACTATGGGTGTAGTTCAGGATGTAGTTCAGTGCTTGCCTAGCACGCATGAAACTTTGGGTTCCATCCCAAGCACCTCATGACCAGGCACTAATGCTAGCCCTTGAGAGGTGCAGGCAGGTCACCCTCGGCTACACAATGAATTCGAGACCAGCCTGAAATCCATGAGATTGTCTCAGAGAGGAAACAAGCAAGGAGGTCAGACTAGCATCAACCCCTGGGGAAAGGCGAGGCACGGTCCTCTGCGGGTGCTTACCGGATAGGATTGGGAGGCGGAGGGGGGAGTGGTGGCGGTGGAGGCGGCGGTGGAGGCACAGAATTCTCCGACTGGTTCACGCGCTTCTGGAGTTCATCCACTGCGCAGGGAACAAGCATTCAGAGAGAACAGATGTAAACAACTGCGCGTCCCTCACGCATGCAGCAGGGACACGCGGCCCACGGCAAGGACACACGTGCAGATCTCCACATGAAACTGCAGGTTTTTCAAACCTTTCACTAGCTAGTCTACCCCTGACGGAAGAGGCGCCGTCCATCTGTTAAGCGGCGTCCTCGTCCTGCATGGACAAATCTAGAAAAGGACAAAGAATTCATGGCAATGGCTAATGAGTGGGAAGGGAGGCCTGAGTGGGCTGAAGAAGGATTTGTAGTAAGAGCGCATTTCCCAAGACACTAAGAAATTGTCAGCACTTGATTCAAAGTGTACGGACCGAGGGCTCCTTTTAAAGATGACATTTTGCAGTGAATTTTAATAGTTGAATATTTCTCTCCTACGCTTAATTTCCTTCAGAAACAGCAAATATTAGAGCCCTTGATTTTAACTAGACTCACATTCCTGTCAGTAGCTAGAACCATTCATTCTGCTTGCTTGGAGAATAGTCACTTGTCGTGAATAAGACAGACCTTTACTAAGCACTGTCTATGGGAAGGAGCCTATGCACAGAGTTGCTGGTGACACAATCCTGACTTCTAAGACCTCCACACAGTGCTAAGATGGCTCCGATCACAGGCCACTCGGGTAGTCACTCTTTAGGAGGGAAAATGTCTTAATTTCAGGCTGACTTTTTCCAACGTCAATTGTAATCTGCTCTCATTGTGAATTAAGAAAGCACCAAATGGTTTCTGGAAGTGGGGGGAAAAGTCTCCATGGCTTTTCTGCATGGATTTCAAAATTCTAGTATAAAATTAACCGAAAGTGTCTAAAGGGAACATTGAAGCTGTTATAAAGGGAACGGAGTTGCCTCCTTAAATTACCGATCTCTTGGCCTAGACTCACACTCACATCTGCGCGGCTCACACGTACACTCGGACCCCATGGCGTGGACTGAATAAGTTCTTTGAGTCCGGCCTCCCTGGTGTTTCCAAAGTTTTTCCACTTAATATACATATAGTTGCCCCACTCATGTCAGGTGTGGTATAAAAAGCATTATTCCCTACATGTAATTAGACCCCGGAGATGAAGGGGCGCAAATGCCAAAGACCAATATATTATTAAAGGGAAAAAAAAAAAAGAGTTTAATTCTTTTCTAAAAAGCACTCCAAAATGAATGAAGTCAAGTAAGTGCTTCGCAGACCCTCCCCTCTAATGGTGTGAGAAATGTTAGCACTTTTGGGCTTCCCATGTGAACGGGAACTTTCAGGGCTTAATTCTGGACAGGAAGCTCCCAGAGACCCTGTGTCCCATAAAGAGATGAAGCTATGGGTGGCTTGTTTAAGGACAGGGGCCATGGGGCTGAACTGGGGAGGGAATTCAGAGTCAACCCAGGGACTGAGTGGTGGCTGCTGAGGTGCTTGCGGCGCAGACGTGGGGACCTGAGTTTGCCCCCCCCCCCCGTACCCATGGTGAGGCAAATTCCAGCACTGGGGAGGTGGAGCCAGGAAGATTCCTAAGGCTCACTGGCCAGTCAATCTAGTCAGCCAGAACTTATTGACAGACTCCATCCAAAAGAAAGGAAGTAAGGGGCTGGGGAGACCGCTCAGGGGTCACCCATATAAAAATCCAGGGCAGATATGGTGGTGGCCTGTAAACCCCGCCCTGGAAGGAGAGCCTGAGAAACCCCAAAGCAAAGCAGTAAGGAGGTGGAGCAACCCCGGATGATTCCTGATGATACCCTTGGGCCTCCACAAACACATATACTCAAGTGCCCTCTTGTGCATACACACACACACACACCCACATGCACATATGCGGAGGGGGGATTAATTAATTAATTAGTGCAAGGTGGATAGACCCTGAGGAACAAGGAGGTTGCACACACATACACACATGTGCACTCACGCAAACACGCACAATGTCCATACGCGTGCACCTTGTCCATATGCATGCACCTTAGTTAATTAAAATAAACCTGAGCATTGTTTAGCAGCACACAGTACTAACTGCTTGCCAGGCCTCGTCCTGGCCTGGGAGATGGGCGCCCATTGCTTTTACCAGAATGCTTCAGGTTCCGGGCCTTCTCCTCCGAGCTCTGCAGCTTCAGCTCCAGCTCCCTCTTGTCTTCTTCCAGCAGCTCCAGCTGCTGCTTGAGGTTGTGCACCTCTCTGTGCAGCGCCTGGTTCTCCAGCTGCCCCTCCAGGTCTTTGACCTGTAAGTCAGACACAGCTTGATCAGGCTGGGCAGAAGAAGGAAGAAGTGAATCCCTGAGGCTTCGCTTTAAGAAGCGGGCAGGCCCTGGCTGGGGGGCTGGTCACGGGCTAGACACGGACAACTGTTTCAACATGAGTCACAAAAGTCAAGCAGTATCTAAAAATTCATTTGAAGCCTACAAGTATTTCTACATCCACGTTCAGGACACAAATTTTGGTAGCGTTCTTTTTAAAAAAAAAAAAAATCTCTTACTTTTGCACACGTGCCATGGTCCGTGAAGAAGTCAAAGGACAGGTTGGTTCTCTTCTCCTACCACGTGGCCCCCAGGGATACAACTCAAGTCCCCAGGTTTACACGCAGATGCCTTCACCCCCTGAGGCATCAACTCCATCTTTGGATAGGATTTTGAAAGCCCTCTGGCCTGGGCCCCACGTTTACAATTTGGTTAATGGGATCAAAAACTGTTAAAAAGGGGAAAGTAGGAAGAGAGGAAGAAGCGAGTTGACCGGGCGGCTTGCGTGCATACTGATCTCCGTGAACTCATCTCAATAAATAATCAGGGGTCATAATGAAGCTCGGGGTTAGGGTGCTTGCTTAGCATATTCAAGGCCCTAGATTCAATCCCCAGCACCCCAAACCAATTACACCACCAGTTAAAAAGATTCTCAAACACACAAATACATTCACCGACGTGTGTTGAAAAGCCGAAAATAACCTAAATGTCCACAATATTGTTGATTTACTATACTGTGTCCGTGAAATGAAATACTATACAGTCACATAAAACCACCTGGTTCAATGAAAGATCTATTACCAATTGAAAAAGGTTCCACAAAGTTGCTCCTGTGTGATTCCATTTAAATAGGTTTTATATACACAAAAGCTATATAGCTATGTAAGATTTAGAGATGTGCTAGAGTGTGGGATTCTCAAGTAATCTTAATCTTCTACAACTGTTTCTATTTCAGAGTGAATTTACTAGGAGGAACTCAAGTGACTTTTAAAGTACAAAAGCTTGTGGTTCTACAAAACTCTGGGAGATCAATACAGTCTCCAGTGTGGTGCATTCCTGAAAATCCACAATAGCTCTTAAATAACAGTTCTGGACTGAGAACCGCCCAAGACATTCCGAGCCACAGCTTGCTTTTCCAAGGCTATCCTTCCACAATTAGTTTCAAGGCGATTATAAAGACTACAATGGTGTCGTATGCATTTTATCTGAATGACGCATTGAAGACGTCTGTGCACATGTATGCATGTGTGCAAACGTGTGTGTGCATCTGTCTGTACACACATGTGCATGCCTCTGCCGCTCCAGAATAACGCGTGTTACCTTCTGCTGATGCTGGATTCTCTCTTCTTCAAGTTGCTGGACGAGTTTCGCATTTTCATCCAAAGCTTTCAAAAGCTGCTGGTCAGGGACAGTGCTCTGCAGCAGCAGGTGGCTTTGTCTCTTCAATTTGTTTTGCTCAATGAACATCTGCCAAATTTAATTACAAAAAAAAAAAAAAATTACAAACCAAACCAAGCCTGTGTAGCTGCCCAAAGGCCATTTCAAAAGAAGGGGGTGGAGACATTGTAAAGACAAAGGACAGTCTGAGGTGTCTAACTCTACACTACAGTTAGATTCCTACAGTGCCATTCTGTGTGTGTGTGGGGGGGTAATGTCTGAGGAGTGTAAGAGCTTTGGGAGTACTTACTGCTACAGTGTCATCCCACATGTGTGAGATCTATGAATGTGTGTGCAATTCACATGCATGATACATGCTTATGTATGTACAATGCAGATTATGATGCATGCTGTATGTAAGTGGTTTATGTGTGTAATATATGTGTACAATTAATGCATTCATATGTATAATGCATGTGCATGTGGATATGCTGGCATGCATGTGTCACAGATGCACTTGTGGAGATGAGGGCACACGCTTGGGTGTTGGCCCTTCCACCTTGGTTAAGGTTACGGCTTCTGGCCCTTCCCGTGCACAAGGACCAGAACTTGAATGACCAACACAATCCTTCGGACCAACCCTGGTTAGTACTGATTTATAAATCAAAATCATTATGAATACACTGTATGAAAACTTTTCTTCCCTTACATGTTTTTCTTTGAAGAGGAAAATGGCTCTACGGGAGCTGTGGCTCTCTTGTCTTCCCACACAGCGCTCTGGAAAACATGCTCAGTATTCCCGATGGGCAAAGCGCCTCAACTACGTCATTCTGAAGTAGGCGTGTGACACCACGTCTAGAAGATAGTCACGCATGAACTGCTTTTGCAGAATTCCTACATTGCAGGAACAAGTGCTTCTCAATGGGCACAGCACTTGTCTAGCATGCATGAAGTCCTAGGTCCCCCCCCCAGCACGGCACACACCGAGCGTGGCCACTAGAGCCTGTAATCCCAGCACATGGGAAATGCAGGCAGGAGGACCCTGAGTTTAAGGTCATCTTGGGCTACATGGATGGTTGGAAGCCAGTCTGAGCTACACAAGACTGTGTCTAAGAAAGAAAAATATGTTATGTGTAATGATGCAATTCTCCTTAAATAACAGGGATAGTTAGGGTAGGGAGTATTCATTATACTTCTTTCTCTAAACTTTCTAAACTTTCTCTAAACTAAAAACTCTAACTCCTACTCTAAAAAAGTATTTCCGGAAAATTCAGTCATTAAGCACTAATGAATTTAGTTTTGCGCAATGCCAAGAATTCCTTGGTGAGAGGAAGATAAATACCACTGCAGGCATCAAAATTTCTGAGGAATTCTGTAAATCTTTTTGAGGAATGAGAATGAGTAGAAAATCTGGGGCTGGAGACATAGCTCATGGGAGAAGATTCGTCTCAGAAGCAGAAAGTCCTGAGCTCGGATCCCAGGTCCCACTTAAAAAACGCCAAGCAGAAATGGAGGCGGCCTGCACTTCCAGCCCGGATGGGTGGAGCCTGGGAAATCCCAGAACAAAGCAAGGAGGAGATAAAAGTGAGATGATTCCCAAAGTCACTCTTGGTCCTCCTCCACAGGGACATAGAGTGCCATCACACACACAGACACAAATAATAATAATAACAATAATAATATAAAGTAAAAAAATAAAGAAAGAGAATGCATAGAAAATCTGATGTTAAATATATAATCCATTTTTTCAAAAGAACATTCCAGTACTATTGGAATTATTTAGAAAGAATACTGAAAAATACATGGACATCTCATTAAAACTTTTTACATGTGGGTTGGGGAGATGGAGCAGGGGTTAAAGCCTTTGCCTGACAAGCAAAAGTTTGGATTTCAGGCCCCCCATGAAATGCTGGATAGAAATGGTAGCGGCCTGCAAATCTAGCCCTGGAAGGCGGAGCCTAGGAAACCCCAGAGCAAAACAATAAGGAGGTAGAGGAGTCCAGGACGATTTCCGAAGTTATCCTTGACTCTCACAGGCACATATACTCAAGTGTCTTCTTGTATACACACACACACACACACACACACACACAAACACACACACACACACACATCACGTACATAAAATTTTACAAACATAGTTAATTGAAGACAACTAATTTTGTTCTTTTAACTAAAGAGGATCGCCCTTTGGGTTTTTTTGGTGTGTGTGTGTGTTTATGGGGAGGTTAAAAACTAATTTATTGATCTGAGAGAGGGGATGGGGTAGGGGAACACGTGAGTATGCTATGGTGCATGGTGGAGAAGGTCAGAGGACAATGTTCAGAAGTCAGTTCTCTCCTTACACCAAGTGGGCTTCCGGGAGTCAAACTTAGGTGGCCAAGTTTGTGAGTAAGTGCCTTATCCACTGAGCTATCTATGCAGCCCCATTATTGTGTTTAAAATAAACCCCCTTCCAGTGTTTCCTGTATTTAGGACGTGCTTGTATTTGTTTTTGAATACACAAAGCAAATCATTTTTAAATATTGATTTCTCAGACCCTATGCTGTAACCTCCAAAAGTTTTTCTTTCTCTGGAATTCACCAGTGTGGTGCTGGACATTAAGCACAAAACACAGCAAGGTAAGACTCTCCCATTACAGTCACATGCCTGTCAGGATTCATTATCCCCCCCCCCCAGAACATCTCCCTCCCTCCGTCCCTCCCTCCGTCCCTTCCTTTCCTTCTTTCCTCCCCATCCTCCTCCTTTTTTTTGCATGTGTATAGGGGAGGGGGTAGGAATCCCAGATTCAAACTCAGGCCCTTGTGCCTATGAGGCAGAGGTTTAGCTCCCACGCCATCCCTCCAGCCCCTCGGGGCTCCTTATCTGTTGACACCTGAGAGTTTACACTAGTTCCCATTGAGCATCCCTGATAAAAACCTAGAAGTTTTCTTCTTACCATTACAGAGATCAGATCTAGACACTGTCAAGTTCTCTGGTACATCTCAAGGCTCCCAGTGACCTCAGTGGTCCCCGCGGCCCTTGAGGTCCTGGGTGGTCACAGTGGCTTCTCACCAAGGGAAACACTTGGAGGTCACCTGCTCTCCCACTAACATGTGCGAATCTCACTTCCCCTATCTTCTCTGCCACCACCTGGCCTTCAGATTTTCTTTGGGCTGTTTTGGATTCTGACATCACTGTACAAACAACAAGGAAAGTGCTTATGTCTCAAGATAAGACCCTGGCATTTGGTTCAATGCCAATGGACCTCTTGAGTTTTAAACTACAGGCGCCTTTGCATTAACTCTGTTCCCTCCTAAACCTCCCTCCCCTGTTTATTTTCATTATTCTGTTTATAATGTTGAAGCTTGCCTCTCTCTCGTTTCCAGGGCTCTGCCACACTTCAAATCTTCTCTTTCTCACGGGTCAGCAGAGAACGGTATTCACTCGCCTCTCTTTAAGCTCCCCGAATAAAATGACTCATCACATTTCGAATCAGAGGCCTTGAACTAACCCCGTGTGGCGTTCCGCTGGCGAGGCTGCTTAGGCATGAAGGACCCTACACAGACACACCATCTGATTCTCAAATGTCCACCCCACAGCACCATGGATTCCTTCTCCACCCGGGAGAACTCTCCCTGGGGCCTCTTCCCATTTTCCTCCGACCTCCTTCCAAGCAGAGACTCAAACGGTCTTGGGAGGATGACTGGCTTGCTGCAGGGGAGGAGGCCATACAGAGCTCTGCCTGGCGACAGGTCAGGGCCCCAGCACCAGACAACACATGCACGTCAATAAAGCCAGGTGGAACTAGAGAAGCTCAGAGCTCGTCTCTAGAGGCCGAGATGATGAACCTAAAACCTGGAGACGTTCCAAACAGCAGCCGAGGAATCTGTGAGGAAGTGAGTGCAGATCCTGCTGTCCAGACTCCTGCGGCTATCTGAAGCACACAGACATCCAGTGCTCAGCTGGGCGGCCAGGCCATGAGCATCTCTACAGGCAACGTGTTTCCCTTCTGGCACATTCTGTAGTCTACAAATTACTTTTTGAAGGTCATTCTGCTCAGGCGAGGGAGATGGCTTATCAGGATAGTCCTGGCTATGTCAGCAGGAGGACTTGTGGTCGATCCCCCAGAATTCATGTGAATAAGGAGTGGTGGGCCACACTCGTAATCCTAGTTCTAGGGGCGGCAAAGAAGAGCTGATCCCTGGGGCTCGCTGGCCTGCCCACATCGGTGAGCCCCAGAGCAGGGAGAGAGCCTGTCCCCCAAAACAAGGAGGAAGGATGGAGCACGCTGCTCAGTTGGCAGAGTTCCTGCCACGTAAACATGAAGACCTGGATTTGCAGCCCTTGGACCCACGTAAAAAGCCAGGCATGGAGGCGCACACGGCCGACCCAGCAGTGGGAGAGGATGTTATACAGAGACAAGAAACCCTTGACGCTCTTCCCCAGCCAGGACGGCTTTAAGTCAACATGCTAAGCTCTCCAGTACTTCAACCATTTTCCTTACTTTTTTAAATGGACACAATGAGCACTGTGCAGATTTATGTGGCGCACATGAAAAGTGGGTGAATTGGGGAAATCAAATCCGGGCATGACTAGCATGTCCTTAAATGTTTATCATCGGCGTTGGGAAATGCCAGATGTCCCTCTTCCAGTTCTTTACAAAATACATGATACCTGGAGCAAGCTACTCGCCCGTGTGCACCATGACACCTCCTTCATCCCCTCCCACTGTACGCACCACGACACCTCCTTCATCCCCTCCTACTGTGCTCCATTCTTGTTTTTTCCCACAAGTCTTCTGTGAAGCCCCTAGGTTTCTCCAGCACACCCACCTCTTGCGCAAAGGACTCTGCTTTCTTGCGAAGGTCCTTCTCCAGCTCCAGGTTCACCTGCAGCTCCTCATACTCTTCCACGGCCAACATGGACACTTGAGCAGACAGGGAAAAGAAAAGAGACAAGCTGTCATGGATGCTACACGGGCCGTGGCTGTGAACTCACAGGCGCCTTCTCCACTCCCAGGGAGCAAGGACATGAAGAGCTGTATGGCGGGCAGCTCGGCAGAGTGGATCAAAACCTAAAACCAGGCTTGGCAGATGACGCGGCAGGTAAAGGTGCCTGCATGCAAACCTGGCAACCTGCTCAATCCCTGACCCCCTAACTGGGGGGAGGAGATTACTGACTTCTGAAAGTTGTCCCCTGACCTCCACCCGTATGTTTTTTTTTAATATCTACTTAAATATGTTTCTAAAAATTTTAAATTAGGCTGACAAGATCTTAGAAGATAAGGAGCCCGCTCACAAACATGACAACCTTGATTTCGATCCTCAGACACACACATGGTGGAAGGAGAAAACAGACTTCCAAAGTTCTCCTCTGACCTCCACCCAGCGACGTGGCATGCACATGCAGGTAATTCTCTCCTTCATCCCCCGTCTCTATCTCTCTCAAATAAATATCTCCAAAAGATCCTTAAATAAATAAAAATCTAAGACTATTCATAGCCGGTGGTTCAACTGCTATACATACACAACCTAAAAGAGTGAGTCACAAGGACGGACAGATTTGATTGGCGTGTAACCCTTGGTGTCATTGTGGAAATCACTGCACAACAAAGGTTCAGTCTATCGCAACGCAAAATATACTAGATACCATCAAAATCACGCCATGAAAGCGTGCGTGAGGAATGGAAAAACACCCACGATGTGTTGTTCTTAGAAATAAAATGAAAAGCCACGGACCCGCACACCCTGGGCACGGCACGAGGCAGGGAGTGTGGAAAAGAGCGGAAGACACAATGAAACATGCTCATTCTCTGTCGGACTCAGGAAGGAAAGAGTAAAAACGCCTCTGATGCCCCTTGAAGAAAGAGCTGGTAAAACTCTGTCTCTATTAAGTGTAGAGAACACACAGAACGACGGGAACATACATACTGCTAACAATGGTACAAATCGGGCCATCGAGGGGCTCAGCAGATAAAGGCACTTGCTGTGAAGTCTGGCAACGTGTTTGGTCCCCATAGACCACATGGTAGAAGAACAGAACTGACCCCACAAGTTGTTCTCTTAGACATGTGTGCTGTGATACACACATTCACACACACGCACACTACATTAATTTAAATAAATATAAAAACCATAAGTGTAAACATATACATCTATATAATACTAATAGCTCACTACATTGTATAGTAAAAACTAAAGATAAAACCATACCTGACACATCCTCTAGTAAAATTCCTCGACATGACATAGAGGGAAATTTCCATTAACGCATGACTTACAATCACAAGAAATTGGAAACAACCCAAGCATCAAATAACACATTACTGCCTAAGCATATTTCCACACAGGCATCCACCAGGATATAGTATGCAGCAGTGATAACATACCACAGTTTGCCCTTCAAGTGGACAACTCCCACAAACTCGAGCTGTATGCATAATCCCATTTATATCAAGTTCGAAAGCATGCAAAAATTAAACAGCATATGTTTTAGAAATAGATACATAGTGGGGAGAATTAGGGAGAAGAGAAGGAAATAAAATGTCAAGAAAGAAGTGCGAAGAAAGGGCTGCTCGTGGCTTGTATCAACAGGCACAGACAGATTTCACTAGCAATGTCCTTGCTGTTAGAAACATATGGAACGAAAATTCAATATATATATTAGTGTGTGTGTGCGCGCGCGTGCGCATGTGTTTGTGTGTATGTGTAGAAGATGCCACTGTGTGTGTCTGTGGTGGCCCAAAGATGACTTTGTGAATCATCCCGGATTGCTCTACCTCTTTATTGCTTTGCTCTGGAGTTTCCCAGGCTCTGCCTTCAAGGGTCAGAAGTACAGGCTGCCACCATTTCCACCCGGCCTCCATATAAGTGGTTTTTAAAATGAGAATATAAATTATATATTAATAATGCTTATCTTTTGATTATAAAGGCCAAGATTCTTTTTTTCTTTTCCTGTATGAAGTAAAATTTTCCCCAAAAAGGAATATTACTGGATATAAAGAATCTGTATTCATATCCATGGACACTTGCAGATTATCTACTTCCTAAGTCATCTTTAACAGCGCTAGACCCTGTGCCACACATTTGTAGAAGAGAATGACTGCAGGATAGAATCTTCCTGAAGCAAGACACCATCTCTGCCATCTTTGCCGGCTCGTGGCTGCTTTATGAGGCAATGCTGCGGGAGGGGCTCAGGGAACAGTGTTGCCAGAAGGAAGCTTCAGCAAGCAGCAGCCGCTGCCCGGTATCCCGGCTCAGCTCTGAGTCACACCGCACGCTCCTGCCAAGGCCCCCCTAAATGGCTGCTTTCACACCCAGTCCCATCGGGCACTTCAGTCCTAACTGACTAAGGACCGGGTTGCTGTCTAATGACAGAGCATTTTCCAACTCTGTCTCCCCAAGGCAGTCAAACTGTCTTACTCAAGTAAAGTAATGTAAGTGGCGGTTTGTGCAGGGAATTACAGGTCCCTGAGAGCTAAATGACTTTCAAGCCTATTTAAAAAAAGAAATTTCATGAAGATAACAATGGAGACCGGCACTGTCTGAAGTCCCGGCTAGATGACGGGCTCTTTTCTCTGTCCAGAACACTGTAATAGAAAGTGACTTCACGTGCCCAGCTCCCTTTGACTTGGATTCTGAAAGGCTCTGAGCTGGTCCCGGTGGCTTTTTAATCTATCTGTCTCCGCTTCTTCCTAGACAGGGGGCTCTCTGAAGGCAAGAGCCACATGATTAACCTCTGTTCCTCACTTACAGTGCAATTTCCATATTTCTAGCGCAGTGTACACACACTGCGAGCTCTTCTACACGTTCTGTAAGGCAAGAAACGCCAGCATCTAATCCGTTTCCCACACAAAACTACCAGGCCTTGATTCAAAAAATCCCAATGGATGGCATGGAGAGATGGCTCGGGGGGGTTAAAGCATTTGCCACGAAAGCAAAAAGACCTGAGTTTGGATCCCCTGATCCCAGAGGGTGGGCAAAGCAGCCTGCCTACAGTGCGAGCCTTGGAAGACTGAGACTAGGACACCCTGGCTAGCTCTGGGTTTGATAAGAGACTTGGCCTCAAAAGAATAAGGGGGAAGAGAGACTAGTGCCTGCTCTCAACCTGTGACCTCCATATGCATATATGTGCACAGCTACCTGCACACACCAGTGCTACCGCACACGCACACCCCACTTACACATGAAAGAAGAAAATCACAATGGGTGAAAGGCACAGAGGCTGAGAGTATCAGCAGTGATCATGTGACAGCCCCGCCCGCACCTGAAGGATTTGCTGTAGGTCAAACCTTCCATGGCTGGGGGGTGAGAAGACCAGGAGGAGAACAAGAAGCAGACTCATCCTCTGCAAAGGGCTGGCTGTGGCTTGCCCAGTGTCATGGTTGGAAATGTCCCCCCTCCCAGCCTCAAGTTTGGGAAGTTCCTGGTACCTAGAGGTAGAGCCTTGCCGGAAGAAGGAAGTCACAGGGGGTGGGCCTTGAAATGGATTAGTCCCACCCTACTTCCGGGAGAGGTCTGCTTGCAGTTGGCAGTCTAGCAGCTCTCGGCCTTCTGCTTCTACCACCTTCTCTAGCTTCTACCACCAGCCATGCCGCTCCCACCATGAAAGGCTGTATCTCCCCTCTGGGATGGTAAGCTGAATAAATCTCCCTTTCTCCCTTAAGTTGCTTGACTTTGGGTGTCCTCACAGCAATAGACAGGAGTAACGAGTACACCCTCCAAAGATTCATTCCCAGAGTGGCAGGACTAAGAGCTGGTGGGACCTTAGGAAGGGGTTCCCCCTTCCAGGGCTAGTGGTTTAGAAGGGATTAATGCTGTTCTCGCAAGGAAGCAAGTTCTCACCAGAATAGGTTGCAACGAAAAGAGCAAGACTGGCCCCTCTTCTGTCACGTGATCTCTCCCTTGCACCCCACACTCCCACCATGATGCCAAGGCGTGACACAACTATACAGCCCGCACCAGAGACAAACAGATGTTGACATCATGCTCCTCTGAAACAGGGAGCCAAATAAATCTATATTACTCGCAAAGGACTCGGTTTTGGGTATTTCATGATAGCAACAGGAAGCAAACTAACAGTCTCCTCTGCTATATGACTGTTGACACCACTCCCTGTCCTAAAATAGGGAATATAATAAACAGTCCCCATGAGACTTTATGCCTTGTTTTAAAAATAGAGCAACCTAGGGCTGGAGAGATGGCTTGGGGGTTAAGACTCTACCTTGCAAGCAGAAGGTCCTGAGTTCAGATCCCCAGGTCCCACGTAAAAACACCAGACAGAACCGTAGGAGTCTCCCTCTCTGACTCCAGTGGGTGAGCCTGGGAAATCCCAGAGCAAAGCAAGAAGGAGGTAGAAGCAATCCAGGATGATTCCCAGTCACCCTTGGCTTTCCACAGGGACATTACTTGTTCTTGTGTAATTCCCTTACGCGTTCATGCAACTGAACCGTCACTTGCAGTTAGCCAGAAGGCTCACAGCAGTATTTCTGGTGACAAACAGGAACTGTATGTGACTGGGCCAGGAGCCCTTGGCCCGTCCATCTTGACACTCATTCTTAGCTCACTCTTCTGCATCCTCTGAACTTAAAGCGTCATCGCGTTTATATGGTTCTAATCTTTTCTGGATCTAGACTGTACTAAGTAACCGATCAATTATATACATGTTAGTGGGAGGGCCAAAACAGTCATGACCCTGGGATAGATGGCTCATGGGACAAGATGGTAGGTCTGAGGTTTCAAAATGAGTTGTTTCTGAGTTCCTTAAAGGAAATCACTGTCCACACAGATAAAACAATAGGAGGGGGAGAGAGGGAGAGAAAGAGAGAGAGAGAGAGAGGAAGCAGAACATAACCGAGTGGAATATGATTTGGGTACAAGCAGCTTGGATACAGTAACACCAAACAGCCCATCAACCAACCCAGAGGCAGAGGTGTGCGGATCGGAAGGACGAGCAGCCGGGGAGACCTACCTCGGTTACACTTTTCCAGGACTTTCCTCTGCTGAAGAACTTCTGAATTTAAAGCAGCTTTTTCTTGTTTCAGTTTATTTACCTAGAAACATAAGATTTGTAGGAAAGAAAACACCTTGAATTTGTAAAGTTAGACAGTACTAGGTGGCACTCCAAGGTCAGCTGGGCTTTCCACAGGAAGTCACGGGGTCAAGAAGGTATCAGGTCAAGCATCTCTCTGGCTGGGGCCGTGTATGGTTGCACGTGTCCTCTGAATGTCAACCAGCCTCCTCCTCCACATGCAGGGGTGGGCATCTTCTTCGGGGATCCCTAAAGTTCCTCTGAAGAGATTCAAGGTGACTCTGGGGCTTTTGCATTAAGTGAGCAGAGCTCATCTGCATATGCAAACGAGTACTGGACCCTCCCTGCACAGACAGCATTCTGGTTACTCCGCACAGGACTGGATTTTCAATGGGCGTACTCAGCTGGGAGCACCCGGGCACCCCTTCGGAGGCAGATCCAGAACTTGGCATGAGGATTGGGTCTGAATTTTGAAGACATTTGGCTTTGATTCGGCCCACGTTAACTTTTAAAAGTTTAAAATTATTATATATATATATATATATATATATATATATGTATATATATATATATATATATATAAACTTTTAACTTTGATGACTTGGGGTTAAGTAACATACACATGAGCTATTCTCCCCCAAACTTAAATTTCTGAAATAAGCTAATACTGATCAGCAGGAGAAAAGAACCTGTGGAGCAGGCTTGTGTTTTACATGGACCACTTCACAAATCAAGGTGGAGAAATCTGAAATACAGGACACCGAACTGAAAAGACAGAGAGGCCTTAGGAGGCTATAAACACTCAAACACCCCGACCACGCTGAGCGCGTGGGAAGCCATGCCCAAATGATACGCATCACGTTCACACCAGCAGCTGCTTAGGGAGCATCTGGGTGAGACGCCCCAGGGTTCCCCCACTACCTTGCCTGTGGTCTGTGTAGGGAGCTGTGCGTGGCTATGTGGACCTTTATCGTGTGCTCTCGATTGTGGTCCAGGTGCTTGGAAGAACTGCAATAAGCGTAACTTCCAAGGTATCTCCTAACAGCACCTCTAAGAACCATCAAGAAATAACCACCCCTGAGGGTGGACCGCGGCAGAATGAGTATCCTGATGGTCTAGAACTGTGGTCAAAAATCAAATGCCAAAGGTAGCCATGAAGGGGTCCCTGTTGTCCCCCTTTGCAGCACAACTGACTTGGAAGGAGGAGAGAAGACAGGAAGCCGGCACTCGGCTGGCTCCGTGTGAGAGGTTAACTGGCACCTGGCTGGTTCCCATGTCAAGAGGTTTGCTCAAAGCACATTTTAACCGTGTTGGTTCCCAGACCAGCCGGGAGACCAGCACACTGCCGGCTTCGCCTGCGGGGCCCGCGACACGTACTTCTTCCGTGACTTCTCCCAGTTTGCTCTTGATATTTTCCAGCTCGATGGCCAACACCTTCTTTTCCTCCTGGACAGAAACAATTTGATCCCGAAGTTCTGTTAAAGGTGGGGGACAAATAAATTTATTATTTTATTTTTTTGTTAGCATATGAAGTAACAGGTTTCCTTATGATATTTTTATATACGCTTAGTTTTGCTTGATTCTCCCATTTCTGTGTCTCTGTATCCCCTCCATCCCCATCCCACCTCCGTTTACACCCTCCATCCCCAGTGGAATTCAATTTCCAGATACAAGTGTTCTCTTAAGCATCTACCCCTATCTTTGCCTCCTCCAACCCCGTCACGGGCCTATGTCTAACTCAATGAAAGTTACTTAGTCCCGCTGACTATGCATAGATAAAATCTAGAAGGATCTCCATACGAGAGAGAACATAGGGGTTTGTCTCTCTGAGACTGGGTCACCTCGTTTAAAATTCTTTCCAGTTCCACCCAGTTTCCTACAGGCTTCTTCAGAGCTGAATAAGATTCCATAGCGTGTAAGCAACACACTGTCGCTCTCTATTCATTTGCTGATGGACATTTAGGTTCATTCTACTTTCTTGCTGTTATAAATGGAAGGTCACGGAAGAGGGGGGCAGAAAAAATGTAAGAGTCGGAGGGTGGGGAAGGGTGCCGCCATGGGCACGTGCCTCCTGGACATGACAGGGCTACTACACCCCGAACTCACTGTGACTGTGGTTACTCCACAAGGCTGGTCCACATGTCGTCACGGAAGGGGGCGGCCCCATGAGGAGTCACCCCTCTCTGAGTGACTACTGGGGGCTAATGCTGGCTGTGGGAAGGGGAGCTACCATGCCCGCTGATACAGCATTCATGCTCCAAAATGTGCCCAGGCCCATGCCAAGGCGGGCAACCCTGAGAAACTCAAGGGAACACACACACACACGCACCCACACACACACACACGTACATGCGCACACGCACGCACACACACAAGGCATCAAAGGGGGAGGAGAAAGGCCGCGAAGAAGGTGGTTTCAGTAGGAGGAAGACGAGAGCAAGTAACATGGGGTAAAAATGACTTAAATTTATACATGCATATACATATGAAGCTGTCAAAGAATAAAACAGAGCCAAATCATAACAAGCACATAAATAAGCAAGGCAACCATAAATACTGATGGGCAAGTGTCTCTCTGCAGTAGCAGGTTCTTTGGTTACATGTTGAGGAGAGGAATGGCTGGGTCATAAGGTAAGTTCTTTTAAAAAGTTTCCAAACTAATTTTCAAACTGCCTACAACCTAAAACCAAGTGGTATTTTACTTACTAGTATTATTTATTTTAAATATTATTAATATTTACTTATTTATCGTGTGTGTTATATGTATATACATGACATGTGTGCATGTGGAAGTCCAAGGACAACTTTTGGGAGTCAGCTCTTGCCTTTCTATCTCGTTGCGGCAGAATTTCTAGTTGTTTTTCTGCCCGTGCTATGTACTCCGGGCTGGCCCAAGAGCTCCCAGCTGATTCCCATTTCTGCCCCTGACTCACTGCCGATGGGCACCACTATGCAGGCGTGTGTGTATGTGTGTGTGTGTGTATGTGTGCGGGCTGTGTGTATGTGTGTGCGTGTGTATGAGCGTGCGTGTGTATATGTGTGCGGGCTGTGTGTGTGTGTGCGTGTGTATGAGCGTGCGTGTGTGTATGCGTGTGTATGAGCGTGCGTGTGTATATGTGTGCGGGCTGTGTGTGTGTGTGCGTGTGTATGAGCGTGCGTGTGTGTATGTGTGCGGGCTGTGTATGTGTATGTGCGTGCGTGTGTGTATGTGTGCAGGCTGTGTATGTGTATGTGCGTGCGTGTGTGTATGTGCGTGCGTGTATGTGTGTGCGTGTGTGTATGTGTGCGTATGTATGTATGTGTGTGTGCATGCGTGCATGTGTGTGTGCGTGTGCGTGTATGCGTGCATGCATGCATGTGTGTGTGCGCGTGTGTGTATGTGTGTGCATGCGTGTGCGTGTGTATGTGTGTGTGTAGGGTTCTGGATCGAACTCAGGTTGGGAGGCTTGCTCAGCAAGTACTTTCACCCCTTGAGCCACTTCCCTGGCCCAAGATAAACTTGCTCTTAAAAGAAGATGCCAATCTGACCAAAAGAAGTGAAAATGCCAGTCACTGCATTGTTCATGGTCAAGGTTACATAACAACTGAAAGGAAAAATCGGGGTCTGGGAAGATTGGGTAAAGACACCTGCAAATCCGGAGGCCTGAATTCAGTCCCAAGACCAAATGGTGAAGGAAAGAACTGATTTCTGAAAGCTGCCCTCTGACCTCTACATGGGCACCTGCCCAACCCATGAAAATATATATATATTTTAAGTAAAGAACCAAAGGACCAAGGGAATTTCACATGGGCACCCACCTCCCATGCTATGTGGTCTCAGTTGCTGGTAATATTATCTCCAACTGGGCTGGAGAGATGGTTCAGGGTAAGACTCTGCCTCAGAAGCAGAAGGATCTGAGTTCAGATCCCAGGTCCCACCTAAAAACGCGGGCAGAACCAGCTGTGGCTTGCACTTCAGGCCCTGTGGGCGGAGCCTGGGAACCCCAGAGTGAAGCAAACAGGAGGTAGAAGCAATCCAGGATGATTCCCGAAGTCACCCTTGGGCCTCCTTTCACAGGCACACATAGTAACCCCCACACACAAAGGAAATAAAAATAAAATACAATAAAATAAAAATGATCTCCAATAATATCACTGTTCTATGTTAAATGGACTGGTTTCCTTGACAGTCTAGCAAACTATCAGGCATTTTAGAAGAACAAAAATTTAAGTTTTCAGCAATGGTGAAGTAAGGCATAGTACCAATTTGTTTTTTACCTCATAATGGTCATGACACAACATAAAAAAACAATTGGGCACCTAATAATTTATTTTTTTTTAATTTTTTAATTTATTTATTCAATTGTGCGTGTGTGCGTATGTATGTGTGCGCGTGCGTGTGTGTGTGTGTGTGTGTGTGTGTGTGTGTGTGTGTGTAGAACCACGGACGAATTTGGGAACCACCATGGACACTTCCACTTCCTCCGCCCTGGGGATTCACAGGCTCCGCCCTACCAGGACCAGAAACGCAGGCCGCCTCCGCTTCCGCCTGGTGTCTATACGTGGGATCTGGGATCCGAACTCGGGACCTTCTGCTTGCAAGGCAGAGGCTTAACCCCTGAGCCACCTCTCCAGCCCCTGGGCACCTAATAATTTAGAGACGTAGATTTGAGGAAAAAAAAATACCTTGGCTCTCTACCAATTTATAACCCTTAAACATTATCTAAACTAACTTAAAAACATACAGAAGTGTTCATTCTAATTTTTCCCTTCAGAGTCGTGGATGTTTTGTTTCTTCATTTATTTCTATTTTTTTATTATTAGAGGTTAATGAAAATCTGCTCCTAGAATAAAAAACAGCACCTCCAACTGCAAAAGCTTAGATTAGCACTGTGCAATCAAGGTTGACTTGGGCCTACTGTCTTGACGCTTTATTTTTAAGAATCATTTTACTAATTTATTTCAGTGAAATGAGTGGAGGAGAGGGAGATAGGGAGAGAGAGAGAGGACAGAGAGAGAGAGAGAACACATACACGCCATAGTGGATGAGTAGAGGTGAGAGGACACCTTTTGGAAGTCAGTTTTCTCCTCCTCCTCCTTGGGCTTCCAGGGATCCAACTCACGTGGCCAGTTTTGTAAACAAAGCACCTTCCCGGCTGAGCTAGCTTGCTGACCCCTCAGTTGCTTCATTTCTGATTTCCTAGCCTTCTCCAAGGGCAGCAAGACACCTGCCACATGATTATTTCTAAACTGAATTCAGCTTTTCATGCGAACCCAGCTTGAGAAGTTCTGAGATTGCATTCTGAGTCACTTTCTCTACTGGCCAGTCAATTCCACAAGGAAGAATGAACAACCATACGGTCCAGGGCCCAACAAATGATGGGGGGCCCAGGCAGCGCCCTCTCTTTCCCTACCAGCCTTAAGTTCTGTCTTGTCTTAGTGCAGGAGTTTGAGAGCCCTGGGGAAAGCCAGTGAGTACCCTTGCGTCCTTATTCTTCCGACTGAGATTTTACCCACTGAGTGCATTAATCAGCGCTACTTTTGAATGTGCACCAGATTAAAATGTCCCGCTGGTTGCTGACCAATAACGGCTCTTCTTACATTTTTAACAAAAATATTTTCCCTACAGATTCTAACAAAGAACCTCACAAAATCAGGATGTTGGCTAAATTCACACACACACACACACACACACACACACACACACACACCATTTTGGTGACGGCTAAATCAAGGGCTTCACGTATGCTAAGCTTGTTGCCAGCCCAAGAGATATATAGTTTTTTCCAGTTCCTTCAATTTAACAAAAGATACTTTAATGCATGGGCCATATGCTTAAGGTTTTGATAACTGCCTATATTTCCATCCTGCCAAATCCTGATAATAAGAGTTCAACCCCTGGAACCCACGTAAAAATGGAAGGAGAGAACTAAGTCCATTAAGTGGTCCTTTGATCTCTGCATTCATGCTGCAACACACATAAACACATGCTAATAAGAAAAATAGTTTGTGTGTGTATGTATGTCGGGGGCGGGCTGTGTGTAAAAGAGGACTCTTGCTTGTGTATCTGTGAAGGCCCAAAGGTGACATTGGGAATCATCCTGGATTGCTCTACTTTCTTACTGCTTTGCCCTGGAGTCTCCCAGGCTCCACTTTCCAGGGCCGCCAAATTCTCCCAGGATCCTGAAGTGCGGAGCAATGCAGAGAGATGCGGAGAGATGCAGCGCGCGGTCCCTCCGGCAGCATCTCAACCCGGCGGCCCCGGCCCGAGCCTCACCTTTGATTTGCTTCTGGCACTGAACCGAGACGCAGGTCTCGGCCGCAGCCTCGGCGTCGGCAGCCCCGTCCTCTTCGTCAATGCTGATCTCCTCTGAGATCACGTCCGGCCCCAGCTTGGCCATGTACAGCATGCTGAGCCTCTTCAGGGTTTTATTTTCTTTGTTGAGCTGAGAGAAAACACGGAGATGGTCATAACCTCACCGCGCTCGGAGGTGCGTCCCCGGCCCTGGGAATCAATCGGCGCGTCAAGTGTGTTTCTGCCCTACGCATTCATCAACAGTTGCAGGAGGACGCGGCGACGGGGAAATTCACTACATAAGGTTTTACTTCCGTGCTTCGTATTAAATTTAATACTAAATATTAGTGAAATTTGGTGCCTGATGGCAGCAGAAAAAATGGAAATGCCTGGAAATGCCGGCTATCAACTGATAAGAAACGTAAGGAATTCAGATAAAATAACAAGCATTTCAAGGTGCTATCTCCTGACAAAATCATTTTACTTCAAGCAAATTTTCTGTTTGCTGCTGTGCTAACACCCTGTAAATGTCCATTTTCCCAGTACCCCCTCTTCTCTGGGAATTTCACGCTTCTTTGCGGTTCCCCAGGTCTCTCGGGGAAGAGTTACACCATTGGCCACAGCTAATCTAGGCATCTGATCCAAGCCTGGCCAATCAGATCGCTTCTCTAGCGACCTGGAGGCTAGAGCAGAGAAGCTAATGTCTACAAGACTGGCTGTTGGACAGCCACTGACAAGCCCCCTTCTTCCACTGGACTGAGGAAGATAGGAAGGGAATCTGGAACAAAACCCAAGCTGATATGAAGACAGACACAGAAAACAAAACAAAACAATAGAGAGTGTCTCCCTCAGGGCCCTAGTTTCCGGTTCTCATCCATTCCAAATTGCTTTTGGCTTTCGGTGCCACTGAGATTGATTACTATCTTCTCTTTCTCGCTCGTGCTCTCTCTCTCTGTTTGAAGCTAGTTCAAGATGTATGTCAGCGAGCTGTCATGAGTCTTGATACACAGCCGGCCAAAGTTGGAGATGCGTCCCTTTCATCTCTGCAGAAAGACTACTGATGCTCAGCCCCAGAAAAGAACCCTCATTGTTACGGGATTTGCTGCTCTGGTTTCAGTGACCAAGCTTCCTCATCTTGCTTCACTAACATACGTATGTACTTACAAGTGTCATACCAAGCACAGGCGTCTTGGGTACCTATTCTGGTGTTGTTATAAATATATGGTGCAAGCAATCTCAGGTCACAAGGGACTTTATTCCGGTTTATGGGTCTCTAAGATACAGTCCATTATGGCAGCAGCTAAGGTCATACCAGCATCAGGAGCTGAGGGAAGTGGCCACGTCATACACAGGGGGGAGGAGGGATTGAGGGACAGGTACTTTTTTACTTTGCCAATCTGCCAAATTTCAGCCAGATCTCTTGCTTGTCCAGAGAATGGCCTCCCACCCACTGTGGAGTGGGTTTTTCCATTATTAATCAAACAATTTCCCACAGGCCTGCCTGAACTAAATAATCCAGCTCTTGATTGCCAAATCTGACACCTAAAACTAACCGTCGCAACACACAAGTGGTTCACTGCCCACAAAATAACATGTCTTTGCCCATGTGTCCCTCTCCCAAGATGAACAACGAATAGGTCTTTCTCACTCAGCACATGGAAGGGCTTTAGTAGATGATCTTGCCTAGTGTAAAGCATAGCTTGGAGAGTCAAACGCATTTCCTTGACTTGTCTTGGCCACTGAGACAAGCTCTGAGTTTAATGGCTGACACTGGACATGAATTGACGAGATTTGCTGGAAGGCTAACTCCTCTTCTTCACTCTAAACCTGGCTTGTATCAAGCTAGGCATAATGGCTCACGTCTGCAATCCCTGCCCTCGGAAGGATGACGTGAAAGAAATCCCCTCCAGTTAGTAGTCAGCCTGGATTACATGGTGAATACAGGCTAACCTGGGCTAGCAAAACTCTGTTTCAAATGAATGAATGAATGAATAATACCTTATACCAGAGCAAGATGTGCAGTGTGAGACTTGCCCAGCTTTGATCCTTCATTTAGGATCATAAATTGGTCCCTCTGGGTTTCCTTAGACCATCTCAATATGAAGATTTGGTCTTATCCTAGTCATAAGTAGTTGGGACCCAAGCACATCCCAAGTGCATTTTCTAGAGCCAAAGAGGTTGCCTGACCTCTTTGGGGAATCGGGAAAGATCTCTTAGGAGGGGCTTTGAACCCCCATTGGTTCTTCCTGATAAGGTTCTTCCCTGTGAGGGAAACCAACACAGCTGTCTACTCTGTCCCTAGTCTCAACCCCTCGTTTCTATTTCCCTGAGTTAGAGAACTGGGGATCCCTCCTTTTCTCCCTCCCTTCTTCTCTTCTCCGCCTTCCCTTCTTACATCTTGTCTTCCTTCCTCCTCCTCCTCCTTCTTTGTCTTTAAATATGCAAGGACTCATGTAGCCCAGGCTAACCTAAAACTTACTACATACCTTAAACTTTGAATCCTCCTACCTCGATCTCAGGTGCTGGGATTATAGGCATGTGCCACTATTTCCAGTTTCCGTTGTGCCTGGTACAGAAGCCAGGGCTTCTGGCATGCAAGGCGGGCATTTACCAACTGACTACACACCCGTCCACATGGGATCCTCTTTCTGAAGATGGAAAATTCAAGTCAACGTTGATCTCAGTTCTCTGAACCATAACCGCCTATCCTGGTCTTCATAGAAACTCAAGGGACCTTCTCGTTGATTATCTGACTACATTATCTTTTCTAGAAGTTAGCAGCAAATACTACTTTAAGAAAAAAATGAGAAAAAAATCCATGACAATTTTATGATTCTGCCTCCTGATATCTAAATGAATAATCCCCAAGTCTATTTATCAGAACTTTTTAAGTCTCATCATTTATTTTTTTAATGTCAATTTTCTTACTGCTGATTTTTTAAAATTTTATTTTATTTTTGCATATATGCCCGTGTGCATGTCTGTGTGTCTCAGAGGGTATACTGTGTGCCTGTGGAGGCCCAAGGGTGACTTCGAGAATCACCCTGGGTTGTGCTACCTGCTCTTTGCTTTGCTTTGGAGTTTCCCAGACTCTGCCTTCCAGGGCTGGAAGTACAGACCACTGTTATTTCCACCTAGCCTTGTTACATGGGATCTAGGATCTAAACTCAGGATCTCCTGCTTCTGAGGCAGAAGCTTGACCTCTGAGCCATCTCTTCAGCCCCAAGTATCAGCATTTGTAGCCTAGGGTCCAGCAAAAGAGAGCTGCCCAGGAGCTTTTGGCGCATGAAGGCACTAAGGGTCGCCAACGAGGAAACATGGTGCCTTCATATTTATTCAGCCCTATCCCTGCAGGCAGCCCACTCTTTCAGTGTTTCAATTTTCTCATTGGCAAACCAAGGATAAAACAAATAGTTGCTCTACATCAACATGAAGATTACGAGTTACTGCAGATAAAGTGCAAATGTCATTATTACTGTCTTATTATTATGTCTTAGAGCTTTAGCAGGGCTCAGTTATTAAAATAAAAGTAAGACATTTAGATTGTGTATCTAATTTCTCCTTGGCAATCATTTATTAGTTTTCCTTTTCAGTCAACATAGCCGTCTATATGTCTTCCTCCTTTTGGACTATGATAAAAATACTGATTTTTGTTAGTAGGTAATGAGCACATGACTTTCTCCATCATCATCTTGATATTCCTTGGTAATCTGATAGTTAAAGCATTTGACCTTCCAAAGACCTTGTACCAGTTACTGTGTTGCTGTGAGACAACACTCAATCATCTTAGGGAGAAAGGGAGATTTATTTGACTGACCGTTGCAGAGGGGAAATTCAGCCCATTATGGAGGAAAAGGCAACAGAAGTTGGACCAGGCTTAAGCCTCATCTATCATGGAGGCAGAGAGAGCTGCAGACTCCTAGGGGAAGTAGGTGGGGCTACCCAACCTCAAGGCCCGCCCCCGTGACATGCCTTCCTCCGGTAAGGCTCCACCTCCTAAAGTTGCCGTCACCTTTCCAAAATCAACTAAGGAGTCAAACTATGGAGGGACTACTTATATTTAAAACATGACAGGCCTGAAGGTTACAGGTACTCAAACCATTAGTAGTTGTCTATTTATGAATGTTGTTAGTGCAAGGATAAAAACTCAACCAAAAACTGGCATATTGTCTCTGAAACACCACTTTGATATTCTGAAAAAGAAATATAAGATTTCTAACGAGCTTGGGAATTTTGACTTGTTCTGTTTCTGACCTGAGCCGGTTCACTCCTCCTTAGGCAACTTGGTGACCCCCACCACTCTGGGGGTCACCATATTTTATTGCCAAACTTGATGCAGGTATCTAACCAGCATGAATACACCATGACCTGGAACTCCTAGAGAAATATAAGATTTCTAGATACAAAGTCTCAGGTGTAGACCACGTAGGGTTTTTTTTTTTTTTGTTTTTGTTTTTTTTTTTGAGAACTCTGAGTTTAACTATTTGAGGGAAGAATTTCACTGTCAGTTTCACAGTTGTAAATTAATGGTGTTCAGAGCACATCTCAGTCACAGGGCAAGAATGAATCTTTTCCAACCCTGAATCTATTACTCTGTAGCTATAGTCAAATTTACACAGTCTTTACATTGGGAACAAGGTTAGGGAGTTGGGCTCACTCAGGTCATAAACAGAGACACACATTCACAGTGGGCCTGACGGAGCCATACCCTAGACCCAGTAGCTATGGGAAATTCTTAAAAAAAAAATTGATATTTAAAACAAGACTATTGTACCCTAAGGTAAGTTTTTCTCTTACAAGAGGCATCTATTAAAAGGGAGAATATAATTTTTTTCGTGTGTGTGTGTGTGTGTGTGTGTGTGTGTGTGTGTGTGTGTATCAAAGAGCACTGTGTGCCTGAGGAGGCCCCAGGGAATCCTCTTGTATTACTGTACCTCCTTTTGGCTTTTGCTCTAGAAGTATCCCAGGCTCTGCCTTCCAGGGAAGAAATAAGTACAGGCCACCATGCATGAGATGTGGGATCTGAACTCAGGTCCTTCTGTTTGTGAGGCAGAGGCTTTAACCCCTGAGTCAACTATCTCCCCAGCCACAAGAGAAGATCATTTTTAAAGGAGATCATATATGGACCCACAATTCCAGAGCTCCTTGAAGAAAGAAAAGTCATTCTCCCCTCCTGCCGCCCCTACACATGCCATTCCTGACTTTAGCCCACCCAGTCAATCAAGGTGACTCACTCTCTGTGCGGCCAAAAGGCACAATCAGGAGCCAAAACTACACATGTTACCCAAAAACCCTCGCCTTGCATTCTGCCAGTCCTGAGAGGTGGGCAGTGCCTGGGCTCAAATGCAGTACAACACAGAGACCATCATTTTCAGTGCCAGAAGATTCGGAGCAGACAGTGTGGCCCAAAGGTCTTTTTTCTCTACTTAATCCAAAAGTAAAATTAAAGGCATGGACTAATGAACCCTGGGAATAGGAAGCAGAGAGACCAGGAGACTCGTCTCCAGTCTCTCAGTGCTTTTAAAATAGTGGCCTAAAGAGTTGTGCATGCACCAGCCAAACAGGAAGTCACACACACAATTTCTTCCTCCTTAGGCTCTGACTGTGACCAAGTCTTATGAATTCTAAGGCAGCCTCATCATCCTGCAAACAATTAAGCAAACACCTCTGGCAAGCATATTGCTAATGCATATGAATTAAGTCAATTTATTTTTTTAATCTATCTATTATTTATCAGTAGTAGGAATTCAGTCACATCCTAAGAAATACTTTGGAGGTGGATGCTGGGGGCAAAAGAGGGAGGGGGCACGGGAGGGGAGGAATAGAGATACAGCCAGCATTACTAATGAAATTTGGTTGGAAATTGCTGTAATCCATTTTCTGATGAAGTGGTTCAGATGCTTTTTACCCAAAATACATAAGACAGAGATAAAAAAAATACATTCTTTAATAATAATGTACTTCTGATGAGACAGAATATAGAAAATTACACACTTGGTAAAATCATCAGCTAGAAGCAATCAGCAGAGCCCCGGAGGTCACCTTTCGCACGCCCTCTCTCTGCTTTCACAAATAATCACCTGAAATGTAAGGCTGGAGGCTGGCTTTTGCTCATCAGACTCCAGCAGAAAACTGCTTGTGTGTGTGTCACAACAGGTTAGCCTGCGCGACATAACCAAATGCAGAGACGGACTTTTGCAAAGTCCAGTCTCAACGGTCCATGCTAGGGACCGGGTCTCCCAGACCCCCCACCCCCAAACAGTCCAAATGCCACTCTCAGCATCAGAGACAGACTTGGCATGAAGGCAAATGCTTACAGAATAGTATTCCAGGCGTCTGAGGCCTTACGACTAACTCGTTGCTCCCGGGAGCCCATGAGGGATCAAGGGAAGAAGAAAAGCCAAACCGGAGAGGAAGAAACGTCTTTGGAAAGCCTGGCGGAAATCACAGCACACAGAACACTCACCTTGGTGGCCAGAGCCTCTGCACTCTCCCGACAGGTCTTCTCTATCTCCAGATGGTTCTGCATGAAATTCACTTCCTCTATCACCATGTGAGAGACTAGGAATGAGAGGAAAAAGAGGCTCAGCCTTCAGATGAGTCAGCTGCTCCAGAGGCCCACACATCGCCCCATGATCAAGAATGCTTCGATTCAGACCTCCGGCCATCGTTGAAAATGTTTCTCAGAGGCCGCCTTTGATTCCCGCATAGCTGATATATGGATGTAGGAAGGGGAAAAAAAAAAACCTCAACAAAGAGTCTTAGCAACTGTTACATGTGTTTTATGAGAGCTATTCAAGACATTTTTAAAAAGTACTGTGTGTGTGTGTGTGTGTGTGTGTGTGTGTATGTGTGTGTGTGTGTGTGTGTGTGTGCATGCCCTATCCACCTTGCTTTTGAGACAGGGCATCTCACCGGCCTGGGAATGGCTTACTTGTCAAAGATGGCTGACTAATAAGCCCCAGGGCTCCACCTGCCCCCCCCCTGCTTCCCTGGTGTTGGGGCTGAAAGCACATGCTACTAGGCCCGGCTTTCCACATGGATGCTGGGAATCAAACTTGAGTCTTCATTCTTGCAAAGATACTTTTGCAAACTGAGCCATTTCCCTAAGCTCTAAAGTGTCTATGTTTACACTGCTGCTTCCTATAGACATGAACAAAAGAACCTCCCATAAATGAAAAAAAAATGGCAATGTGACTTTTTCTTAGCATGACATAGCTGTGCCTCTCATATGGAAAGTGAGCTCATAGGAAACAAAGGAAAACATTTCTCAAGTTGATCACATGACTGAACTGACAATGTGGAAGCTCTGCTAAGGACTGGAATATTAGTCTCTAACAAACTAGTTACTGTTATTCCATAAACATCAGGACCGAAAAGCATAGCACTGAGATTTATTCACTGGGAACTGATTAAAAACAAGTGCAGACAGATTGCTTCTTATAGAATAAGATAAAGAAATTCCACTTTACTTGATATTTTACTAGCTCCTGAAAAAATATATCTAATCTTTGGGTTTTTTTAAGATAGCTGTTTTATGGAAATTGAGATTTAAAGACACAGTAATTCATAACTTCAATCATATCTTAAGGATCAAATAAGAAAAATGTCAATTCCTTCCTCCATGCTTTCCAGCATGAGAAGAAAATTCTGAGAATCTCAAACCTAACGGTAGACAGGTAAGCTAATGCACATCTGTTTGGCTTAAGAAAAAAAAAAAATTAAAGAACACACAAATGTGAAACCCACCGAAGTTAGGCAAAAATCACTGGGCTCATGTAACACAAAGACAGATTACTTTTGCTTCATTTAAGCTTAATTAACCTGCAATTATGATTAAACTCAGGGGGAAAATTTTTCTCTCCAAATTAAATACCCAAAAAAATGTATTACTTCCTAAGTCTATCCAAAGTTCTTATTATGTTAATATTCAAATTCATAAAGCAGCCCTAAATGGACAGAAACATCTCTAACCTTGACATTTTTTTCAGGGGTAATAATAATCTGCCACAAATGCAGGCCAACCAAAAACCACTTAACTAATTAGTAGTTGCAGTCACTGAGAAAAACATGAACCAACACTGTTATTACAAGTGGCACATTTGAGTGGCATCTAATTATGACTTGATGAGCACGATACTCGCATTATCAACATTACTACTGCATCCCATTGGGGCCTAAAAGCTGCTGATGGCATTGACTTGAGCAACTCCCACTCAATGGTACAGCAGCACCCAACAATCGCCTTGGCAGGGGCCCCCCTCACTAAATGACACGTTAAGCGTAATTACTGGTAGACATTGTAAATAAACAGGATTGGAAGTGAAAATTGTACCAAGTGCATACGACACAATCTGACACTTTGGAAGTGGCAGCCTTAATTGAGAGTTTCTTTGACTGCTCAAGATCATTTCAACTACATTTCTCAGAGGACAGTGATTATAACTGTGGAGACAGACGGCATAATGGTGTCAGCATTGCTGACGGAGCAGTGAATTAAATTGTATCTGCCGCCGAGTGAAAGGCGTGATGAGAAGTACAGATGCCTTAGTGGTCTTATCATTATAACACAATGGTCATGTTGTCGTCAACCTTTCTGGCTCCAATTGAAAAGAAATGATTGTGTGTCGAAGCTCCCCCCGCCACGCCAGCCCCCCCTCCCCTTGTCCTCTTCTATCTCCTCTTCTGAATAGAACCAATTTTCAGAGAGCTATGAAATCACGCAATAGGTCCTAAAATGCAGCTGCTTGGCATACAAACGGGTCCCCATTAAACTGGAATCACACACAATATGTGTTTATGCCAGAAGAACAAATAGAAGCTGAACACAGGCCAAGTTTATTCACACACACAAAGCCCATGTAGCTCTTCATCAATATAATTGCCTTTTATATTGTAGTTTAAATAATAGGCTCTATTATTTCCTTAAAATCCTAATATTCCTGGCATTTTATCACTATGTTTACAAGGTAGGTTCTTCAAAAAATGTGAAGGAAAGAGAAAAGAAACCTATACAATTTTTACAACATCAAATATTACTTTGAATTTTCAGCCTTAACTACTTGACATCGCCTGCCACAATCTAGTATTTCTACTCTTATAACAAAAACATAAACACTCTTCATTTTTCATAGGAATTTGACTTTTTATTCAATAACATTCTTACTCATAGGAAACGGAAGAAAAATCATCCTGCGGTAGTGAGGTTTTAGGCCTAGCAAAAAATAAGAATAAAAATAAGGAAAAGAGACATTTATTTGCTAAATATTTTGTAAAAAAAAAAAAAAAAATCCTCCTGTGATTTAACACCGCAAATTCAGTTGGGCGGGACTGGCCCACATGTGTTCCAGTTCTGATGTGGTATCAGGGTGTGTGTGTGTGTGTGTGTGTGTGTGTGTGTGTGTGTGTAGTTGGGGGGGGTTAACTTCTTTCTCAAACGAGAAACAAGTTAAATTTTTAAATTGCACTTGGATTTTTAGCTTAACAAATTCTCCCAATACTAGATTGTCAGCAAGCACAGACGCTTACTATCTGACTTCCTAGATTCAGGAGAGAAGAGTATAACAACAAAAGTTATTTGTATCTTTTAAAAAGGATGACTGTTTGCGATCCCAAATGTCAGGTCACATGTCACAAAACAAAAACTATTTCTTTAGTATAAACTTATTTGAATATAGGTTTTAAAAAAAACAAAACAAAACAAAAAACCCAACCTTTCAGCTATTTCTTTAAAGCCTGGTCTGAAATTGGGTTCGTCTCAGTCTATTGATGACCCCTGACTTTACCTATGACATTCCATTCCTGAGTGACTGCAGCAATTGGCCTGCATGGTTGCTGATAAAGTCATAACAAAACTGCTTAAGGAAACAAGAGGTTTATTCTCTTATGATAATCTGGTTACAGTTCTCAGTTCAGCTTGGCAGGAGAGCTCACACCAACACCAGGGCTGAGGGAACTGGCCACACTATCTTCACATAACAATCTTACTTGCCAGACCAGCATGTCTATTTATGTATTTTTTTAAAATTTTTTATATTTTTTTATTATTTATTCAATTGTGCATGTATGTGTGTGCGCATGTGTGTATGTATGTGTGTGTGTGTAGAACCATGGGCGAATTCAGGAACCACCATGAACCACCTCCACCTCCTCCTTGACTCTGGATTCACAAGCTCCGCCCTACCAGGACCGGAAACGCAGGCTGCCCCCGCTTCCGCCCAGCGTCTATACGTGGGGTCTAGGATCCAAATTCAGGACCTTCCGCCTGCAAGGCAGAGGCTTAAGCCCTGAGCCACCTCTCCAGCCCCAATTTATGTATTTATTTTTTATGTATGTGTATTTGTATGTGTGTGTGTATGTATCAGAGGACACTGTGTGTCCCTGTGGAGGATCTAGGATGACTCTGGGAATCACCCTGGATTGCTTCTACCTCCTTTTTGCTTCACTGTGGGATTTCCCAGGCTTTGCCCACAAAGACCTGAATTGCAGGCTGCTGCTATTTTTGCCTAGTGTTTTTATCTGGGATCTGAACTCAGGACCTTCTGCTTGCAAGGCAGAATTTTATTCTCTGAGCCATCTCTCCAGCCAGAGGCCAGCATGTCTGACCACATACACACAAGGATGCTCCTTCTTCAACCAGCTCTCTGTATTTTATTCACTTGTCTAAGGCTTAGTCCCACCCACCGTGGGTTGGGCCTTCCCCATCTACTAAACAATCTCCTGCAAGTTCATTCTAGGCTTAAGTCAACTAGTAATTATCTTCAAATCTACCCAGAGCTCGAACCCTCAACCATCAAGTTGATACTTATACCTAGGACAGTGACATAAAGTTAAAAAAAAAAAGAAGACAAGCTTTAAGCAAAAGGCCCCTAATGTAGCTATGCTTTAAAGCAAAACTTAATGCTGAGATATTGATAGTAGGTCCAGGTTACAGTGAATCCATAACTACCATGAGCATTGTGACGTCACCCGGAATGGGTGTGCTGATGTTGGCCCAAGCTGACACTGCTGGATCATGGTGACGTGGGGGTTCCCTGCCTTGTTTCTAATTTCACACCTTGACATTTTGAAAGTTTTTAATTTTAATTAATTAAAATTAATTAATTTAAAAAAATCAAGGGCTCAGTTGTAGCAGGGCACCTGCCTGGCATGCGTGAAGCTGTGGGTTGCATTCCCAGCGCTGTCTAAACCTGCCTGCAGGTACGGGCCTGTAACCCAGCACTTGGGAGGTGGAGGCAGAAGGTTTGGAAATTCAAGGTCGTCTTCTACTATATAGAGATCAGAATCTAGGATACATGAGACCTAATCTCTCTCTATAGATGATAGACAGACAGACAGACAGACAGAGACAGATAGATAGATAGATAGAGGAAGATATTATATATCATATCCACACAGATGTAGCTTTATATATCTCTCTATATAATACCTGTCTTTCTATATATAATTTAAGAACTCAAAAGCATAAGCTAAACACACACCAAGTGCCGTTTCTACCAGTAAAGCTGAATTAGCTTGATTTCTCCTTCTGTAATCACAGCCTTCTCTTCCTACACACACACCTTTGGAGCACACATCACACGGTAGACTTCCTGGGCTTTGTTAAACCTTCTTCTCTCAAGTATGAGAATTAAAGCAAAGGGTTTTTTTGGTTTTTTGGGGCTTTTTTCTTTTCTTTTTTTTTTCTTTTTTTTTTTTTGAGAAAGGACCTACTGGGAAGCCCTGGCTTGTCTGGAACTTGCTATACAGACCACAATAGTCTCAGACTCGTGGCGATCCTCCTGCTTCTCTCTCAAGTGTTGCTATTACCCACACATGCTACCATTATGTCTATTTCTTTTGCATCTAGCATAATAGTACATACAAAGTAGGTCTTGGTGTTTGTTTGAAGAGCTGGAAATAGATCTGACTTGCATTTGTTTGTGAACACCTTTTTCTAGAATATTCCATGCAGCATAGAACTTGCTCACCGTTTACTGGGCCTGACCGTGTCCAGCCTTTTCCTCAGCCCTTCCCCATGAGTTTCCAATGACTCCTCAGAGCTCTTCCATAGTAGATGCTGTCATAGCAATTTTATACTCCAAGAATGTCAAGGCCCAGAGGAATAAAATGACACACATTCCAAATCACAGAGCTCTGTCTGATAAAGCCCAGCCAGACCCATTTCTAGGACTCGACTCAATGACCTTGCTTCTCAGCAATTCCTCCCCAGACCCCACTTCGCAGCCACACAGGCCGCACAAGGCTTCTATGGCGCATGCATGCGGGGAACAGAGCACAAACTTGTCATCAACATTAGGTGACTCAGGAAGGTTTGTAAGTAGCTGGAGACGGCCAGGAGATTGGCATGTGGATAGGAAAACTGGTGTGGTCTGAAACAGAACCTGGGATCTAACACTGTGCCCCCTCCCAGTGCCCCCCAAGGACTGTCCTGACTTCTCCTTGTATAGGAGCCTCACTTTGAGAGGCGTGGCTTTCCGTGGGGCGCTGTTCTCTGCGCAGAAAGACCAGGAGGCGGGCAGAGGGCCAGGAGTGTCAGGGGGCAGTGGCTCGAGGGTATTTATCCTGGGCAAAGCGTGCTAGGCTGGAGTGGGCAGGGCCCTGGGGCCTGAGTCTTACGCAGTGGTTTCCGAGGTGGCAGGTGAGCAGGGAACCGTTCTCACAGAGTTGTGCTTACAGGACAGGGCCACCACTTCACACCCAGGCCCGAGACTCCAGACCGGGTTGCCAACAAAGCTGTAGCGGCACATATTAAGTGCTTACTGTATACGGGGTACAGGGGTGAGCTCTTTCTCTGCGGATTCTCTCTTGCTGTTCTCACAGGACCTATTCAAGCTGGACCAGCCACCTTGAGTTTACTAATGCGACACTTGCGCATGCCAAGTGAGCTCTTCAACTTGGAGATAAAATACCAAAAAATACTCCATTTGAGGGTCTCTGCTCAAAAGCCCCTAATCATTTATCTCAGACACAGTTTTTAAAAGAAGGCAAGCTTCCTATTTACTTATTCTTTTACTTGAGGCAGGGTTACCCAGGCTGCCTTCAGACTAGGCTATGCAGCAGAGAATCATCTTGTCCCCCATCCTCCTCCGCCACCTCTCGGAGCTGGGATTCCCAGCATGCACCGCCACGCAACTGAGCTACATCCTGGCTCCAGGAAATGAAGCTGTTCGTTTTCACTCTTCCTTTTTCTCTTCTGTTTTTAAGATTGAGTGACACATTTACACCTTGACTTTCTGCTACCCAAATGTTAATGAACCGGGCTTAATAAAGGTTCAAAGTTGCAAGTATACCACCATAGAGATGGTGCACTAACCTTTCAACGGATCTTTTTGGGTCTTAATCTGGGTCGCTCAGCATGATAAAGGTTCTAATTTTTAAATTTCCAGAGGTATTTGGAGGAAAAGGCAGACTTGCAGGAGACATGGTAGGTGAAATCAGAAATTACAAGCTGCTACAAAAACTGACCTGGCTTCCACTCTTACATAATACCGGAGGCAAAATCTCTACCACCTACCTGGATCAAAGTGTGCCAAGAAAACCCCAGCCTCAGAAACCTGAACCATGCTCACCCCACGTGGCACACAAAGTCACCATCAATAATTCAAGCACTTTAGCTGGTAACAGAGTGATACCAGTGGGATGTCCCCAAAGTCAGAACAGACGTGTGCCCTCAATCCTACACTAGGGGAAGGGAAGGTTCCACCCAATCACAGTTCACACATTGGCCAATGAAAGTTATTCCTACTGTCACATCTTGGTCTCCTCAGACAGGCAATGCCAACAAGAAGAGTGCCCTCAGATTATCTTGGTGCAGTCAGACACTGAAATAAGCTAGCTATTGAAATTTAACTACAATACTGCATTTTGATGGCTATTTCACCTTCTAGGAGAGTAAACTGTTTGGCTGTACAGTTCACAAATTTCTGTCTGACTGACACACGTCAGCAGCAGGATGATGGAGAATGCCCTCGCTTGCAGGGGAGAGGCGGATTCTTGTTTCAATAGCTGGATCCTCAACATGTTTATTCGCACTTGACACTTCTGGGCCTGTTCAACTATGTTCTGGCTTAGGGGACAAGTAACAGATTTATGTCATGTAAAAATAACAGCAAAAATCTAGAAGAAATATATTATTGTTTGTGAGAACCTAATTTTCCTTAGTAAGGGGCTATTTTAAACATTCAAACTCTTCTGTGTGTGTGTGTGTGTGTGTGTGTGTGTGTACTGTGATTTCAGGAATCATTCTGGATTGCCCTTCCTCTTTTGGCTTTGCTCTGGGGTTTCCCAGGCTCCCCCTTCCAGGGAGGAAGTACAGGCTGCGACTATTTCTGCCTGGCATTTTTTACATAGCATCTGGGATCTAAACTCAGGTTCTTTCGCTTAGGAGGTGAGGTTTAAACCCCTGAGCCATTTCTCTAGCCCTCGAACATTCAAACTCTTAAAACTGTTCATGCTCCATAAACCAGTAAATGCTCTTTTTTCTTTAAACCCTGTAAATAGTACATAGAAAGATTCCATATTTAATTTACACAGCCTGCAGGCCTGGGGATTAAGTACTCACTCGGGAAATCGTACCAGCATCAAGACCACAGACATGCTTGCCACCTCCCAACATTCTTCCCACCCAACCGATTGATTAATTGATCCACGGACTGTGATTGATTTGCAGTGCTAGTAATCAAAATCAGGACCTTGCACATGCAAGGCAAAGGCTATACTACTGCAACATATCCTACAGCTCCTATTATATTTAAAATAAGATCAATCCTGTTAGCACATTTGTACGTATACAAAAAAGTTTCAGTAGCTAAAGCTCTCTAGTATAGTTACTTCTCCTGGAATTAGCCCAAGAGACTAATCAAATCACAATAAAGTTTTAACAGGACTTATCAAGTATTATTAATAGCTTTTTAATATATTTTTTAAACTTCATTCAGTTAGTGTGTGTGTGTGTGTGTGTGTGTGTGTGTCAGAGGGCACATGTTTCCTTGTGGAGGACCAAGGGTAACTTCCGGAATCATCCTCAATTGCTTCTACCTCCTTCTTGCCTCACTCTGGAATTTCCCAGGCTCTGCCCACCAGGACAGGAAGTGCAGGCTGCCACCATTTCCACCTGGGACCTGGGATCAGAACTCAGGAGCTTCTGCTTGTGAGGCGAATCTTAACCCTTGAGCCTTCTCTCCAGATCAATAATAGTTTTAAAAAGACAGAAACAATCTGTTAATGAAAGGATAAAGTCATGATAGTATGTATGGTGTATATATATTTTAATGCTATTTTATATAGAACTTCTGATAATGTGTTTTCAGTGATCTGTATTAAAAACATGCAGCATGTGCAGTAACAATAAGCCATGGCAAGATCATAAAACATACTACAGAGCACTGGAACCAATTAGAGCTACATACATCAACATCAATAAATCCCCCAGACCATAACATTGAGTAGCAGAATCTAAGGCAAGTGTTACTTTATGCACAGAAAAGGATCTCATATTTACATTACATACATATTTCATAGTATATGTAATATAAAGAAAAGTTTAAGACCATGAAATAGAAGAATGCATATGTGACAGCTAATCTTGAGTGTCAACTTGACCACACCTGACATTAACTGAGATCAGCTGTGAGACCACCAGAAGAGATTATCCACAATATATTTACAATACAAAGACAAGCCTCTGCCATGAAAGACTGATCCTCCCCTCTGGAAGTGTAAGCTGAATACATCCCCCTTTCTCCCTTAAGTTGCTTGACTTTGGGTGTCCTCACAGCAACAGTAAGAGTAACCGTTACAGCACATAACACTGTGATGTGGCTATCCCTTAGGAGACAAGGAAGGGAACAAGATTAGGGAGGAAGATAATTATATATGTATATATTACATTATGTATTAAATATTACTATAGAATACTATGGAGAACAATTGAAACATATTTCAATTGGCATGCAAAGACAGAGTTTCCTGTAAAAAGGAAATATAGAATATATATTTTTATAGAAACATGTATAAGACAAATAAATAACTATAAAGGATAGAGTATAAAATACTCAGGAAATCAAGGCAAGAAAGCAATTTTAAGCAATTCTGTCTTCCTTTACCTTTTTCCACAGCAAAAGTTTCTCATGGCAAATTCAAATTTTAATAGCCATATGTATTTCCTACCCAAAACAATGGCAACCTGATTCAAATCTAGACATGCCTAACCCCCAGCACCCTTCCTTTTCTCTTTTCTGCCACGTCATGCATGCGCAATTAGGATCCCATGCATTTCACATCAAATCCGGATCTGCCTCTAACTTAAGGAAAAGATGGAATGTTGCTGGTGTTGCCTCTGTTTCTTGCTTTCTCTTTGTATTTACACTTGTGTTGTGAACTGAAGTAATAACAATACAATAGCAACAATGCTTATTCCGTCTCTGCACACATCACCATAGGCCAGGGCACGCCTGGGACAAATGGAAAGATCCTGGCGCTCAATGTATCTGGACCTAAACAGGACAAATGTCCTCTCACTCCCCCAGAGCCCTGTGTTTAGAGCACCCCCCAAATGCTTACATACTTTTTTGAAATTCCTCCAGTTTTTTAACTGCTTCATCTCGTTCTTGTCTAATTTTGTCGCACTGAAATGAAAAAGAAAAGCAAGAGTTAAATTTGCATGGTAAACACAGACTCTGAGCAGATGAGCCGCAGGAGTGGAACCCAACATGGCCGCACTTTTTTTGTCTTCAAGACATCTCTGACCCAGGTACCTGGCAGTACGTGGTATGTGCTCTGCCCAAGGGGCATGGCCTGTACCATTTTGATCCCGCCCATTTTCTAGAACCTTCTAAGATAACGAGTCATATACTGCTCCGTATCTCCTTGGTAACAGACCTGGCATTAGCTCTCATTTCTTTAAGAGAACGTGTATGTGCCTATTTTTAAAGAAGGGCATCGTGGGGGCTGGAGAGGTGGCTCAGGGGTTAAGCCTCTGTCTTGTAGGCGGAAGATCCTGAATTCGGATCCTAGACACCAGGCGGAAGCGGGGGGGGGGGGGGGCTGCATTTCTGGTCCTGGTAGGGCGTAGCCTGTGAATTCCAGGCCAGAGTAAACGAGGAGGAGATAGAGGCAGTCCACGGTGGTTCCCGAATTCACCCATGGTTCTACACACACACACACACACACACACACACTCACATACATGCACACATGCGTGCACACACTCACATACATGCACACATGCGCGCACACACATACATGTACACGCGCGCACACACACAATTGAATAAAAAAATTTTTTAAAATACAGAATATTTAAAAAAAAAAAGAAGAAGAACATCGTGGTGGACGCTCTGCTCATGCGCAAGTCAGCAGTAGCACAATTTATCCAGAACTGGTGTGTTCTTAGAAACCAGAAGAATGCTCACTGAAGGACTAAGGTTGCCACAGGCCTGAGCCCCCTTTCCACAAGGGAATGATACATGATCCTGGTACCTCCAAAATTCTGAATAGAAAGTAAACAAATTAAAACGAGAGAACATAAAATATTCCATGGTAACTACGTGTCATGTACATGAACTGTTTTCCTTTTATTCAAAAAGATGGGGCACCCAACCTGAAAAAACTTTAGGAGGCAACATCAAATATATTAAGTATTAAATATGTTAATATTTAATAACTATTAAAGCATGAAGACCATTTAGTATACCTGGTACAGGGACAAGTATCAGGGGTCGGTGAGATGGCTCAGTGGGAAAGCCATCTGTGTGCAAACATAGTGAGCCGAGTTCAATCCCCAGAAGTCTACAAGATAGAAGACCAGCTTCTAGAAACTGCCCTCTATCTCCACAAGCAAACCATGATACCATTCTCTCCCTTTCTCTTTCAAATAAGTAAAATGTCAAAAATCGAAATTAGTATCAAACAAACAAAATTCATTATGCTGACTGAACTTAGTTTACCCTAAATTTCCTGCAACAGGGAAGGTGTTTAACTATGAGGGCAATAATTTAAAATGGTATATCCTGGGAATAACACAGTCCCCATGACAACCATATAAACAAAGTACATCTCAAAGTTATATTTCTAATGTGCCAGAAAAGTATATTGGGAGTGCATCTACCTTATTGAGTTTTTTTCTTCTCCTTTGCAGTGCAGAGATCAAACCCAGAACCTTCTGCACACTAAGTTAGCAAGCACTCCTCCACTGAGCAGCGACTCAGTACACAGGTGAATGCACAACTACTTCGGAAGTAAGTGTCAATCAAAACGGAAGGGCCTGCTTCTAGGTGCACAGACAGAGACCCTCGACTGTTGTTCGCAAGATGATCCTCACTAATATGCTCGGCTGGTTCATGAACAGTAAGTCAAATGTACACATAGCATCCCACAGAGCGGGAAGAATAAATCGAAACTGAATCATCAACATAAACTTCAAAACCCTGGTGAGTAAAAGAAATGGCGGGATAAATGCTCAATAATACCGTAGACACGGGATTTCATATATTTACATGCTGTACATACTTCACAATCTACAGGCTCCATGATAAGAACACTTAAGCTGAGACAGTGTTTGTCCCTCAGATGAGGAGGGGGGCGGGGAGGGAAGAGGATTGGAGGTGGTTGGTAAGCTGACCCCCGGGACTTACTCTGACATTGTTTACTGTTCATATTATTTTGGGCAACACTTCACCTCAGGCTAGACTTGCACTCTCATACAGTGGATGGAGACCTTGAACTTTAACTGTTTTAGAGATGAGATTACCTATGGGCTACAACCCTGGTTTATGCAATGCTGGGGATCACACGCAGGCTTGAACATGCTAGATACGCATCCACCAACTGAGCCCCATGCCAAACCTTTAATTTTTCTTATTAGAAAACAAAACAGGACTGGGGAGATGGCTCCAGGGTTAAAACCTTTGCCTTTCAAGCAAAAGGACCTGAGTTCAGATCCCAGCTCCTCCATAAAAACACTGGGAGGCTACGGCATCAGCCGCAGTGTCAGTACCTGGAAGAGGAGCCTGGGAAATCCCAGAACAAAACAATAAGGAGGGAGAGTCATAGGACGATGTCTAATACCACCCTGGGGCCACAGACGCGCACACTCAAGTGCCCACTTGTACACAACACGGACACACACATACATGTACGCACATGTGCACAAAAAAGAAAAGCAAAATAATTCTGTGTAGTAGGTTTTTGTCATATTATTTTCTGGAATTTTTTTTTTTTTTTAAGTTTGGGATATGACCTTTATTGAGCTTATCCACCAGGGTGGAATATTTTCTGGAATTTTAAAATAGTTTAAAAATACAAGAGAAACAGCTCAATCCCCCCCTCACCCCTCACTGTGAGGTGGAAAGCCCTTCTCTATGCACAGAAACGCCGTCAAACACGACGCAGCGCATGCAGCACACGCAGCACATGCCTAGGGGTCAATCAGCAACGCTGGTCAGATTCCAACTTAACCTTCCCCTATGGACGAGTCAGCCTGGACATCCATCCTCCACTAAAGCTTCCCGTGGAAATCCATTCCTTACGAGAACTCGAGCAGCCGGTCTCAAGTTTCCAGCTCCGTAAGTCACACTTAAAAGATTTGGGGATTTTAAAACTCGTCTTTGGAGCATCAGATCCTCACACCAGCTTCCCCCACCCAAGCGGAGGACCCTACGACCACACAACCTGTAACTCCACGACACTGTTGGCCAGCTGCTTCTGGAATGTTCCCCTTGTTTTCTGGATCAGGCTCCTGTTTACTTTGGACTCGCCCCAAACTCCTGCCAGGCTGTCCACAGCCTCCGACAACGCAGCAACAATGTAGAGCTGAAGGCGCAAAAGGAATCCTAATGTCTACCAGACGCCAAGGCTTCAGCCAGGGTTGCCAAGTACAAAATCGCTGGTGTTTCACTCGCTGGTTCACTGTCTGTTTCGTCCTCTGGCGTGCCTGTAAATATGAGGTGCCCTCTGTGGAAGTTTCTCTCTTTGAGGAAAGAACCGACTTCTGAGAGATGTCTTCCAGCTTCCATATGCATCTCAAATAAATAAATAAAACTGCTAGTACCTTCCTCTAAGTTGGCAGCATGGGGTGGCCCTGCTGCAACCCAGCAATCTGATGTTCTTTTTAGGACCCTCTAGATACTTCTTAAGTCCCCATTTAAAGGGATGAAAGGTTTATCTGGTTCTAGTTTACAATAGCCAGAGTTTTCACTGGAACTTGCCATGCCAAATATAGGCAGGGATCCCATTCTACCCGGCCAGACTTGAAAGGGTTGTGTAGAAGACACTGTCATTTCTTGGTCGTTTCTCAAGCAGGCCCGTGTCAGCTGCCCAGAGGTGAGACTCAATGCCCTGCGCTATGCTCCTAAGGCGACAGGCCGTGGTTCACAGCGGCTCTCAGCGACGACAGTCTTCGTCAGCAGGCAGGCAGGTACCCAGTTTCTGAAGAGTCCAGCTCACACCCGACCCTCTAGTTGCCAATGCATTCACAGGCCGTCTCCGGAGCCCAGCTGTGTTCTAGCAGGGGTCTTCATACTGCTTCGCTTTCTATTTTCTGCAATCACATTGTGATAGAACTGGCAGCCTCTGAATTTACCATCTGCTAGGCTGAAAAGCAGAAAAGGGTGTGTGTGTGTGTGTGTGTGTGTGTGTGTATGTGTGTGTGTGTGTGAGGGAGGTACACATGCTGTGAATGCAGCTTGCTGATTGCACCTCAGAACTGATCCACAGAGGAAGGATGAAGAATCCACACACCTACTCATCGCATCAGAGTAGGTGAAACCAGAAACACGCCCGCAAGCTTTCTCCCATTCTAGCCACCCAGGGAAGCGAGTGCGGAGTATGGGCCTTTCTGGAAAAGCGGTTGGTCTTTGTGGCACACAGAAGCCCCCCGCCCACCCCATCCTTTCCTCTGCACTGCTCGTGCAGCTGCACCATCTGTAGAAACGGCTTCTTTTTGTGCTGAGAATTGCTCATGGAAACTTTGCAATAGCAACAGATGTTCTTCGGCCCGCATCACCACTTAATGAGGACGCTGCAGCTCCAGGCTGGGTACATAGGACCCCGAGGCTTGGGGGGGGTGCGGGTGGGGTGGGGAGTGGAGGGGCTGCTTTAAGCAGGCAGGATAAAGTGACAGCTACTTGGGAGGCTGTCTGGGTTCTCTATAAGGCAAGAAATGGCCCGGAAGTGAGTCTTGTTGGTTGTGAAGACCCAGACTAGATTCCACATCTCATCCTCGGGCCTCGGCCAGGTGGATACCTGGTTTCTGACACCAGACAGTTTCTCAGAACACAGACGGGCTGGCGGGCAGAGTGAAGTCCTCCCTGGGGTGAACTGGTATCTTCCCAGCCTCCCAATGAGCAGCTCAGCTCTCCCTTCCTTGCCTATCAGTCAGCTGTCAACATCCATGCCTCTTTACCAGGGCTCACTGAGATGCATACAAGACAGTGTTTTAATTTATTTATTTTGGTTATGAGTGTAGTTTATGCAAGAAAAACCTCAACATTCTCCACCACATCTGACTTCCACTAATGACAGCATTCGATTTTATCTTCCTTTGGGCACAAATGGCAGGAGGGTTGTGGGCCAATAGAAAGGTCAGCGTGGTGCCCCTGAAGAAGATCTAGACACTCCCTCCACACGCCACGAGGGCAAAGGACAGGTGACCTGGTGGCATACACACCCTACAGCTAACTGAAATAGACTTCACAACAGTCGCCACCTGAACTATACAATGTCTCATCCCCTTCCTCGGAGCAGTGTAACAAATAATCTACGTGGCCCTTCTGTGTGCCAGGCCCTGTATTAAACATGTGAAGAAGAGAGTGGGAGAACATTCCAGATACCATGGTCTCACAAAACTTAGGACTTATCCAAAAAAAAAAAAAAAAAGTCAATGAAGAAATGAGCATTGTATAAAAGACTACAAGGATATACATGCTGGTCTGTAGGAATGTGGATCAGGGAGTTTTACCAAGTCAGAAGCTGCTTAGCTCTATGCCACCTTCCCAAAGCTCACCCCTGTTTGGTCCAGTTGCAATTTTCAAACAGAAACCTGAAGCAAGTAGAATTGGGCATCGCTCATGCTTTCTGATCCTCAGTGGTAGAATGAAAGAATGGGCGAATTGTTTTTCAGTAAAAGTCAACAATTCTGTTTCTCTGCCTTTGTGAGTCTGGTTCCCACTCAGTCATACCTTCTGACTTTCTGTGGAGTTTCCATGCAAAGAAGATGTCCGGCACGTTAAGTTGCTCCTGCTAGGATGGAATTCCTTTCGTTATCCTTCTTTTCTTCCAGTTCAGAGTTTTTTTCCCTCCAATTTACACAGGCAAGAAAGAAGTAATAGCAGGCCCCTACCCAAGCTATCCCGCAGCATTCCCCAAATTCTAGGTATTATGTGTTCAATAGAAACACATATCATCAGAACTTGCTCTTTGTTTCCAGATAGATTGCTGTTAATAAGAGACTCATTTTCACTTTCAAACTGCTAAGTAATTACTTTTTCTCTGGCGCAACCATTTGCCACTCTGTCTCAAAGAAACTGCATGTATGTGGATGTATTATGCATGAACAGTTAGCATAATGGATGCATAGCTTGTGCTTTAAAGTGGCTTCTTTATTGATTTTTTTCCCCCTTAGAGAAAATCCTTGGGACTTTCACCTCTGAATGCTACACGAGAGGAAGAAATTTCAACAATAGAGTCAGTGAGCCAAGATGCAAACACTATCATACATGTTGCTTCTTGAGATGGGAAGGTTGGGGAAGCGTCTGCCTGATTCCCCTTTCACTCAACTGTTCCTGGCAGGCTGATAGAGCTGCCTGATACACACTGTTCAGAATCTCACCCACAGGCTAATCAGCCACTTAAACATTTATGCATTTCAAAACTCCTGTCTCGGGACACAGGATTCAACGTAAATACTATTTAACAGCAGACATTCTGCTATTATACAGATTTCTTTCTTTTGATATGCACACTCCGCAAATCCCTCCCCACACTACCCTAAGAAATGTGGATGCCGTTCCATTCAAAGTTCAATGAGGCTTTTCCCCATATAGGGGAGAAAAAGAAAGAAGAAAAAAAAAAAGAAAACTAAGCAATTATGACAAAGATCGCAAGTGAGTTAGAAGAGAATGTCCTTCAACTGCAGACGCATGACTGACAGTTGAATATGGCAACGGTAACACGCACAGAACACGTCTAATGTGGCTGATTCCAAATTACACAGCCATCTGTGTTTCCATACCCCAAGATACAGATTTAGAAGAGTTGTTAACAGTGATTCGATAGGCTCTGGGACTTAGCCACATATTGTTGGTGATGGCATTTAGAAAAATAGCAAAAAATTGAAAGTAGCCATCCTATCATTGCCCATGTGTGTGCCAAGCACACATGCATACTGTGTGTTTGATGTTAAAACACCTATAATAAACATCCCAGGGCTTGGATTTGAGCTTTTTGTTTCTGTTTTTGTTTTACATTTTAATCCAATCTACACTTGCCTATTCCCTACTTATGATTTGGTTAACTATTTTGGCTGATCAATGTGAAAAGTGCTTAAGGAAGGTAGAGCTGGTTTATTCTGTAAGGCAATTATGTCTACTTGTGAGACAGGCTTGAGAAAAGGTGAAATAGACCCCAAACAAAAGGCATGTGGAACCTTTGTGTGGGGGAAAGAACGGGAAGCTCACGTTTTTGTTCCTGCCTACTCTACCACTGAACTGTAGACATATACTCCTACAATGACTGCAGACTTTACCATGGTTATTTGTCTAATCTGTGTCCCTCCTGTGTGAGGGGAAGACTTGGTGCTCAAGAGAAAATCAACAAAAAGTTCCTTGGAGTGAGCTTTCCTTATAAATCCAAGCAGATTCTAATTCCATCTTCAAAGGCATTTTAAAAAAATCATGACATGCAGGTTAGGAAAGTGGTTTGGTGCTTAAAGTGTTTGCTATGGGAGCAACAGGAGCAAAGTTTGGATCCCAGATCCCATGGAAAATGCTAGGTGGATGTGATAGCCCCCTATAGTCCCAGACTTTGAAGGGGGGCTGGGAATCTCCAAAGCAACCTTGCTGACCACACGATCCCTACTGGTGAGCTCTGGGTCCCAAAATGAGAGACCCTATCTCAAAAAAAAGTTACGTTGGAAGAACAATCAAGGATGGTCACCACATGCATACACATGAAAATGGAAAAAATAACTAAAATAGCCAACATGCCATTGCGTCCCATAAAAAGAAAAGTACATGAGAGAAAAGCAGTTAAAACAATGGCCCAAGGGGCTGGAGAGGTGGCTCAGGGGTTAAGCCTCTGCCTTGCAGGCAGAAGGCCCTGAATTCAGATCCTGGACCCCACGTATAGACCCCGGGTGGAAATGGGGGCGGCCTGCATTTCTGGTCCTGGTAGGGCGGAGCCTGTGAATCCCGGGGCAGAGTAAACAAGGAGGAGGTGGAGGCGTCCATGGTGGTTCCCGAATTCATCCGTGGTTCTACACACACACACATACATATACACACACACATACACACACGTGCGCGCACACACGCATATATGCACAATTGAATAAATAAAAAAAATTTAAAAAAAGAACTGACATGTGAACACACGTGTGAAGTGTGAGTGCACACGCACACACACACACACATACAATTTCCTGCTCCTATTCACTAATGTACTGTCAGAATTGGTATATGAACACACACGTGCACATGCACATAAACACACATACACATACATGTCCTGTTCTCATCCTGTAGTGCACTGTCAGACATGCATGCAGGTGCACACACCTATGCACACATGCATACATGTACATACATATGTGCATAAACACATGTGTGTGCATATACACGTATACACACATTCACATATACATGTGTGCACACACATCCATGCAAGCACACACACATGCACATACACTCAAGTATATATATATATGCACATGAATTTTTCTGATGTAAGATTTGATATTTAAACTTCAATTTTCTACACAAACCAACAGATGATCAAGATACAGCCCAGTAAAGCAATAGCTCTGATAACTGGCACTGAAGATTCGCCAACAATAAGGAGCAGAAGGCAGAGCCGGGAGAGGGCTCAGCTGGTACGGTGCTTGCCATGCACATAGAACGTCTGGTTTTCACCCCCAGAACCCATGTGAAAACCCGGGTGCGGTGGTGAACTTGGAACCTCAGTTCTGGGGAGATAAAAGCAAGAGGATTCCTGGGGCCCACTGACAGTCAGCCCAGTCTACTGGTGACCCCCTGGCCAGTAAGACTGTCTCAAAAACCAATGTGGGGGGCTGGAGAGGTGGCTCAGGGGTTAAGCCTGCACCTTGCAGGCGGAAGGTCCTGAGTTCGGATCCCAGATCCCACGTATAGACGCCAGGCGGAAGCAGGGGGCGGCCTGCGTTTCCGGTCCTGGTAGGGCGGAGCCTGTGAATCCCGGGGCAGAAGGAGGTGGAGGCATCCATGGTGGCTCGCGAATTCGTCCGTGGTTCTACACATGCACAGACACACGCACACACACACGCGCGCGCACGCACGCACATACACACGAACATGCGCACAGTTGAATAAATAAAAAAAAAATTAAAAAAAAAAAAAACCAATGTGGATGTCTCCTGAGGAATGCCACAGAAGCGGTCTACATGTAGTCTCTACATGTAGCTGCACCCACATACCCCCATGTATACCTAAACACACACACACACACACACACACACACACACACACACACACACAAACTGTTTGTAAAAAAGCACCTAAGGTCAGAAGACCCAGGTTCAAGTCCAGATGTTGTGCGACCCTAGGAAATTCAATCCAACACCAAGTCCTATTCTCTCCTTTGTGAACAAGCTTGACACAGAACTGTTGAGAAGACTTTGCCAGGGAGATAAGAGGGCACAAGTGTCCCATAGAAGCTTCTAAATAAAATCAGCCTTTAAGCAACTGCCTTTCCCGCAGAACCTGTGGCTGCCACCTGCATTCACAGAGGAGGCCAGCAGGCTGGACCCTGTCCATTCACCGTCTCTTCTCTTTGACAAGATCTCTGTTGCAGTCTGCCTGCATGGGTGCTGATAAATGACCATCAAACAGCTTAAGGGAACAAGGATTTATTCTCTTACAATTACTGGTTACAGTTCTCAGTCCAGCTTGACAGGAGAGCTCACACCAACACCAGGGCCGAGGGAACTGGCCACACCATCACCATGTAACAGCTGAGAGAGTGACAATTCTTACTTGCCAGACCAGCATGTCTGGGCTAAGTGTACATAAGGATGCCAACTCTCTCAACCAGCTCTCCGTGGTTTATTCCAGGGCCTAATCCCACTCACCATGGACTGGGCCTTTCCCATCAGCTAGACAGTCTCTTGCAGGTTTGCTCTGGGCTTAACTCAACCATTAATTCTCTACAAAAGTGCCCAGAGCTCAAACCCTCAACTGTCAAGTTGACACCTGTGCCTAATTATAACAGTCTGTCCAAACAACCAAGATAACCAGACTTAACGGAGACACCCCGAAGGGAGATATAGCTTTCCATTACCTGTCTACCTATTTATTTTTGCTTCTTCTACTTGTGCCAGACTTCTCCACATCAAATTAACTACAGTAAAAGAAACCTTCCCTCAGATGACTGTCCCTGTCAGATGGGAAGAAAGATGGCCATCCCAATCAACTGCTCTGGACGAGATAAAGCCCACCCAGCCAGGCACAAGAAAGTGCTTTTCTCTTAAGATACTGTCCTCCTTTTACACCTCCAGAATGAAAGCAGCTCTTACTTATTCGATGTTGTATAAAAGGCTTTTATTATATGCTTCCTTCTTTGTAATACTCACCCCCCTCTTGGGGGGAGGGATCCGTAGTAATCAGCAAGCTGGTCTTTTCATACAAGGTAAGCAGAATGGGGTGAACTTAAAACCACTTTACTTTGTTTTACCCAGTCACGCAGCAGCCCTGTTTGCGTTCGCAGCTCTTCTTCCCAGTTTTTGTTAATAGTTACTTTTAAAGAACGAGGACAGAAGCAGGTCAATAGTGCTGCGGATGTGACGCCAAGTGTCCCGAGCTACGCGCTGCAGAGAAGCATGCACATGGTTAACGGGCCAAGGTCATTTATAACCCTCTTGCCTGGTGCATTTCATCTCTGATTCCCTGTGCGCCACAGACAGGTCACTTAAGCCTCACCGTGTAAGGTGGCTCTGAGTTGAACAACCGTGCTTACCACCAATAGAAACAGCACCACCGTACGACGTGTTCTGAACATCTGCTTTAGAGCAGCAAGAAGGTCTGTCTACCAGTAAGGAGGAAGGGAAAAGAAAGCTTGTCATCTCTTCCCTCTTCTGCTACTCAGATTGTCTGCCTGTTTGTGTGTCTGTTTGTGTGTTTCTACATCCTTCTCTCTCTACGGCAAGAAGACACAAGAAGGTTGGCCTTTGCCCCTCGTATCTTTAGCTGAGGTCAAATCATTTTCTGCACTAACTCCTCCAATCTGATTTGCTCCTCCTTCCTTCCCCGACAAGCAGCAGCTATGAAATAGAACCCCCCCACACACACACATGCACACACACCCTACCCCCCACCCTGGCTTCCTGGAGGTGGAGGAAAATTGGATGTCTGTCATAGTTAAGCACAGGTGTCAACTTGACTGTTGAGGGTTTGAGCTCTGGGCACAGTTTTGTAGAGAGTTGATGGTTGAGTTAAGCCCACAGCAAACCTGAAGGACATTGTCTAGTTGATGGGGAAGACCCAGCCCATGGTGGGTGGGATTAGGCCCTGGAATAAATCACGGAGAGCTGGTTGAGAGAGTTGGCATCCTTCTGTTCACTTGGCCAGACATGCTGGTCTGGCAAGTAAGGATTGTCCATCTCTCAGCCATTATGCCGAGATGGTGTGGCCAGTTCCCTTGGCCCTGTTGTTGGTGTGTGCTCTCCCTTCAAGCTGGACTGAGAACTGTAACCAGAAATTGTAAGAGAATAAACCCCTTGTTCCCTTAAGCCGTTTGATGGTCATTTATCAGCAACCATGAAGGCGACTGCAACAATGTCCAAACAGCATTTTCCAGTACACGTACGTCAACATTCTGACATATCAAATCTAAGCACAATCACGCTGGAGAGATGGCTCAAGGGTTAAGACTGCCTTGTAAGCAGAAGGACGTGAGTTCAGATCCCAGGTCCCATGTAAAAACACCAGGCGGAAATGGCCCCAGCCTTCACTTCTGGCCCTAGTGGGTGGAGCCTGGGAAATTCCAGAGTGAAGCAAAAAAGGAAGTAGAAACAATCCAGGATGATCCCCAAGTCACCCTTGGTCCTCCACAGGGACACACAGTGCCTGCTGATACACACACATACACACACCCCAAAATTAATTAATTATTTAATTAGTTAATGGTTTTAAGTAAGCATAATCTCTAACTTCCTGACATCCCCAAGGCATCTGGGATTGGGAATTATGCCAAAAGAACTAAAACTGTTCTCATCCAACTATTTTCTGTGACCTTCTAACCTATCTCCATCCCCTTTCAGTATGGAAGATTTTATCCACCTTCCCCCGCCTATCTAGCATTCCCTCAATTGTCTGAAAGGAAGAAAAGAAACAAGGTTTTAGAGCTCAGCACAAGCTAACTTATAAAAAGACAAAGGAGCCTTGGAACCCGATGAAAAATAATGATCTAAAATTCTAATATCATGGGCTAAAATACTTACCATTATCATATTAAGTATGGTAATAATATGAAGTACTTATCATCAGTCATGCTACAGCTATTAACATTGAACAGGATCGGAGAAAGCCAAATACAGTTCTTAAGAGCCCAAAGGGGGGCTGGATAAGTGGCTCAGAGGTTAAGCCTCTGCCTTGCAGGCAGAAGGTCCTGAGTTCGGACCCTAGACCCCACGTATAGACGCCGGGTGGAAGCGGGGGCAGCCTGCGCTTCTGTTCCTGGTAGGACGGAGCCTGTGAATCCCGGGGCAGAGTAAACATAGGAGGAAAGAGGTGGAGGCGTCCATGGTGGTTCCAGAATTCATCTGTGGTTCTACACACAGATACATAAACACACATACACACACGCGCACACATGCATACATGCACAATTGAATAAAAAATTTTTAAAAAATTTTAAAAAAAGAGCCCAATGAATGAGCCCAAATATACCATTGATCTTTACAAATATTTAACTCACTGTCAATTTTTTTTCAGCCCTTAACTCTGAAACCTGAAAGATGGGCTTCCATGATTTAAAATAGCCAGAGCCGTGTTCCTTCTTGAGTAACCACTGAGAGTTGTTTCCTTTCTTTATTTTTTAACCAGGGACACAGTATGTGGCCCAACAAATCAAGTAATTTTTAAAGTATCCGGAGGTCGGAGGACTACTTGCAGGAGTCCGTTCCTGCCTTCCAATCAGACTCAGGTCAGCAGACTTGGCCACAAGCACCTTCGCCTGCTAAGCTGTCTTGCTGGCCCTTATTTATATTTAAAAACAAGGAGACAGTACTGCTTCCTCCTCCTATTTTCTGTCTTGTATTTAATCTTTCTTCTTTTCTATTCGTCTCCTCCCTAGATCATGGGGTGGGAGGGAAAATACTCACCCACTAAGCAAACATTTACAAATCCTGGTTTAACTGTCTCCAGATGGCTTCACTCTTTGCCCAGGCTGTCCTTGAACTCACAACACTACCTCTACCTTAGCCTCCTGAATGCTAGGATTACAGGCTTGAAGTCACCACATCCAGCAAATATTTACAAGTTTTAAGCAGACATTTTGAGAACTAAAAGGACAGAATTAATGAAGGTAAATAGAATCTATTTTAACTTGTGCATGTGTGTATATGTGTGTATGTATACAACAGGGCACTTGAGTGTGCATGCCTGTGGAGGCCCAAGGGTGACATCAGGAATGATCCTGGGTTGCTCTACCTTCTTATTACTTTGCTCTGTGGTTTCCCAGCTCTGCGGTCCAGGGCTGGAATTACAGGTCCCCACCATTTCCACCTGGCATTTTTACGTGGGACATGAAGACCCGAATCCAGGTCCTTTTGCTTTCAAGGCAAAGGCCTTAATCCCTGGGCCACCTCCCCAGCTCAGAACCCATTTATTTAACAGTTCACTATTGTGGAAACGCTTGTTCTCTGTAGGATCCAACAAGTTCAGATCTCAAAGTCTCAGGACTCCAGTTCCACCCCCGGCATCCTACATCTCACTGTCGGGAGAAAAGTGCTGCTCTTAGGGTCCCTCATGACTTGCCCAAGTGCCTCCTGAGCATTCAGCTGGGTTGTTAATGTCCCAGGGCCGCCCCACTGTGGCATGCCTGCTAGTGTTTAATATCTGGAGCCTGGAGTTGACATCAGCTTGAACCACACATACAAAAGAAAAGAAAAAAAGGGAAGGAAGCAAAGAAGACAGCTCTCATTCATGTTTGGCTGGAATTGGTGACTGAACAATGGACTACGCACACTCGGCTTTTGCACGCGGGGAAAGGGGAAGAGGGGAAGGTACGCACCGTCTCCTTGGTCTTCTGGTTCTCAGCTCGGAGGTGTTCATATTCGCCTATCGCTGAAAGAAAAAGGAAAGCAACATTAGACCTCAATCAACAGTTCACCGTGGGAAAACCTGGGAAGCCAGCTGCCCACCATCGGCTAGAAAACAGGCCATCAAAGGGCTTCTGTTTTAAAGGGTAGAGAAGCCGAGGTCCAAAGGGACAGAGCCCACCACAGTGTCCTAGCGTTAATGCTCAGCACTGAGTCCTGGGAAAGAGTCCAGCTGCTGATATTCTTCCAACACAGGGCCTAGGGCCGGGAGATGACTCTGGGGTTAAGGCCTTTGCCTCTCAAGCAAAAGGACCCGAGTTCAGATCCCCAGACCCCACAAGAAATGCTCAGAGGACATGGCGGCCGCTGCAATTTCAACCCTGGAAGGTGGAGCTTGGGAAACTCCAGAACGAAGCAATAAAGTGGTACAGCAACTCAAGACACTTCCCAAAGTCACTCTGGGGATTCCGTAGGCACACATCAAGTGACCTTTTGGACACGTGCATACAACATGTATGATGCACACACACAAAAAAGAAAAAAAAATCAGAGAGGTCTATTTAGAAAATGAAGTAGAGTTGCAAGCTTGACCCAGTGCCATAAACCTACTTGACCCAGAGTTTTTTAAAAGTCTGTGCTCTGAATGGTGAGTTAAGAACAACTGTTGCCAAGCAAGACTGTTGATGACCGCCCCAAGCCCACAAGTCTTCAAGACGCCACTTGCTGAGTTGGACGTCAATGTTTTCTGCTTCAAATTCTCAGGAACAAACGAGGCAACCTGAAACCCCCAATTCACATGCTGGCAAAAGTGCCACCTGCACGTCTCCTAGGAGTTGAGAATATGAAGTTTGGTGCAGTGACTTAAAACTAACAAGGCAACCTGTGGAAGAAATGCCTATCACTCCCAACTGGACTAGACCAGATGGCTCCAGACTACTGGTGAAGCATAATCTTAAAAACAAACAAACAGACCTTCCTGGAAAGATGGCTCAGAAGTTAAGACTCTGCCTCGCAAGCAGAAAGTCCTGAGTTCAGATCCCAGATCCTACATAAAAATGCTAGGCTGAAAGAGTGGTGGCTTCCACTTCAGGAGCCTGGGAGAACCCAGAACCAAGCAAAAAAAAAGGGGGGGGGCTGGAGAGGTGGCTCAAGTGTTAAGCCTCTGCCTTGCAGGCAGAAGGTCCTGAGTTCGGATCCTAGACCTCATGTATAGACACTGGGCCGAAGCAGGGACGGCCTCCGTGTCTGGTCCTGGTAGGGCGGAGCCTGTGAATCCTGGGGCAGAGTGAACAAGGAGGAGGTGGAGGCATCCATGGTGGTTCCCGAATTCGTCCATGGTTCTACACACACACACACACACACACACACACACACACACATACACACACGCACACATGCATACATGCACAATTGAATAAATAATAATTTAAATTTTTTTTAAAAAACAAACAGACTAGAGGTTCAGCAGGTTACTGTGCCTACTCACACATCTGTTGACATGAATTCAAATCTTGGAGAGACTGACTGCTATTTTTCTCCCTTTCTTTCTCTAATAAGTAAGCTATCCTCTGACCTACACACACACACACTCTCTCTCTCTCAAAAAAAAAAGATACAACCCTTTAAAAAAATTACATTTTCAAGAGAAAAGATCAATGTGCCTTTAAATGAAGCATTTCCGCTCCTGATCAGCCCCCACCAAACACACCCCAACCACTGCATACACTGAGTTCCCCTTGGGTCTGGAGCATCCTGAAGATGTGTCCCCCTCTTTAACAGAAACAAAGACTCAGAAAGATTCTAAACATTTGCACTTATACCACTGAACAGTCTATGATCATGGCCCCAAATAAAGTTACTATATCTAATGTCATCTCCATTATTTTCTTTTACTGGGAGACTTTGATTTGGAGTACTTGACATTTAAATGTTCTGCAGGACTGGGGAGATGGCACCATGGGAAAGCTTGTCACCTGAGCAAGAGAACTGAGTTCATGTCAATAGAACCTGGGATCCACATCTGAAGTTGTCCTCTTACCTCCATAGGCACACATACACACACACACACACACACACACACACGCATACACACATACATATGCACACATTCACACACACATATACATACACATACACACAGGAACACACATACACACACATTCAAACACACATAAACACACATATATAGTCACACATATATACACACATATACACACACATATACAGTCACACATATAAACACATACACATACATATACACATTCACACACATTTGCATACACACATACAAAAACACATATACATACATAAACACACATATATACACACACATACACACATTCACACATACATGCATACACACATACATATACACATTCACACACACATACACACACATACACACATACATACACACACATACACACACTCACACACATACATATACATACATTCACACACTCACACACATATATATACACATGCACACATGAACACACACAACCACAAATTCAAACACACATATATACACACATATACAGTCACACATATACACATACACACATCCATATACACATTCATACACATTCACACACACATACACAAACACATACACAAACACATACAGAAACACACATTCAAACACACATATATACACACACATACACACACATATACACACAAACACACATATACACATAAACACATTCAAATACACATATATACACACATATACATACACATATACATACACACATATATACACACACATTCTTACACACACACATATCCACACACAAACACACACTCAAAAAGACATGCTCACACACATACACATAATTTTTTTAACTTGTAAATTAAAAAAGTATCTGCAGGTAAAGTTCAAAAAATCAATATTGATTTTAATGCTCTGCTATGGCTGACCCACTTTGTACATGAACACCGACAGGAGTGGTTTGGAAAACTATAATCTCATATTGACATTAAGAAAAAAATAAGTTTGTTTTTTCTATTTAAAACCTCAGATAATGGCTTTGAAGGCTTTTTGAAATACCCATACTGTGCTTCCATTATATTGTCAATAGGCCCAGATAAAACACTGTGAATCCTAATTAACGCTCTTTATTAAAAGCATTAATGAAGAACCCATCACCTATTGCATGCTAGTGGAGACGACAGAAAATATGCTTTCATGTAACTATGAGCAACTTAAAAAAAAAAGAATAATCAGGCGAGGCACGCAGGGAAAGGTCAGAAGAAGAATCCAACCACTTAGATACCAGGGATGGGGGATGAGGCATAAAAGGAAGGAAAAGCATTTCCCTGTCTGAAGTTTAAAAACAAACAAAAACCAAGCCCCCTGAACACTGACTCACGCACACACAAACACATCCACACGCTCGCTGGAGTCGGGGTCCCAAGGGGCCTCCATGGAACGCCTCCTTGTGTTTCTGAAGCCGCCCACAGTTTGGAAGATTGTAAAGTATGCACGCACGGCTCAAGCATCTTGCTGAGTGATCCCCCAAAGTCAGCCCCGTGTCCCTGGTTCTCTACCCAGGAAAGACGCCCTCAGCTCAGGAAGCCTTCGCCCCTCGGGCTGATGAATCAGCGCATGCCACTGTACCGTAGGGTCAGACCGGACAGTAGTGAGGTGAGCCTCTGGGGGGACCTTGGGCAAGTGGGTTCATCTTGTTGGGTCTCCTGCCCTTGGCCTGGGGGTGAGACGTAAATAGTGTTTAGATCCGTCCATGTCCAGCATGACCATGAATACTGAGACTGAAAGCACATGACTGTTGATCGTGTGACCAAAGAGCTTCTTAGGTGGCCCCTGATACCCTAGGGTTTCCACTGTCCACAGCCCAGGGAGCCTACGTAGCCCTTTGTAAAGAGTCAGTGTGTTTCTAAGCCTCCACCGGATAAGAGGTCAAAAGGTGGCTAAGGGTCAACAACAAAAAAAAAAAAAACATGGCAGGAAGCAAAGGTATGCTGCACATTAGACTTTTCAATCCAGGATGACATCAGCCTGGAACCATCCAATCACGGGGACTGCGGTGCTCTCCAGGCGAGGCCCCCCATCCTGGGACTGATCAGCCTGACTAGGGTGAAGCTGAGTCATCTTTACAGCGGTTTGCTTGTTTCTGAAGTGAGACGAGATCCACAGCAGCTGAAGGGACGTGTGTGCAAACCTAGCACCCGAGAGAGCCCACAGCCACTTGTGAATGTCACCTTCCGACTTTCACGTAGGGGCCATGGCCCGCATGTGCCTGCACTCATTCTCGCTCCCCTTCTCTCTCAAAATAAATATTCTAAAAGAAGGAGGAGAAAGAGAAAGAGAAGGAGGTGGAGGAAAGAAGAGGAAGAAAAGGAGGAAGGGCAGAAGGAGGAAGAGAAAGAGAAGAAGGAAGAAGAGGAGGAAAAAGAGGAAGAGGGAGTGTCAGGTGCGTCTAATGCTTAGCCAGGATGGGAAATGACCACAGAGCAGCAAGAATGGAAGAAAAGGATGCAGAGCAAACAAGGAGAGGGACAGGCAGGCAGAGCAGGTGTTTTAAGAAGCACGCTGGTTTTCCATTTTCTAAATCCTACTGCAGAGGGAAAGAGTCCACTTCCCCAGCTGCATGCAGATCACGGCGTGGCCAGCCCAGGAAGCAGCGGGACGGGCTTAGCCATCTCAGAAACAGGACAACTCAAGTTCACAACTATAAGCCGGCCACGCCTCCTCGGGCAAGGCTTAGCGACCATCAAAGATCCTGCACACCTCTGGGCCCCAAACACAGCCTCCCTCTAGCGTCGTCGCCCACAGGCCAGCAGCTGTCAGCGTTTCACACAGACCTGCACGGTTCAGCTCGCTGGTGTCTAGTGCCCATTGGTCCGTGCTTGGGCTCTGTGTGGACATCTGATGAATGGGGACATCCTCTCTGTTCTAAAGGATCATCTCCAATCTAGTGCATTGTCCTACTGTACACAGTGACGCTCAGTAACGTCTGCTCGCATGAATGACTCTGAGAACAAGTAGATGTGTTTGGTCTTTGCTTTGCACTGTGGGATTGGACTTCTTTATGCATCTATGTCGTCATTTGCAAATGGAGGCATTGTTTGGTTTAATCTTTGCATAGTAAACATGTGTGAAGGACTCATTCACTCATTCATTCATTCATCCATCCATTCATTCATGTATTCAGGCCCTGACTCTTCTTTGGTATTCTGTTGACATCACAATATCACATATTTGAGGGAGGGAAAAAAAGCAGCCAAACAGACTTTTGCACAGATAATTTGTAATGTTACATGTAGGAGTAGAAGGGGTGCTGAACAGAGGAGGAAGGAAGGGTGACCTCGGTCCTCCACGTGTGCACTGTGACCAAGCACATGCTCTCCTCACTGCAGCTGGGATCCTGGCATCACATGTTACTTAAATGCAATGGGAGGATCGCTGTCCTCCCGGGTTTGCCTGACGTCCATCTGCATCCATCCCACCTATCCTTCAGACTCAGGGAGCCTTGAAACCTGACTAATGGAGCACGTGGGCAGGCGTTCAATTAGGACCTGGCTCCCTTCTGTTCAAGTCCCAATGGATCCTCCTCTCAAAGCCAGAGTAGAAAGAGACGCCATTTATACCTCACATGTTAATTAAATCATTATAAAAGCCTGGAAATGGGGTTGGGGATGAGCTGGAAAGCTGATCGAAACACAAAGGTGACAGAATTCCCTGCAAGAAAGAAGTTACAGAAAACCTGAAGTTCAGTCACACCATTTGGTGTTAAAAAATTAACCAAGTTGACAAAATTCTCCAAGCGAACCACACTAATGGCCAAAAATTAAAAAGAAAGGAAGCCATGGAATATCTTCACAATCTACACAGGTCTAGTTTCTAGCCAGGAGTGTAAGGAGCTCATAAGTTAGGCCATTTTCACAACAATAAAAAGTAAAAATGAACAGAACATCAACAATTCTCACTTGAGATCCATTGGTGTACTGAGGTCACCGGACTGACAGGGCAAAGTCCCACCCCCAGTACAGGCAAGAACCAAGAATCAGAATCGTAACCTAAAACCTATGGGAGGATTCCCACATGTGGAAGTTTCTGGAAGCAGAAACCTGCTCAGCAACCAGGAGCAACACTGGAAACCGTCAACTGGAAGTACCTAGTTTCGGAGATTCGGTTTGAACCACTTCGAGTGTTAAAAACTCCAGGGGTAAGAGGGGGATGAGATGGCGCGTGGGGTTAAAGCCTTCGTTGTGTTGCATCAAAAGGAACTGAGTTTGGAACCCTAGATCCTATGTCATAATACCAGATGGACATGGCAGTGGCCAACAATTCTGGTCCTGGAAGGCAGAACCTGGAAAACCCCAGAACAAAGCAATAAGGAGGTGGAGCAATCTTGGATGATTCCTGTGGATAACTCGTTCCCGTGGCCCCTCCTATCACAATGATTACCCATAACTTAGAATCGCAACCAAGAACGAGGTCTCCTTGCTTCCCCAACTGAGCATCTCCACTAGACATACATGTCTAGTTTCTGATCTGGGGGTACAGGGTTCACAAATCAGAACATCTTCACAGCTATAAGAAGCAACGGGAAATGGATGCATATTCATTTCAGAAATGGAAATACAAAATGAAGACAGAAGTCCAACACAAAGAACGATCCTTGCTGTGAACGCTGAACCAGAGGGAAAGACAATTCATTAATATCATTATTATATAAGCATATTATTAATATGCTTATCATTCTAGCAAATGTGCCACATGTATTCATCAAAGTGAGAATTCGCTACTTGGGATTCTTTTTTTTTTAACCTAAAAAAAAGTTTTATCTTAAAAAACCATGAAGCCTTCTGGGATTGAACTCAGGTTGCCATGGTTGTGAGCAAAAGTTTTATCTTAAAAAACCAAACCAAAACAAAACAAAACGTGAAACCAAACAGATTCAACGAGACAGCTCAGTGGGTAGGATGCCTGCTCGTAAACTTGGTGACCTGAGTTTGATCCCTTGAAGCCCACAAGGTAGGAAACAACTGACTTCTGAAAGCTGTCCTCTGACCTCCACCTGCGTGCCATGACATGCAGGATTTTCTCTTTTTCTCTTTCTTTCTTCTCTCTCACACACACAACAGATAGTAAAATATTTTTTTAAAAAACTAAATAAGCATTCATTGAGAATTGCACCTGGATTTGTCCTGAAGAGGGTCAAATCAGGTTATTAAAGGATCTAAAGACTTTTCCTTGTGGTACCAAACAGAAAGTTCAGTGTATGTGTTTCAATGTTCAGACAGAATGTAAGAGGGGGATCAAGAGTCTTTCTCCACTGCAAGCAAATCCTTGCTATGTAACAACTTTAAAGAATGAAATCTACACACACACACATACATATATGTATACATACACACACTTGTTTGGATCTATCAATTCCACCTGTAAATTTTTTTTTTCTTGTAAGCACCAACAAGATAGCTCAGAAAATAAGGCACCTGCTCACAACTATGGCAACCTGAGTTCAATCCCAGAAGCCTTCATGGTAGAAGGAGAAAATTGAGTTTTGAAAGTTGTCCTCTGACCTTCACCTAGACACCTTGGCGTGCCCCTCCCCTTCCCCTGCCTCTTTCTCTGTCTTTCTCAAAATAATATTTTAAATTATTTATTTATTTGCGCATGTGTGTGCATTTTTTAAAAAAAATAATTTTCTTACACCTCTTATATATCTATACTAACTAATTGTAAATTAAAAAATAATTTCCCCAAAAGGATTTTTTCCCACAGGCTACACTAACACAGAAATATGTATAAGAATGCAAGCACTTTCATCATTATCATTTTAGGAGGATTTTATATTTCTAATTTGGATGCATAAAGAACCGCAAAGCTGGAGGCCAGATAAGACCCGGAGAGGTGGCCAGCTCTCAGTCGCTGGAGAGGAAGGAACCTAGAGGAAGACGGTATACATCTCGAATGGACAAGAGGTGGATAGCCGGAATCAGTCACCATGGAGATCATCTTTGATGACAGATTTCTTTGGGGAATGGCAGAAATTGTGGTTTCCTTTTTCAAGACACTGCTTCAGCAAGGTGAGAAGAAAGGAAGAGGCTCATCTACCTCCAGACATGATGATGGAAGAGAGCCACCAGGTAGCTCCCCAAAGAATGGGTCAATCAATCATCTTTGCGGCCCCAGTCCTCCTCCAACGACTGGTGGACAAGGAAGGTAAATGTTTGCTCTAAGAAGCAGACTGCTAGACATACGCATCCATGGACGGAAGCCACCAGAAGTGGGAGCCTGACCTAGTGGACAAATGAAGAGCCAGATGAAGGGGTGCGGGGCCCTCGCACAGCAAAGGACGTCATGCTGGGAACTCTGCAGGGATCCGGCCTGACTGACACACAGTTCTACACGTGTACCTGTTTGACTCATTGTGTCCTTTGTATGCTTTACTAAAGTATTAACATAGCTTCCATAAGTAAACATTTTTAGGTTTAAAAAAAAACTGCAAAACTAATACAGTTATCTCTTCATAGCCATGGGATCTTAGTTTGAGGTCCACCCAGGCACTCAGATTCAGAAACATTGCTCAGAGCTGGGCCAGCATTTGGGAGTGGAGGCGGGCGAAGGGAATCACGTTCAAGTTGTTCAAGTTCAAGGTCAGACTGATCTATGCAGTGGGTGCTTTCTCTTAGCTCCTATCCCCATTGCTACAATGATACATGGCCCAAGCACTTTAGGGAATAATGGGGTGCGTATGATTTCAGGGCTATAGTCCGTTTCGCAAGGAACTGGCCACGGCTTATCCACAGGAGGAGTTGGGAGGGAGAATGACCACGGCACAGCTTCCAGCTCGCCAGTCTTCTGAATGGCCAACTGGCTCTCTCTCCGTCTCATCCTGCATGTGTGTGGCTTATGTCTGCATGAGTGTAGGTGTGTGTGTGTGTGTGTGTGTGTGTGTGTGTGTGTGTGCACACGCGCACATGGATACACACCTTTACAAGAGGAAATTAAGTGTATACGCCTGTAGAGGCCCAAGGGTGACATCAGGAACCATCCTGGATGGCTCTGCCTCTTTACTGCTTTGCTCTGGAGTTCTGAAGGGTTGCGGCGGAGGGCTGGGGTTGAAGGGCACCACCCTATCTATCCACCAGGCACTTTGATGTGGGATCTGCGCTCGGGTCCTCTTGCTTGCAAGGCAAAGGCTTCTCCCCAGCCCGGCTTTCCTCATTTTTATGGCCGAGTAAGTTCTTCCTGTCATGGGTTCCAGTGTTTTGTTGGTTCTTTTCTTGGCATGTACGGCTGCATGTGGTGCCTGCATTCAGTCTCTGGCTGACCCCCAGCTGTTTCCAGTAGTCCAGCTAGCCAGCTAGCCTGGCGATCCCCTATCTCTGTTTTTATGTTTTGGAGGCAAACCCCTGAGTGCTGACGCAGCTCTCAGCGCACCCCCCACCCCCCCAAACCCTGGCTTCTTTGAGACAAGATGTCCTGCCACTCAAATTCAAAGGCACACGTGTCCCAGAGGATGACCCTAGATGACAGCGGATGACCCCAGCCAGAGCTGACCGCATCCCGGGGTTGTTTTGACCTTGTCAGTTTAAAGGAGTGGGAAGGTCAGACATTTTGCAAAAAGGGAATCAGTTTCCATTGGGACCTTTCAGATGACTTCCTGATAAGTCCTAGGGACTTTTTTTTTTTTTTTAAAGAAAAAAAAAAGAGAAAATGCCAGTGTCAGAGAAGATAGAAGACAGGTAATCACATGACTCTTCAAAGTAGTCCTTCTGGGTCTGCTATCTCCAAGGTAAGTTCCTCTGGTCTCTCTTTTATTCTCTGATCTTTGGTAAAAAAAATAAAAGGGTTCCCCTTAAGGTTAGGGTTACACTTCACCTTCCTCAGGAGAGGGTCTGCACTGCCTGGGGAATTGCTGCTTTCTTGTTAATTTCTTTGATTGCCTCTCTCAGTATTGACTCGTGAACATTTATTTTAAACCTTAAGTTACGGGCCAGTCTTTTTGGTTTTTAAATTGCTCCATCTTTGGCCACTGGAAGCTCCTTCAGTTGGCATCTGTGTCTCTTGTGAACACAGTCTCATTATATAAGATTATTGGTTGGAGCACTTCCTTAGTTCCTGGTATTGGAAGATGCCCCAGGCACATCTTGTTTGCTTCCTACCCCATCATAAAATCTGTTTTTTCTCCCAGGAGAAATGAAGTCAGACTTGGAGGGCAGTATTAAAAAAATCAAACCTCGATGCTAACGGAATGTTGTTCTTTGCTACAAGCACAATTCAGCTCTCAGCTGCATGGGACAGACACACAGACACACACACACACACACACACACACACACACACACACACACACATGCATACTAACACTAACATATAAGAATTTCTGTGTGTCACCATCTGTGTCCACACTAAGCTCAAGCAAGTTCACAGATAGGTCTACAACTCTAGTCCACTACCAGAAGCATGGTTTTCAGTAACAAAGGAAAGGCTGGAATATTATAGTGATTGGCAGCCCTCCAAAGGCCTCTTTAGGAGGGTGATATTAAATAGAAATCAAGAAACGATGGGTAAACTCAAGCAAAAAGACAAGAAAATAGGAAGGAGACTGGCAGGAAAGAACGGCGGTAATAGGAAGAAGAGGGGGATGGAATTGGGGATTAAAGTGTGAAAATATCATAAACTCCCTATATTCATGTAAAAAACACTAAAAGAAAAGAAAAAAAAAAGAAACAATAGATAGAATGAAAGGATCACTGTTGCACACTTTGCTTTTCTTTTATATGTAATGTTCTAGAAACAAAAGTAAGCTTCACTTCCTGTGGGTCAGGGAAGGTACTTGGACCAGCACATGCAGGTCCAGTCGCGCTGAGACCCTTCTCCAGGAGGACCACCCAGTGACCACGTGGTCATCCAGATAGGCAACCGCCTGGGCCCTTTGTGTCAACACAATGTTCCTGCTACCTGAAGCACAAGCAACTCTGAGACTTAGGAAAAAACAATGCAAACCCAAATCTAACAGGCCAACTTTTGATACAGCCTGGATCAGGTACATATTCCCTTCAGAAACAGTGATACCATGAATCTGTGTTCTGATACAACCCCACAGAAGGTTCCAGAAACTTAGAAACCCTCCCTTCTTCAGCTTTTCATCCAACAGACAGAGCATGTGTTCCAGGATTTGGGAGGTACGTTAGGAGGATCAGGAATTCAAAACCTTGCTTTGATACACAGACAGCTTGAGGTCAGCCTATGCTGCATGAGACCTTGTCTCAAAAGAAAAAGGAGGAGGAGGAGGAGGAGGAGGAAGAAGAAGAAGAAGAAGAGGGCAGGAAAATAAAAAATAACTCCAACCATCTTAGCACAGAACATTGTATATAGTATTTACCCAGGAACAGCTCACAACCTTAAGTGTTCAAGGCTGCTGTTTGGTCTTTCGGGATAGCAGCACCCTCAGGGGGAGGGCGTGGCTCAGCTGTAAGTACTTGCTTCACATCTGTGAGATTCTGGATTCCATCTTGGACACACACAAAAAAAACTTTCTTTTAAAGAACACAGGACTCACAGACCAGCAAGACGACTTAGCAGATAAAGGTGCTTGTTGTATAAGCCTGAGGATGAGTCTGACCCCTAGAACCCACAAAAAATAAAATAAAATAAATAAAAATGGAAGCAGAGAACCAACTCCACAAAACTATCCTCTGAGTGCCACATATATATGCTATGATACATGTATACGCACACGCAATAATAATAGTCATTAAGTTTTGGAAAAGAGCCCGAGGTTTCCTGCTTTTCTTACATCTACCCTTGAATGTGCTATATAACAAGACTCCAGTTTACCAGCTTTTTGTCTCTGACCAGGGGGTGACATACAGTGCCCATCAGGATGGAGTGAAGGACATTGCAGGAGCAGCAAAACTGCAAAAGAAAATCAACAAACCACAATCCAGAACTTCAGAGACTCTATATCAACCACCTAGAACTAGGCCAGACTAATCTCCCCCCATCCTGAAGCTCAGGGACATTTGCGGGAGAGGGGGCGGTAAGAGTGTAAGAGCACAAGGATGGGAGGAGTAATGATTTGCAAGATTCTCCACACTAGTTAGGGCTGAAGCAATCATAATAGGACTTTGCATGCCCTGCGCAATGTCCAACACACTGTTGACCTCACAAAGTCTAGCATCAGCTAAAGGCACCAAGATCCTTGGAGGCAAGGGATTGACAGCCACAGTAGTGTTCCTATGCTTAAGGGGAACACCGGAAAGGATTCAGGGAAATGCCACTGGGTCCTTGTATGTCATCGGAGAGGAGGGCCCAGAGGAGAGTTAGGCATACACAATAAAGAACTCTCTGGGAATTGGGGGGAGGCGCTGGGGGATGGAGAGGGGAGGGGGAGCAGGGGGTTTGGGGGGAGGAGGAGGGAGGGAGGGAACTGGTCTACCTATTAAGTTTGTATGAGCAGAAATAATAAAAAATGTATTAAAAAAAGTTTTGGAAAAGAGCCCCACTGTCAAACATAGATATATATGTAGACTGATGATAGACAGGATAGTGTCACAGTTAGATACAGGTGTCGCTTCACAGGACCCTTGAGGAAAGATGCTTGTGAACAGAGGGGTCCTGAACAATACACGCAGCAAGGCTTGAAGCTCTTGGAAGTATTTGTAAAAAAAATTAATAATTAGTTAATCCCTGAGCAAGGCTGCAGAAGATTGACTGATGAAGACACCCAGCCTGTGGTGAGGGGGGCTAGTCCTCAGGCGGTGAATGAGATGGAGGAAGCTGGTTAAGGAAGTCGGCATCCCTTGGTACACATGGTCAAATGCTGCCTGGCAAATAAGGACTGTCCATCTCTCAGCAGTCCTATGGATATCTGGCTATGGTGTGGCCAGTTCCCTTGGCCCCTGGTGTTGGTACTCTCCTGCCAAGCTGGATTAAGAACTACAACTGGACTATCTCCAGAGAAAATAAAACCCCTTGTTCCTTCAACTCTTTTGTCATGAATTTATCAGCAGCAATGCAGAGTAACTGACAGATCGTAATAGAGAGACGATAGATTGATAGGCAATAGATAACAAAGAACATCCTTATTAAGTGGCCATCAATCACTCTCTTCCAAACTTCATCAAGTTCCAAAAGCCACAGCAATGCTATGCTAAACATCCTACTGGACACTTGTTATTTTGGGTCAGGCCAGTCCCCCCTTGCTTCGATGGCAGTAGCCCACTCTGCTTTTGGCAGTAGGCTGTCGTCTCTGAGTCTCTGTAAAGAATCCTCAAGGTTCTCCCTGGCCGAGGGACGAACATGCAGAGGACCCAACACACGCTCTTCCTGGCATGTCCATCATTCCAGACTCAGAACTCCTCGCCAGCAGGGACCAGGGCTGACTCACTGGGTCTCGGATGCCCAGCACAGGTGCCTGGCTATGAATATTCAGTGCTTGAGGGTTGAATGCCACAGAGAACCATGCACCTTGAACAAACACTGAGCTAAGTCTATCATTTTCCAACTGAATTCTGCAGGGGGAGAAAATTGTCTGATGTTTTGAAAGGGAAATGTCCACTTTAGAGGCTGCAAAATATGCATTGGAAATAAGTATCCAAAGTTGCCATGTCTCTGTGCATCAAAGATGTCAATCAGTCCGATAAAATAAAGCCAAAAAACAAAGACAAAAGGAGAATTACCTCATTACCTCAGCATCTGCTTGAACATAAGCAATCACACATTGGCTAATTTTTTTTAAAGGGACATAATATAACTTTCTAGAAAGACATAATATAGGTAATTATACCATTCACTAGATGGGAACATACAATGTTTTGAAGTAATTCAGAAGTGGGTGTGATTCAGGAGACATCGAGCTTTGGGAATGGTAAGTATAAATTAGAGATTGTTCGTATTATGACAGACAGCGTCATCCCACATCACAACTTTTGTCAAAAGCAACCTTGTTCACACGCCACTGAAGGCTTAGGAGGGGGGCGCTGGAGATTGCTGGCAGCTCTGAGGCTCAGAGCAGATGGCAGCCTTCTTTCTGAACATCTTCCTGGGCAATGCGGTCAGGTTTGAGACTTAAAACTCCTTGAGAGGAACCGCACCAGGAAACCCAAATGGCCAAGAAACAGGTGGACAGAGTTGAACCTTGCCAAGAACAGGGCCACACAAATTTTAAAAGGCACCATGTTCCCAGGAGACCAGCAAAACCAGAAAGTTGTCAGACTGTCCAAAGGACAATGATTGCCAGCAGATGTTAATCAGTACATGGGGATTCAGGGTATGGCTGGGGGTGGGGAAATGTGAACTAGTGCAGCCATTTGGAATGAGATGTCTAGCATAAGCTTATGTCATACTATCTAAACTAAAGATCCTAAAAATTTGTCCTAGAAAAAAAACATTATAATAGTACATTTATTTGCATGATTCTTTGATTAATGACTGTCTACTAGAGCAAGAATGGCCTGGTTCCCTATCTATACCCACAGTGCCTAGCTCTTGGGTCACATATGTGGTATTCTTGGGCCTCATATATGTATATATACATATATATGTATAGATATAGTAAGTACTTGATAGATTCTAAAGGAATAAAGACATATTTATTAAACATTTAAAAAGGGAAAGTACAGCATCTAATGAAAACTGGTTCTTTTATTCCTGTTAAATGAGTTTTGCAAGAGAAATTATGATTCACTATGATGTGAGACAGGATCTACCAGTAATATATAAAGTCATACTACTAGTAAGTACCCAAAGATCTAGTTGTCCTTTGTTTACATGTCAAATCCCTTAGTTCCCAGCTAATTCCATGGGTGAAGCAATAATTAAACACTCTTGAAATAGTCATTAGCACAGTCTCCAGCCAATCACACACACACACACACACACACACACACACACACACACACAGGCACACACTCCCTGGTTTTGAGATGTGTGCAAGTCATACTATAGACTACAAAACTAACATCTGTACAGCCAGATTCACTAATAACAACAAAAAAAGTGCATTATGAAGAAACACAAATCTAACAGGCCAACTTTTGATACACCCTGGATCAGGTACATATTCCCTTCAGAAACAGTGATACCATGAATCTGTGTTCTGATACAACCCCACAGAAGGTTCCAGAAACTTAGAAACCCTCCCTTCTTCAGCTTTTCATCCAACAGACAGACAGAGCATGTGTTCCAAAACCAAGTAAAAAGAATTTATGGCTTGTCTACACTACTAATCTTGAATTTACAGACAGAAGAAAAGTAGGTCATATGTTTGATTCTTTCATCATTTGCCAACATCCATCGAAAGATCTGATATCGATTAGTATTCCTAAGCCTGGACTACAGGAATCCTTACGTTACCAGGTAGGAGGATGTCATTGAATATAAAATCCAACTTCAATCCAGTGCTTACTGAAACACTCCAGAGATCCCAGAGAAGGCATTTTTTATACCCACCACAGTAGTGGGGGGAGGCTTGGTGTTGTTACAGCTTTAGGGAAAAGAAGGTAAAAAGATTTTCAAGTACTTAGTATCTTCTAAAGAAAGATAACTTGAAGCCACATAACCCCTACGGTGAGGTGAAGCAATCTCCCTACAGCCACACAGCCCGGCCCTGTTAACAACAACTTCTCCCAGTCTCCCTCCACACCCCCAAGTTAACAGAGCCGGTGAACTGAACCAGAAGTGAAAAACAGCCCTTAGGCTGTATGAACATGTCAGCAAGTCGCTCAGAAAAGTACAAGTCCTTATCCACACTTTTACTTCCTAAATCTGTGTGATTCTGCTATTTCTTGACCCATGTTCTCAAAACACCCTTTGAGCAGGATAATTAATAGTGATTGATTTTTTTAAGTGTGTCGTATGAACTGGCTTTTTTTTCCACAGGGGAGGTGAGAACTGAAAATGATCAGTTAGCAACCCTTGAAGCATTGCAAGCCACACAAGCCTGCAGTTAGCGCGCAGTGGAGAACTGCATGCCACTTGGCCTTGCCTGCTCCCTTGCACCCAGTGCCAGCCCAGTTCTGTCGGGAAACCGCACCAGGCAAGGTGTCGACTCGCTGATTTATAATTCATTGCTAAAAATGGGAAGTGGTTTAAACAAAAAGCATATCGGTGGCCTGAAAATCCCAGCTGAGTCAGGGAAGAGGAACCAGAAAGCTGGGGAAGGCTTCAGGCCCAAAGCGCCCAAAGTATGCAAGGGTGGCGCCTCCGCCAGGAGCGAGGCCAGCTGAGCCTCCCAGCACCGTGTCCCGTGAGCGGCCCCACCCGCTTCTTCGGCGTGGACTGGAGAGGTGCCCCGCGATCTGGTCTGCACCTAGGCATGCCCTTCGCCCTTCCCCCGCAGCCCGAGCCCCCCGACCTCCAGCCACGCAAGTCAGGCTTCTCCCACTGCGGGAAGACGCTCCCGTCTCCGCCGCCGTCGCCGCGCAGGGCTCTGCCGGGCGCGCAGGGAGCGGAGGGCGCTGGGTCTCGGCGGCGGAGCTCCGGGGTGACCCGGGCGAGCGCCCCGTGCTCTCTCCGCCCCGCATGCACCTGCCGCAGCGCCCGCGCCCCCCGAGGCCGCGGCTCCCACACCTGGCGCCCTCCGGCCCGCCTACCTTGCTCCTTCAGGCTGGCGATGAGCTGCAGCCGCTTCTCCTCGTCCGAGCTGTTCATTTTGGCGGGTGGGGCCGGGAATAAAAGGCAAGGAGGGAGAGGCGAGGGGGACACGGGGAGGGGGAGGAAGAAGCAAGATGCCGGTGGCGTGGCGTGCGGCGGCACTACCCGGAAGTTGGATTCGCTCCCGCTCCTCCTCCTCCTCCTGCTGCGGCGGCTGCTGCTGGCGCGGAGGGCGCGGGTGAGATCATCCCGCGCACCTACTCGCTGGCCGAGCCGCTCCACCTGCGGCGGGCGGGCGGCGGGCGGGACCCGGCGGAGGGGCGTGGACCGCGGAGGGCGGGATCGACGTTCCAGCCCTCCCAGGCCTGACCCTCCCCGAGCCCCGCGATCCTGCGGGCGGGGGAGCTTGCGCTCCGCGTGTGGCCGCCCCCGCGTCTTGGCGCCCTGCACCCCACGAGGACGCGCGTGCCGGGGGACTCCACCGTGGGTTGGTGGTCCCACGGTCTGACGGCCGATCAGACAGGACAGGACGGGCCCTAAACGCCCAGGCTGCACGTATTGGTCTCTAAGGGCGAAGTCGGAAACCCTGGGCCCGACGTTGGTGACAGGGGTGCCCACTATGCTCTGCGCCCTGACGGACAGACAGAGCCACGGCTGTGAAAGGCCAGCATACCCAGCCAGGTGCATGTCCACGACTCACCGCACTGAGCGGTGGGGGTGGAGGGGAGAGGGCGTGGCGATCGGGGTCACAGTTCACTCGCAGGTTTCCACCCATTTTAACCAGAGGTAAAGAGAACCGTCAGAACCCACGCTCCACCTCACGTTCAGCCCCCCCACCTGAAGGTCCCCAAGAACTGTCTGGTTCCCGTGGGAAGACCAGCCATATACCTGTCTTTGGGAAGGCTGGCGCTGCACTGGGGAATGCCCAAGGTCACTGGGCAGCGTGGCAGCAGGGCCCGCTGTGAAAAGACACAACTCTTCTCTGCCCTCTGCGGTGTTAAGTCCAGCTGTGAGACAGACCCGCCAAAGAGGGGCATCCAACCTGTCTGACTCGGGCAGCTCACCCCCTGCCTAGCTCCCCCAGGTCGCATCTCCTGCGCTCTTTGAAATTCATCTCAAAAGTGAAAATAATAATAGTCCTTTGCAGGCGGAGCCAGGAAAATGCCCAAAATACCAAACCCAGAATGAAGCCCAGTGTTGCTAGGCTAACTATGCCAAGGTCCGGAGTCCCATCCCCAGTAAGCAGAGAAGGGTGTCTTCAATGTCAGGTGAAGACTGTGGAAATGTTTCTCTTATGATTACAGGTGTGAGGAGCCGGTATGCTTGCTGATTACAAGCCAAAAGAGGCAGTTCTTTACCCTTAATCATTAAGGCCCAAGGTAAATCCAAACTAATTAGACCTTCGCACTTCTTGGTTTCTCCCACCGTCTCGGGTAGACCGCCAGTGTGGCGCTTCTATTCATTCCTCACTTGCCATTACATGTAAATGTCCCAACTCAGTGGCACTGAGGGTCTTCAGGAGAGATGAGGGGGCACCCTCACACCTGAACAGTTTTTGTCAGTATGCAGCTTTCTGATCCTCCTTACTAGATATAATGAAGTTTGGAGGAAAAGGAAACATAAGTATTGCTTTCTCTTTTTATTTTTGTTGTAATATTTTTGTTAAGAATTTTTCATGGACAAACAAAATGAGTTTACGTCCATGCCCCCTCTCCCTCCTCTTCCTCCCCCTCCTCTACCAGCCTTCTTCCCTCAATCCAGCCATGTCCTTCAGCATGTGTAAATCCTTTGGGGCATCTGCCACTAAGTGACCAGATCCCTGGGTAGTGTAGGTGGCCCTTCAGTGGGTGAGCCCACAGGTGGTGTAGCCTGCATGACTGCTGATAAAATCACCATCAAACAACTTAAGGGAACAAAGGGCTTACTTTTCTCTTATGATTCCTGGTTACAGTTGTTTGTCCATCTTAGCAGAAGAGCTCACACCAGTACCAGGGCTGAGGAAACTGGCCACACTATTGCTACATAACAGCTAAGAGAGGGACGATCCTTACTTGCCAGACCAGCATGTCTGGCCAAGTGTACACAAGAATGCCAAGTTTCTCAACCTGCTCTATGTATTTTATTCCACCACCACGGGCTGGACCTTCCCCCATCAGCCAGACAATCCCCTGCAGGTTTGCTCTGGGCTTAATTCAACCACTAATTCTCTACAAATGTGCCCAGAGCTCTAACCCTCAAATGTCAAATTGACACCTGTGCCTAACTGAGACAGGTGGGGAAGTTCCCCTTCTCTTGCCCAGCACCTGCTCCTGAGTTCTTTTTGAGTATAGTTGTTTCTCCTGGGATGCTCACTGGTCCTTGGGGGATTGTTGATATATGTCAGCCATTGTGTAGATCTGGTGGAAGGAGATCTCATTGCAGTGAGCTCCTGGATACAGCAACTCTGTCTGGACTGGAATGTCGGGGGCCAGCAATGCACCTCTCTACCTTTAGGCTCTTACAATCTTACAATTCTTTCCTAAACTGGTGACCAAGCTTTTTAACATGCACAATCAAGTTGAAAGGATAAGTTAAGATAACATAGACTTCTGAATGCAATGAATGGGGGAAAAAAAAGACATGTAAAACTTTAAGAATAACTTTGTTGGGGCTGGAGAGGTGGCTCAGGGGTTAAGCCTCTTGCAGTGGAAGATCCTGAGTTTGGATCCTAGATCCCACGTATAGAAGCGGGCGGAAGCAGGGGCGCCTGCATTTCTGGTCCTGGTAGGGCAGAGCCTGTGAATCCCGGGGCAGGTAAACAAGGAGGAGGTGGAAGCGTCCATAGTGGTTCCTGAGTTCGCCTGTGGTTCTACACACACACACACACACACACACACACACACACACACGCACACACGCACGCACGCACACACACACACACACACACACACACGCACAATTGAATAAATAAAAAAATTTTTTTAAAGAATTAAAAGAAATAATTAATAAAAGAATAACTTTGTTATGGGTTTTTATTTTTTTGGCTATGTTTTGTAAGATGGTTCAAAGTATCTGCAGATTGGGTATGGTGAAAATGTCAGAAGATAACCCTGAGGCTACATTCCAGTCCTCTGGGTTGAAAGAAGGACAGGGAACAGGAGAATTCTTACTCAACAGCACACATACCTACATACAGTGATTTGAAATGACAAGTTATGGAGATCTAGCACTTAGCTTTTGCTGGCAGCCAAGAAAGTGTGTTGGTCTAGAGGGGGAAAAACTCCAAACCAAATAAGCTGTGTCACAGCCAGTACATAGGAACCAGGTGACCAGCAGCTATTCAGATCTGCTTACATATTTGTATTCTTTTTAATGACTGTGTGAATTACCAACTCCAGTCATTCCTGTAGTTAGATGACATTTCAGAATTTTGAGAATGAATTAATTGTCAAATTTACAATCAAACCAAGCGTTTTGATCCCATACTGAATTTGAAGTCCCTTGAAATTAATCCCATGTACCCCCCTGAAATTATAATAGCCACTGAAACACAATACAGTATTGTCCCAAAGCATGTCATGAATTATTAGGATGGCTATTAGAACCACTTCTCGGGATACAGAACTCCTGTTACATTATGGTTTATTTATATGATATGAATATTGATGGAAAGGATAGACACGATATAATTAGTTTTTGTTCTGTTTAATAATACATTCAGGGTTTCTGTTTCAACCACTTTATTGTAGCTATTATTAACGTTTCTACATGTAATGTAAAAGTTTTTAAAAATGAAAGTGTTTACACACACATACTAACATATCCATATATGTGTACACAGAGAGGAGAAATTTTTTTTCAATGAACTGAAATATTTGTACCAAACCCAGGGTGATGGCTGTCTCTAGGGACAGAAGGGACAGAAACAGGCCTGAGAGGGAAAGAGCACAGTAGTTAAAAGGGATACTTCTTATTTTTTCTGGTTATTAGAGGAAAATATTATATGTACTCCTCTGAGGTACACAGATAAACAGAGCTGAAGTGTAAAAAATAAATCCACTCATCCTAACAGACATGCAGGACTATTTACTGAAATGTCAAATAAAGCGGGAATATTGGAATATTATTTGGTGACACAGACAAATGAAGAAGCGATACATTGAGCACCAAGGTAAACTTTGAAAACATCCTGCTGAAAAGTCATTCAGAAAATTCCAGCTAGTGCATGACTTTATTTTCATAATATGGGGAAGAGGAGAAAATGAAAAATGGTTTCTTTGGTAATTAAAGGGTGATAAAAAATCTTTCTAAAGTAGACTGTGCTCGTGTCTTTTAACACTCTGAATATCCTCAAAATTGCCTAATTGTACACTGAGTATACACTTTAAGTGGAAACAATTAATGGCATGTGAATTATACCTCAATAAAACTGTTGTTTAAAAATAAAAAGATTCCCATAGTCATCTTAGTCTTAAATCTCCATGGCTGTAACGAATACATGACCCCCAAAATTTAGGGGATGAAGGAGGGGCTTGCTTGAAGTTTTAGGTTATAGTTCGTCACATCGGGAGAGCTATGCCTGCACCAGTAACTAAGGGAACTGGCCGTATCCACAGAAAGGGGTGAGCAAGGGTCGCACTTTCTAGCTTGCTAATTGACCCGAACCATCCAGTTTTCTCTTCATCTTGTCCGCCTGCCAAGGAATGGTCCCACCTGCTATGTGCTATGGCCTCCCACATTAATTGATTTAATGATTCTTCACAGGTGTGCCTAAAGAATCAGTCCTCGGTAATTAAGATGACATCCAGAGCTAACTGGCACAGAAGGGGCCGCCCACATCTACAATCCCAGCCAGTACATGTACTAGTATTCATCTGTACATACACATGCACCCAGACACATGCAGACACACATACACACATACATATGGGGGAAAAAACAGCCACGAGAGAGAAATCTCAGGAATGTAGAAATGCTAAACTAAATCTATTCCTACTGCAGGACATCTCGTCACCAAAGAGAAAGGGGTGAGAGGGACTAGATCTAAGTCACTTAGGGTAAGAGTATCTCAACTGGATACTAGAGAAGGAAAAACAAAAGAAACTGTACATAAACAGCCGTCTGCTTGACAAATTTACCTCATACAGGAATATGGATTTGCAATTCTAAAACCACTCTCCAGGTATAGTAGACTTGAATAAATACATCAATGCACCGTCGATAATGGGAGGCAGTCTCTCGCAGAGAGGTAAGTTACAGTCCGCTCTGTGGCAGTGTGGCACGGGCATTCTTGAAAACCGTGCTGTGCAAGATTACACAATAAAAACCGCAGGGGTCGTGGGGGGAGTGAGGCGGGCAGCACTGGAAACTTCTTCAACAACCCATTTTGCTAAATGATCACGACATGCAGAACGCGGTGGCTAATTTGGCATTTTCGGTTTAGAAACACAGGAAGTCTGTCCGTGAACTTGGGCCTCAGACATGCTGCAGCTTTGAACCCGGGGTGAGGCAGCTATGGAAATGCAACAGAAAAGCCGGAACGCAGCCTTGGATGGGCACAACTCCGTGTCCATGGTGTGCCGGGCGAACCCCCAAATCATTGCCTCAGATCCTGAATATTTTTTTATTAGAATTGTTTTTTCTTGTTTTGACATCCTCTCTGAGGAAAGATGTTAAGGGGGGTTTAGAATTTCAACATCCGCCCCTAGCCTCTTTTTGGTCAGTCCACACCTCTACGCTCCTGGGAATTCTTCAGCTACTATCCCAGCTGGATTGGTCCTTCCCAGCTGGACGCTGGCTCTCCTGACAACTGAAGGCTTTGAAAACTACAGCGGTGCTTGTGCCCGCTCACGGGGGCAATCCTATGATAGATGTAGTGCAAGATAGTGGGTGGGGTTAGTCCCTGGACAGGTGGATAAGATGGAGGAAGCTGGTTAGGGAAAGTGACATCCATTGATATACTTGGCCAGACACGCTGGTCTGGCAAGTAAGGACCGTTCCTCTCTCTCCAGTTCCCTCAGCCCCTGGTGTGGATGTGAACTCTCCTGCCACACTGGACAAGGAGCTGTAACCGGACTATCATAAGAGAAAATAAAGCCCCTTATTCCCCTGTAAATTGTTTGGCCTTGAATTTGTCTGCAACAATGTAGAGAAACTGCAGCGGAATTATAGGCAGGTTTTTGCTTGTTTGCTTTCTTTGTTCCCACCTTGTCTCTGCAGGCCCTCCACGTAGACTCGGGACACGGCACGTGTCCATTCGGTTCTCTCAAATGCATTTTCCTATTTTACCTTTATGGTTTCCAGCTTCTCCACACGCCATTTTGCCTTTGTATTTGTTGCTTTGGACACTTAGTCGTATTAGGGGTATTGCAGGTGACACATGTATGTCTGTATGTCAATCACTAGCGCATGCAGGAGAGTAACAGGAGGTGATTGTTAGGTAGCACATGTGTAATGAGACATAGCGTCAACCTCACAGAATCCAGAATCACAAGCTTCTGGGGGGTAGGGGAGAAGGGTTCACAGTGGGTTAGTTGAAATAGGAAGATCTCATAGCTGGTGATCTCATGGGCTGGTGTTCTAGGCTCTATAAAATTCGTCTCCCTCTGCTTCCTAACTGTGGATGTAATTAATGTGTAATTCATGGAACCAGTGAGGTTGTCTTGATATCATGTATCGCCAGCATTTCCCCTTCATGGAACTTGTTTCCTGAAGCGTAGAACCTAATATAACCAGGGGGAAAAGGAAATGAGCACAAATTAAGGGGTAGTATATGAAATACATGCGTGGCCAGTGCTCCCCAGAACTGCTGAGCTCAAAGAAAACTTGTGAAGAGTCCTAGCTAAAGGCACGAATCTGTCATTTCAGCTACCACAGAGGACAGAGGCAGGAGGATCCCAGGTTCAAGGCGTGCCTGGGCTCAGTGTCACCTGGATAACCTTGTGTCTGCATCAATGGGGTCAGCTGTCAACCTGACACTTGTGAAGTGACCCAGTAGGCACATGTGTGAGGAATTATTTAGTGAAGGCCGCCTCTGATCAAGCCTGCAGAGACTGTCTTAATCCTTTTAGCTGAAGTGGGAGGACCTGTCCATGGTGGGCAGGCCATTGCCTGGGCAAGCAGAGAAGTCGAAAGAAAGCTGGGTGCCACTTGGCAAGCCAGCAAGGAGCCAGCATTGGTCCTTGACCTCTGCGCCTGCTTTTCGATAGGTGCGCCCCGTTCGCTGGGCTCCTGTGTGAAATCTGTGGTAACTCTCGTGTGGTAAATCTCATGATGAACTCTGACCTGGAACTGTGGGCATGAATGCGATCCTTTGTTCCCCTGCGCGGTTGAGCCAGGCATTTATTACAGCAGCAATAAAACTCGCTCCCGGGAACAGTCCCAAAGAGGGTTCAGTGTTGTTCTTGGCTGCCAGCAGATTGGGCACTCAATAGCAGTGAGGCCAGGGCAGCCTCGGGAGTGGAAGGCCGTGTTACTCAGCCCCTGCCCACCTCTGGCCGCCACCACAGCCACTGTCCGTGGGCCCACTGGAAACTGATAGGGGAGGCTGGGGCAAGAGACTGATTACTGGCCACAAAACTGCTCAATTTTCCTACTTAATTGAGCTCCTCCTTTGCCTGAAGTCACTTTTTGGTGAGATTTGCAGGGAACATAAATAACTTCACATCCTTTGTCCATTGGGAGAGCTCCATCCACGTACCTCTTCCCCAAATGTCCCTCTTCATAGGTTTCTCATCATGTTCTTTCTAAGTCCCCAACCATGCGGACAAACCGCTGGCAATAGCCCATGGGTGGGTATATTTGTAGTTCTGGCCTTTTTTCCCCTCCAAGCCAAATGCCTGGCTGCCAGAGGTTCGCTGCTCGAAATCCTCCCTGAAGAATTCCCTTTGCCCGCTGTCCTTCAAGGAGTTGTTCCAGAAAGGAGCTGAACTGCTACAACTGATGCTTCATGATGTAGTGAACACCTGGTCTACACAATTTGGAGAAACGAGGGAATTTTATTCACGCTCACAATTCCAGGGTGATAAAATAATCCCCGTTTGAAGGCCTTAACCAAGCAATTCCTCATAGGCATGCCTATAGGCTCAGCTCAGGAGTGTCTCGTTGACACCTGGGGCTGTCACAACATATATGCCACAACCATTTGATAGATGGTTGCTATGTATTCAGGTTCTGCTAAGACCCAGATGTAGACTACAGGCTGTCCAAAAGGAGAAGAGCTGTCTGCAGATGATACCAGGACTTTCCCCCCCAGATCTTAAGGGCCTCCATTGTGAGTCACCTCCAGGGGGACCCGCCAAGGGTCTCTGGTTAGCACTTGGCGGTAGATCCGGCTCATCGGGCACAGGACATAGAGCAACCTGCACAACAGCTTGGATCGATGTCACAGAGCATTCTCCTCTTCTGGACCCTGCTCAAAACTAGGAGCTTCATGGGTGAGGGATGTGTGGAATAGCACACCCAAGAGAGGAATGCGCTGCCTCAGGACTCCACATAGGTCTGCTGAGCTTTGTGATTATTTCTTGGAGGAAGGAGAGCTCACAGGGGCAGTGAGTGACTCGCCCTACAAATCTAGGGGCCTGCCGAGACTTGAGTGGGCTATACGTCTACAGACAAAAATGGGTGGTGTGACTGCTCAGGAGCTAACATTCTTGCTTTGTGTCTCCTTCTCTGTAGACCACGCAAGAGGCCAGGGCCCAGTGGGTCGGGGTAGGGATGCAGCCACCACTAGGCTAGGGAAGTCACCAACAGACCACCAAAACCTGGGGGGGGCTCAATGTCCTCAGCCTCAGCAGAGGCCTCCCACACTTCTCCCCCCGAGTTCCAGAGTCCCGTTCTGTTCCAAGCCGGGTTCTCCATGCGGCCATAGAGACGCCCTTGGAGGGGAGGGTTACGCCGGCCGAGTCAGCCATTCGAGCGCTTGATGCAGGCTCATCTTTGTCTGCGGCAGGCTCAGGTTGGCTACTGCAGCGAGAAGCGTCTCTCGCTCTCAGAGACCTGGAGATTGCACACGCACAGCTAGAGCTAGTAAATGGAATGCCATAAATTCATTCTTTTTCCTTTGTTACTTTACCTAGAACATGAGGAACAACCAGCCTGTTCGTTATTTCCTTGAGTGTCCAAAAATGTCTGTTGCAGTCAGCCTGCATGGTCACTGATAAATGACCATCAAACAGCTTAAGGGAACAAGGAGTTTATTCTCTCTTACGATTTTCTGGTTACAGTTCATAGTTCCACTTGACAGGAGAGCTTACACCAACACCAAGGCCGAGGGAACTGGCCACACCATCACTGCATAATGGCTCAGAGATGGACAATCCTTACTTGCCAGACCAGCATGTCTGGCCAAATATACTGAAGGATGCCAACTCTCTCAACCAGCTCTCTGTGATTTATCCAGGGCCTAATCCCACCCACCATGGGCTGGGTCTTCCCCATCAGCTAGACAATCTCCTTCAGGTTTGCTCTGGGCTTAGCTCAACCATCAACTCTCTACAACTGTGCCCAGAGCTCAAACCCTCAACAGTCAAGTTGACACCTGTGCTTAACTATGACAATGTCCAAAGGATCATGAGTAGTCAAGGAATTCCTTGCCTCTCACAAGTAGTAAATCAGGAATAAGGATCAAGTCAGTTTGGTTTTTTTGATTTCTGTCTGTGTTGCACATGTGTGCGTGTTTGTAAAGTGCATGTGGAGGGCAGACGTGGATGTCAATACATCTTCCTCGGTCTCTTTGCACCTTGTCTTTTGAGACAGGCCCTCACTGAACCTGAAGCTCCCCAATTCAGCTAGACCAGCGGATCAGCAAGCCCCTGGGAGCCGACTCTCTACCTGCCAAGTACTGGAGTTGCAGGCATGTGCTGCCTTGACTCGCTTTTTATGCGGGTCCTGGGGGTGAACACGGGTCGACCCTCATATTTGTGTGCCAAGCAGTTCACTGACTAAGCTGTCGCCCCAGCTTTACCTTTGGTATCTTTTTAAACTGCTCACTGTTCTCTGTACTTAGGAGAGTTGTTAGCAACTATAGGTATAGTTGGATTAGAAAGACAGTTCCAGAAACCACCAAGACCATAATAAGGAAGCTTATCATTGCAGTTTGGTTTCTTGTGCCTGAAATCCTGGAACTTGGGAAGTAGAAGGAAAAAAGAAGGGGAGTTGAGGGGAGATTGACACCCTGTGAAAGAAAGAGAAAGGAAAGAAGGAAGGAAAGAGGGAGACAGGGAGGAAGAAGGGAGGGGAGAGGAGAGAGAAGAGAGAGAGAGAGGAGAAGATAGGGAGAGAGAGAGAGAAAGAAGAAAGAAAGAAAGAAAGAAAGAAAGAAAGAAAAAATACAGAAAAAGATAGAGAAAGATAGAAGAAAGGGAAGTGATTAAGGAAAGCGAGAAGGAAGATGTAGAATGAACGTAAGGTAAAGAGAAAAAGAAATAGATGAAAGGGAGAAAGAAAAAGGAAGAAGACTCTTCTTTTCTCTAGACAAATAACGAAATCTGTATTTGACAGGATTCTTTCTTAGACACAAACGAAATAGCCTATGATACAAACAGATATAGACAGATATAGACATATTACAATGATTGTTTATTGGGTAGTCAAGCAATCTGCCTCAGTCTGCTGGAGAACCCAGTAGCTGCTCAGCCTTAAAAGTTGGAAGCTTCGGCCCTGCGGAGCTGATGCTGAGGGGCCAGAAGACCCCCGGAGAGTCACTGCTGTTGAGTCCACATTGAAGAGCAAAGCCCGAGTCTGCAGTCCATGGGTGACGGCGCAGCAATAGATGCGTTTGCTTGAAAGGCAAAGTCTTGCATGCAAGGGCCGCCTTCCCTGGCTGCAGCCATCTGGCTCTCAGCCCTCAGAGCCAAGATGCCCACACCAGGGCGTCCTGCCCTGGACACTGCCCCACGTGTCAGTCATCTCTAGAAATGTCCCTACAGACATACATACGTGCGGCGAGGGTCACCTTGAACTTCTCATCCTTTCCCTCCCAAGTCTGGATTACAGGCATGTGCCACCACCCCTGCTTTATGAGGGGTTGCAGACCCCCAGTCTTGATGCGCTCTGCTAACTAAGCCACATCCCCAGTCCAAAAATGCTACTTTTATACACTAAAAACCCAAGTTTAAAATACATGGACAGAGCAAGGACATAGAACAACCAAGACACTTTTCTTTGATCATTATGCTGCCTGGCTTGATGCCATGGTTTAGATGTGGCCCCACAGACTCGTGTGTTTGGGAGGGTCATGGCACCTTTGAGAGGTGGAGCCTTGCTGGAGGAAGGCTATCACAAGGGGTGGGCCTTGAGTAGATTAGTCCCGCCCTACCTCCAGGAGAAGTCTGCCTTTGCAGCAAGCAGTCTGCAACTCTTGGCCTCCTGGATGGGTGAACTTAGCCTGTTTCCAGCTTTGACCAGCTAGCCATGCCGCCTCTGCCATGAAAGACGGTATCTTCCCCCTGGAACCGTAAGCTGAACAAATCTCCCTTGCTCCCTTAAGTTGATTGACTTTGGGTGCTTTCTCACAGCCACAGTTAAGAGTAACGTTACAGTTGACTTCAAACGCCTGAGCGCATGGGCCCTTCCCAGTTCCCGAGTAGTTGGGGTTATAACTTGAGTCATAGACACAGCTACTCTGCATGTTGCTGACTGAAGGCACCTCGGACAGCTGAAGGGAGCCAGGGTTTTTATTCTGACTTCTTTTGGTTATAGTTCCTTGTCCAGCTTGGCAAGAGAGTGTCCACACCCAGACCAGGGGCTGAGGGAACCGGTCACATCATATCCACAACACTGCTGAGAGAGGGACAATCCTTCCTTGCCAGATCAGCACGACTGGCCAAGTATACCAATGGGTGTCAACTTCCCTAACCAACTCCCTCCATCTTATTCACTTGTCCAGGTCCTAGTCCCACCCACCATGGGCTGGACCCCCTAATTAACTAGGCAGTCTCCTGCAGGCTTGCTCTGGACCTAACTCAACCACCAATTCTTTACAAATGTGCCCAGAGCTCAAACCCTCAACCATCAAGTTGACATCTCTAGCTATAACAATCGCCATAGCTGTATTGTTATGGGTGTTCATTATTTATTTATCTATCTATCTATTTATTTATTTAGTGTGTGTGTGTGTGTGTGTGTGTGTGTGTGTGTGTGTGTGTGTGTATCAGAGGGCACCGTATGTCCCTATGGAGGACCAAGGGAGACTTTGGAAATCATACTCGATTGCTTCTACCTCCCATTTGTTTCACTCTGGGATTTCCCAGGCTTCACCCATCAAGGCTGAAATTGCAGGCCACAGCAGTTTCTGCCTGGTGTTTTACATAGGACCTGGGATCTAAACTCAGGACCTTCTGCTTGCAAGGCAGAGTCCTAAACCCTGAGCTATCTCTCCAACCCTATATTATGGGTTTTTTTTATATAAAATGCATAATGCGGAGGTTTCAACCTACGCTGAATCCCTTGGACCAGGGTCCAGGGCTGAAAAAGGAGGAGAAAAGGAGAAAGCAAGCCGAGCACAAAAGTCATGTCTCTTTGCTCCCCCGTGTGATAACATGGCCAGCTGCATCTGCTCCTGCACCACAAGTAGAGCTGCACTTGCCGCCATGCCATCCTGGCGGTGATGGACTCCACCCTGAAACCGCGCAAAAGATACCCTTCCATCCTTCGGTTTCCTCTGTCAAGTAATATTAAGACTTTATTCATTCGTTTTGTGTGTGTGTGTGTGTGTGTGTGTGTGTGTGTGTGCATCAGAGGACACTGTGTGTTCCTGTGGAGGGCCAAGGGTGACTTCAGGAATCATCCTGGATTACTTCTACCTCCTTTTGTTTTGCACTGGAATTTCCCAGGCTCCACCCACCAGGATCAGAAGTGTGGACCACCACCATTTCTACCTGGCATTTTTACATGGGTCCTGGGATCCAAACTCAGGACCTTCTGCTTGCAAGGCAGTGTCTTAACCCCTGAGCCATCTCTCAAGCCCTCCTTTGTCAAGTAATTTGTGACAACAGCAAGAAAAGTCACTGGTACAGATTATATACGTAGAGGACTGCACAAATCTTTTCAAAGAGCATCTTTGTTCTTTGGAATATCTAATAGGAGAAATCATCCAGTTAAATTTCCAGATTCATTTTACTTATAATGTAACAGAATGGCATTACTGAGAAAAGCCAAAATACCATCGGGTCCAACTTTCTCCTCTAAGACTCATAGAGGGGAAATGGCAACTTCTGAGTCAAAGGACTACTTGATGGAGGAACGTGAGGCTGAAACTCAAGCATCCAGACCAAAGCTATTCAGTTCCTACATAGTCTTGAGTGTTCTTGTTAGTTGGAGAAACACAGAAAGAGGAAGAAGGACAGAGAAGGGAAAGAAGGAAAGCAAACCACATTTCAAGTTTCTGTGTGTGTGTGTGTGTGTGTGTGTGTGTGTGAGAGAGAGAGAGAGAGAGAGAGAGAGAGAGAGAGAGAGAGAGTACTGTGTGTCCCTGTGGAAGACCAAGGATGACTTCAGGAATCATCCTGGATTGCTACTACCTTCTTTCTGCTTTGCTCTGAAATTTCTCAGAACCCTGCCCACCAGAGTGGGAAATAGAAGCTACTCTGTTTTTTGCCTGGCTTTTTTTTTTTTTTAACCTGAGACCGAGAGAGAGAGAATACCTGCCATGACATACAAGTGGAGATCAGGGAAAACTTTAGATGTTAATCAGTTCTTTCCTTCCACCATATAGTCTTTTGGAAATAGAAATCAGGCCCTGGTTTGAAAACAGATGATCTCCCCCGGAGCTATTTCATCAGCCCCTCAAAGATTTGTAAAACTATTTTTGCTATAAGATTAATTGTTCGAGTATATTCATACAGTACATCTTGCTCCATGCCCTGTCCTCAGCTTCGTTCTCCACTTAAAAGTCACTATTACTGGGGATACAGTGGGTAGAATGCTTGCCTAGCATGCAGGAAGCCCGGGTTTCACACACAGCGCTGTGCAAACCAGGCATGGTGACATGCACTTGCAGTTCTTGCACTTGAGAGGCAGAGGCAGAAGGATCAGAAGTTAAAGGCCATCATCCTCCGTGACATAGGGAGCTTGAAGCCAGCCTGAGCTACGTAAGACCCTGTCTCAACGGTCTTTCATGGCAGAGGCGACATGGCTGGTGGCTGAAGCTGGAGGCAGGAGAAGTCACTGCAGACATCCTGGAGGCTCAGAGCTGCTCAGTCCAGTAGACCAGTGGGTGACGGCTGAAGACTGGAGGATTCCTGGAGAGTCTTCAAAGTCTGCTACTAAGAGGTTCCAATCAGATCTAGGCCTGGTCTTTGTACTGTAAATGTATTGATCTGGATAATCTCTTCGGGTAATCTGACAGCTGATCTTAGTTAATGCCTGGTGTGGTCAAGTTGACACCTAAGATTGACTATCACAAAAGGTTAATAGGTATCCTTCTAGAAACGTTTTATATATATTCTATGTGTATGTCTTCTTCGATATTTCATTTATATTCTTCAATAATCAGCTTCTTTTTACCACTTATTTACATGTTTGCATGTTTAGGTGTGGGTGTCTGCATGTGTGTGGGAGTGTGTGTGTGGGTTCATATAGAAGAGAACACTGTGTGTCCCTGTGGAGGCCCAAGGCAACTTCAGGAATCATCCTGGATTGTTCTATCTCCTTTTTGTTTTGCTCTGGAATTTCCCTGGCTCTGCCTTCCAGGGAGGAAGTACAATCTGCCACCATTTCTGCCTGGCATTTTCAGTGTGGGATCTGGGATCCCAACTCAGGTCCTTTTGCTCACAAGGAAAATGCTTAATCATCGAGCCATCTCTCCAGCCCATCGTCAATTTCTTGTAGTTTATCCTGAGATATATTATATTCCTTATATCTTAAAGCTAAAGTTACATAGTTTAAGTATATATACAGATTGCATATGTATTAACTCCTACATAAAAACCTTATAGATGTTGAAAAAAACTTTGAAACTGGATAAAATGTACTATAAACAACTTGGATAATGATGGTATGATTTGTATCTAAGATAATCCACATCAGATTTACTTTTTTAAAGCTACAACTGAGTATTTTCTCAATCAATTTGAAGTCAAAGAAGCAATTTAGTGGGGAGCCCAGAAGTACCCACATAGCAGGCGAAGAACATTATAGCTTAAAATATTTTCCTGACCTAAGAGCATTATACCTAAAAATATCCCCCTGACCTAACAGAGTGGAAACATCAGAATTGAAAAGCGTAACTCTGAAAAAAATCACCTTGAAAAGCCAGGCATAGGGGGCCAAGACCTCTACAGAGAGGTGAAAAGTGCAGTCAAAATATTTCGACGGTGATGGTGGATGAGGAGAAACGGAAATGTCACTGCGGCCTCATAGCGCCTAGAGTGCGAGACCCGATTGTGTCATACTGTGCAGCGTTTGTAAGAAAAGATGCTTCCGAATGACCCATGGGGTTGAACAACTACATGCTCCTGTACAGGCGGGAGACGAGGGGTGTGGGGGGGGTCAGTCTGGTCTATAGGATGAGACCCTGGGGGGGGTCAGTCTGGTCTATAGGATGAGACCCTCTTTCAATAACAAAACAAAGGAAAACTCAACTGTTTCATAAGAATTCGTTGCATGTGTATTGAGAGAAAGAGAGAGAGTATGCACACAAGAGCAATTATTTACATCATCATAAAACAATCTTTTAATAAAAATCAGCAGGATGTGTTGACAACTTTCAAAGCTTACCAAAAAAAAAAAAAAAAAAGAATCTATATTTGAGGGCTTGCCAATTCCATCCCTTCCTCTAAGAAATGGAAATTTGCTTGATTTGCAAATTGGGCAACGATCTGAAATGATGTCAGGAGATATACAAAACTCATGAACTCTGGAAATCCCCCTTTTTTTTTTTTTGAAAAGCACTAAGAACACCGGCAAGCATTGTGAGAGACGGGAAAGTCGGCTCCCTCTTCTCCCGTGCTTCCTGTCACACACACAGCCCCCTGCCAACATGGGGCCTTCTGGATTCCTGGGAACACCTTGTCAAAACCAGTGCTTTCAGAATTCTGAAACCTAAATGAGAGCACATGTCAATCATGCAGGCATCTATGTAGAAAAACTGATGTTAGTAAGAACAACGAGTTTAAGAGATTTGAACTTAGTCTTCCCCCATCCCAAAGCCATCCCAGTGAAAGCAATGGCCTCAAAGCCGCTGGAGGAAGCAGAAACAGAATGGAAATAGGGTTCCTGCACTCCTTTCCCACACACTGCGATTTCACTGTCTGGACACAGCCTGGACATTCCTACCCAGATGTTGCTCATTGTAAATGATCTTCCAGAACAAGCTCCAGCAAGGGAAGCAGCAGGAATGCTCAGAGGTAACGATGGAGCCACCCAAACAGGCGACTGTGTTCCTGGGATCCTGGAAGGTCCTGTTGGCTGTGCATGTGGTCAGGAAGCGTAGGAGAAGGGCCCAGACTGTCACCTCTGGAGTTCCCACTTGCAGGACCTTGAGGCCCAGCAGAAGAGGAAGTGATACCTGAGGCAGGGTGGCAAGCAGCCTTTCTGAACTGTGAGGGCAGGGCTCCCGCAGACATAAAGAACTTCCCTATAAAGGCTGCGAGGTTACTGACTTAAGCTTCGTGTCATGGCTTGAACGTGTGCTGCCCCTCGTGTGTTTGCATCCTTTGCTGATGCTAATGTTTGGAGAAAGTCGTGACATCTTTGGAAGGTAGAACTTTGCTGGGGACAGGCATGTCACGGGGCAGACATGTCACAGGGGGCAGGCATGTCACGGGGGGAAAGCATGTCACGGGGGAAGGCATGTCACAGGGACAAGCCTTCAAGTTCCGTGGCCCAGACCCACTTCCTCTTGCAGTTTGCTCTTGCTCTCACTGTCTATAACGACGGCAGTGACCTGGACAAGCCTCCTGCAGTGTCTGCCTTCGAGCCACGCTTTATCCTGTGAGAATCCTGCCATGATGAACTCCAAGAAGTAAATCAAGTAAATCTTCTCTCCCTTATGTTGGTTGAATATTGTCTCACAGTAGCAGAAAGAAGAGCAACTATAACATCCTGTAAAGAAATTTGCCCCGTCTTTCATCAGCTGGCCAATGAAGTCAGTAAGTAATAAGGGCATCAACTACGCACAACAAACGATACAACCTGCAGAGGATTAAAATGGAATCAACAATATGAGCAGTAATAGTAATGAATCCTGGGGAACAGGGCAGCATGCAGCTTCTAATGTTAAAATGTTGTGTTATTGGGGTTGGGGATTTAGCTCAGTGGTAGAGCGCTTGCCTAGCAAGCGCGAGGCCCTGGGTTCGGTCCCCAGCACCGGGAAAAAAAAAAAAGTGAAAATGTTGTGTTATTGATTGATTTATTCATTCATTCATTCATTCATTTATTTAGAGGCAGAATCTCATATACAGCCAGACCTGCCCTGGAATTTGCTATGTAGAACAACTATGTCCTAAATGAAGACTACCTTAGAGAGTATTCATCAATAAACCAGACATTACTGAGAAAAAAAAATCAATGAGCTTGAAGATATTTTAACATAAACTTCCCACATTGAAAAATAGAACCAAAACATAATGAAGATAAACCACATGCCTGTTTGTAATCCCAGCCCTTGGAAGGTACAGGCAAAAACATAGGAAGTTCAAGGTCAAACTCAGCTATGCTCATGTAGTGTATTTGAGACTAGCCTGGACTATATGAAATCCTGTCCAAAAAAAAAATCATGTTTATAGTATCAGGCATGAATTCTCTCTTGTTGAACAGGCCTCAAACCTAATCAGTAAGCTATTGGTTACCTCCATAACAGTCATGCCACTATGGTACCAGTGGGTACACCCTGTCTGGCAAGTTGGTATTGCAGTCTACAAGGCCCCCAGATGGGTGATACCATGATGATTCATAGCACCTTCTGGCACTATGTGCACTGACCAACAGAAGGGAGCTTCCAGCTCAGTTCTAGCTTGAGTTCTTCATGTCCTACAACCAATGCGCACGGTGTCTTCAGCAATGGGATCGTACCATCTAGTGCTGGTGGGCAACCGAGACCAACAGCAATGACCTGCGCTGATCAGAGAGGAGGGGGTTCCTCTGGGCACTCCTGACCAACAACTGATAAGGAGGTGCCCTGCACCTGGCACTGGGTTTTGTTTTTATTAACTGTAGACTTATATGTGAAAGTAATACATAGTATTCTCATCAGCTGTCACTCTGTCAAGGTTTATTTTATTTATTTGTTTATTTTGGCACTGGGATTTTTGTTTGATTACCTGTGACTTGCATTATCCACTCATGTTGGGAACCTATTCACATTGTAAGTATTTTTTTGTTTTGATTTTGTTTTAGTGTTTGTGTATGTGTGTGTGTGTGTGTGTGTGTGTGTGTGTGTGTGTGTGTGTGTGTGTGTAAGCCCTCTGTGTGTCCCTGTGGAGGATCAAGGGTGACTTTCAGGAGTCATCCTGGATTGTTTCTATCCTTCTATCTCCTTTTTACTTTAATTTGAGATTTCCTAGGATCCACTCACCAGGGCCAAAAAAGTGTAGGCTGTGGTCTGCCTGGCATTTTTATGTGGGACCTGGGATCTGAACTCAGGACCTTCTACTTGCAAGGCAGAGTTTTAACTCCTGAGCCATTTCTCCAGCCCTTAAGTATTTTTTGTTCATGTTTTCATGCATGATGTATGTGTGTTTTGCGTGTGGGTGAGTGTGCATGTGTGGGGTACAAATACGTGAATGTACTTGAATGTGTGTGTCTGTGGAGGATCTAGGGTGATACCAGGAATCATCCTCAATTACTCTTCCACCTTATTGTTATGAACTTTTGTCTCTAATCAAACCCAGAGCATGCCATTAGGGCTAATCCAGCTAGCCAGCTTGCCCTGGGATTCACAGGGTTGGCACCTAGCATCTTTATGTGGGGTCTGGGGAATCTTGTGAGTGAGGTATACTAGTTAGATATATCATTGTCAACTTGACAAATGAAGTCTGAGTTCTGGGTACATTTGTGAAGAATTAACAGTTAAGGCAAGACTTAAGCAAGACTGCAGGAGATTGTCTGAATGACATGGGAAGACCAAGCCCACAGTGGGAGGACCATCCCTGGTCAAGAGGATAAGATGGAGGGCACTGGTTCTGTAAAGTGTGGTGATCTTCAGCATACTTTGGCAGTACTTCTGTCTGGGGAATGAGGTTTGTCCCTCTCCCAGAGATCTCTGTGGATATGGTATAGTTGGTTCCCTGGGCTCCTAATGTCAGTGTAAGCTCTCCTGCCAAGATGGACTAAGGACTGTAATCAAGAATCATAAGAAAGAATAAAGCCCCTTGCTTCTCTGAGCTCTTTGGTGGTTTATCAGCAACATGTAGGTAAATTATAATACAAGGTGCAGGCTTTAATCTCTGAACCATCTCTGCAGCCCTTAAGTATATTTTAATTATATTATATTATAATAGTAATTATATTGTATTTATAATATATAATAATGCATATGATATATATTTATAATATATAATATAATTATATTAATTATATTTTCTTGGTTACACATAACCTCCTCTTTTGTCCTATCTTTCATTCCCTTCCCCTATATAACCACCCCAGCATTTATCCCTCTACTTTTATTTCACGAGTTCCATCAGTTGCCCCCTTGAGACCTCTCCCTACATGTAGTCCTCTTCTAGCCTTCTGGTGTCTACAGACATTCCAATGGGTGAATAGGCCCTAGTGGGGACTTTACAACTATTGTCGTGCTAAATTGAAATAATGCCCAAATTGTTTCAATATTTGTGTTTCTGTCTATAGACAAATACAACTCTTGGCCTTGACCAGACTAACCTCTCTCTGCAGTGAATGGTGGTGAATTCAGAGACCCATGGCTATTTATGTTGTGAGAATAAGTGACATTTGAGTGCCTCATCCTAAATAGGACATTTATGCTATCCCCTCTAAGACTCAAATATCATGGAAGAGTGGGTGGGGAGAATGTAAGAGCAGGATGATAGGAGGAGAGCTGGGAACATCATGGAAGAGGGGTGGAAAGGATGTAAGAGCAGGATATTAGGAGGAGAACTAGGAACATCATGGAAGAAGGGTAGAAGGGATGTAAGAGCAGGATATTAGGAGGAGAGCTAGGAACATCATGGAAGAGGGGTGGAAGGACTGTAAGAGCAGGATGATGAGAGAAGCACTGTGAAATGCTGTCTCCTGGGCATGATATGTCTATTGCAATTGTGAACTCACAGCAACTGTGGCTACTGCATTAGGCCTGCACAATCTGGGCCCAGTCATGGACTGGGGGAGGAAGAAGGGGAGGTTGTGCTTATCAGGCCCTAAACCTCCCCGGTGAATTACTAACAAGATTTTGGGAGGAGAGGGGAGTCACTGTCTTCCATATTCAGTTCCTGGTAAGCTCCATAGCATGCACAGTTCCACACGATGACCACATACTTAAACTCGGTGGGTCATGAAACAAAAACACATGAACGTGTGATAGGGGCTAGTTGGGAAGAGGAAGGCTGATGGGAAGGAAAGAAATCAGAGATGGGAGGGGTGAGATTGCATTAAGTACATATATGACATTATCAGAGAATAATCAATAGGAAGATAAACATACTTAGAAGTAAAAAAGAATAAAGAATGAGCATAATAACCAAGAACAATGGAATAATTACAAATACTGTGATGGAAAGATGTAACTGGAATATCAGGAGAGAGAGAAAGGAATAATAATGATTAAGAATGTTCCAGAATTAGCCTTTCCCCGCCCGTCCAGGACGCAGGCGCACAGTCCAGCAAGGACACACTGTGCTCCAGGGGGTGACATCCAATATCCATCAGGATGGAGCCAAGGGCAGTGCAGGAGCAGCAAAACTGAAAAAAAAAAATCAACAAACCATAATTCAGAAAATCAGAGATTCGGGCTGGAGAGGTGGCTCAGGGGTTAAGCCTCCGCCTTGCAGGTGGAAGGTCCTGAGTTCGGATCCCAGATCCCACGTATAGACGCCAGGCAGAAGCAGGGGTGGCCTGCGCTTCTGGTCCTGGTAGGGCGGAGCCTGTGAATCCCAGGGCAGAAGGAGGTGGAGGCGTCCATGGTGGTTCGTGAATTCATCCGTGGTTCTACACATACACAGACACACACACACACACACAGACACGCGCGTGCACATACACACGCATATGCACACGGTTGAATGAATAATACTAATAATAATAAAAAAAAAATTAAAAAAAAAAAAAGAAAATCAGAGATTCTACATCAACTACCTGGAACCAGGCCAGCTAATCTCTCCCCATCCTAAAGCTCAGGGAAATTTGTGGAAGAGGGGGTGGTAAGAATGTAAGAGCCTAAAGATGGGGAGGAGCAAGATATGCAAGATACTCCATACAAGTTAGGGCCGAAGCAATTATAATAGGACTTTGCATGACCTATGCAATGACCAACATATCATTGACCCCTCAATGTCTAGCATGAATCACAGGCACTACAATCCTTAGAGGCAAGAGATTAACAGCCACAATAGTGTTCCTATACTTAAGGGGAACACAAAAAAGAGCTTTAGGCAATGCCACTGAGTCCTTACACCTCGTCAGAGAAGAGGACCCAGAGGGAAGTTTGACATGCACAGTGACGGATGCTCCAGAATGGGGGGGGGTGGAGGGGGCACTGGGAGAAAGGGAGGGAAGGGGGAAAGGAAGAAGAAAAGGGGGAAGGGAACAAGAGGGTCCAGGGAGGGGTGGAGGGAGGGAGGGGAATGGGATACTTATCAGCTTTGTATGAGTGGAAGAAAGAAATAAAAAAAAAAGAAAAAAAATGTATACCATTATATACCGAGGACTGAGGAAAAAAAAGAATTTTCCAGAATTAGCGACAGACACTATAATGTAAGAAGACCCAGGTATTTCAGAGAAATCTAAATGGACAAATACAAAAAAAAATGAGCAAGCAAAAACCAACCCAAACTAAATATAAGCATATTATATTCAAATATCATATCCGTTGGAGCGGAAAAGGAAAGGCATTCAATGTGGTGAGTCACTAAGTAATTCAAATGAAAAGCCACAAGTACACCGCTTCACACCCATCACAATGGCTATAGCCAATGGGACATGATGGTATGAGCCAGGGATACAGAGCAATTAGAAGACTAGTCAGTAGACCATAAGATGGTAAAATCATATTGGATGTTTTTCTTTTTGATTGTTTGTATGTTTATTGTGCCTGTGTTTGTTTGCAGATACAGCCTCTCTTTGTTGCCCTGGCTGAACTTGAACTCTTGGGCCCAAGTGCTACTTGGCCTATGTGTAGCTGGGACTACAGGTACATGCCCCTCAATGGTAGATAGAGCCATTGTGAAACTAGTGTGGCAACAACTCAACAAGTTAAACATAGATTCCAGAATCATGCCACCATGTGCATGCCCAGGATAATAGAAACTCACGAGTTCATACAAAAAGCTTGTACATGAATGTGGTAGTATTATCTATAATAGTCAAATGGTTAAAAAGTCAAAATTGATGTTCAATCCCATCTCTATCATTTAGTAAATAGAAAAATAAGCTTCAATATATTCATATAGTAAAATGTCTTTGGCCAACAGCAAAATATTCATACACAGTACAATACAGATAATCATGAAAATTTGCTGAGAAAGAAGTTGTATCATATTTGAGTCCACTGACATGAAATGCACAGTTGAAAAATCCGTAGAAAACAGAAATAATGTTAGCAGTGTCCAGACGCTGGGCGGAGGAAGTACTGAGGATTGGTTGCTACTAGGTTTGGAGTCTCTTCTTAGATGATGGCTATACAACTTTGTAAACAGAAAAGAAATCATTTACAGTTTCCAAAAGGGAACTTATGCTATATAAATTTGACCTCTAGAAATTAATAAAAAGAGACTCTAGGTCATTCAACATTTGTTGCTATCACTTTTCTTTTTGCTGTGAGACAACATTCCTACACAAAGGAGAAAGGGAGTTTAATTTGGCTTAGAGTTCCAGAAGGCCGATAGTCCATGATGGAAGTAATCAGATAGCAGAAGCTACACAGAGCTGTAGTCAGAAGCCAGAAGCTGGTTCAGGTTACCGCAAACATCACTGGGAAGGGAGTAAGAGCAAACCAAGAATGTAGGGTTGGGCTATCAAACCTCAAGGTAGGCCTCTGGGATCTCTCTCCTCCATCAAAGCTCCATCTCTGTAATAGTTCCTCTTAACTATTGCTATAAGGGAGCATTCGAAGTCAAACAACTTAAGAGGGAAAGGGAGATTTATTCAACTTACCATTCCAGAGGGAGAAACAGATTTTCGTGGCAGAGGAGACATGGCTGGTGGCTGAAGCTGGAGGCTAAGTCACTCCCATCCACGTGGCTGAAGGCTGGATTCCTGGAGAGTCTCTTTTCTTCTCTCAGCTTCCTGTTCTATGGTTCCTTTTATCTGGCAGGTTCCAATGAGATCTAGGGAGGTTTCAATTGGATCTAGGGCTGATGTTTGTATTATCCAGATAATCTCTTCAGGTGGTCTCAGCTGATCTCAGTTAATGTCAGGTATGTCATGTTGTCACCCAGGATTAACTATCACAACTTCTCAAAGGTGTCACAACCTTCCTGAACATCAATACCAGCTAAGGATGCAAATGTATGAGCCTGTAGGGGGCTACTGTGGTTCAAACCACAGTGACACTGAATGACCTTGTATGCAGCAAGCATTGTTAGATTAGCAGATAAGTGAGAGGAATACAATGTGGTCCTCCTTCTGGACAAACCATTCTGATAATGAAAAAAAAAAAAAAACCAAGCATATCAGAAGAGTGCAGAGTGCTAGGGGTGTCGATGATACCAATGTTCAGATGTCCTAGTGAGATAAAGAAAGCAATGACTAATTCTCCCTGGGAGAATTAAGATGTGCATCTTTGAGGAGTGGAATTTCCAGTCTGACCTGGAAGGATGAATAGTAGTTTTCAGAGCGTGTGCAGGGAAAGAAAATGAAACACACTGAAGAAGAAATATGCAAAAACAATAAAAGCAAAGAAAACCTCTTAAAGATCAGCTCAGTCTTGTTGTGTTTAGACCAATTTGAGATTTCTCTTCTGAACAAGAGTTCTAATTAGCATCGTGGTTCTTGTTCATCGCCGATTTCGCTGAATTTGGAGTCACCTGGGAGACACGCCTCTGGGACGTGTCCATGAAGGTGTTTCCAGAGGGGTTTAACTGAAGAGGAGAGACGCAGCATGAGTCTGGGTGGCACCAGCCCACGTGCAGGAGTCCCCAGACCTCAAAAAAGGGAAAATGGGTAGAGTGGGTTGGACCAGCAATCCCTCTCTCTGCTGCTCCCTGATTGGGCGGAATGTGACCATCCACCTCACTCCCACCAACCACCACGCTCCCCATCCCATGATGGACACTACGTTCTCAACCACGAACCCAAATGAATCTTTCTCCTTTGAAGCTGCTTCTTGCCAGGTATTGGGTCACAGCGATAAGAAGAGCAGTGAATACAATTGGGCTTCTACATGTGTAGACGTTTTTAAATAACTGTAGAAGGGGCACAGTCCGCTGGAAAGGAGGCAGCCATAAAATCAGCACATGTATAAACAAACTCTAATAGTAAACACCATAAATAAGAGCACAGCAGTAACTCTGGGAGTATATAATTACCATTATGAATCAGATTAAGTGAGCTTGTGTGCCGCATACATCTCTATCAACTCAATCAGGCCGAATAGTGGTTCCAGTATAACTCATCTGGGTAAATAAAAGCACATATTGTTTTCCTATTCCATCCACCAACTAATCAACCCCCATTCACAAAGAGAACATAACTATGATTAAATATAAATTCCAGATAGGAAAGACCATTTTAGAACTTCCCCAGCTGATTAGACACACAGGTACAATCTTGTTACCTACCGCCTTCTCCAAGGCTGACTTTGTCAATCTGGAAAATGAAGGCAGACCCCTGATTGGAGGGCAAACCTGAAAAAGGATTAAACACTTAGCATGGCATTCTAAAATACTGTAATTACAGTGCAATTAACCATACTGCATATTAAACGTGCAACTCTGAAATGTGTTCAGACTCCCCAATTATAACTAGTTATTCTTCAAAGAATTCTGCCGCCCACATTGAATTTCTCTAGTGTTTCTTTGTTATAATTCAGGTGTGACAGTCACTAATATATCTAAAAGGACAGTTAATAAAAAGTAGACATTCTTTACTGTAAACCTAACGCATGCATGCCAGGTAATACCCGACCATTAGCACTAATCATCACGCTCCAGACAGGCAGATCTATTATGCAATTGGACTCTGCCCTCTTTAAAACATATTTAATGGTCAGCTGTGAAGAGGCAGTGAGATTGCAGCAGGAGGAGGGTCTAGATGAGAGTCTAGAAGTTTGTGCTGCTCCTGGGAAACCAGCTGAATAAGTGGCTTAGCCTAGTCTCAGTTTCCTCTTCTATCAATTAAGGCTAAGACCTATGCAGAACTTTGGCAGGGATGGAAAAGCTTAGTGAGAACTGGGGAATGGCTTAGGCCATAAGATGCTGTTATGCAAGCATGAGTTCAGTGCCCGGATCCCATATCAAAAAGCTGAGCATGGGGGCTGGAGAGATGGCTCAGGGGTTAAGACTCTGACTCACAAGCAGAGGTCCTGAGTTCGGTTCCCAGGTCCCACGTAAAAACGCCAGCCAGAAACAATGGCGGCAAATCTGGAAAATCCCAGAGCGAAGCAAAAAGGAGGTAGAAGCAGGAACACAGTGCTCTCTGATACACACACACACACACACACACACACACACACACACACAGTTTCATGGACCGAAAATTCTACAAAAGTTGGTCATTTTGCCAAAGTCTAAGGTGCCACTCTAATGGCATAGATTACATCCCAAAAGAGACAACAATGGAAAATAGCAGAAATGTTTGTAGTCAAGGTTCAGGCCAGGGTGGTGCTCAATATATTTAACCATAGACCTACCCAAACAGAAGGAAGTCAGTTTTAAACAATGAACGTAGTTGGCAGAGTGCAGATTGGCTGACAATCACCCTGTTCCAGGCGGCAGAGAGTTTTGAAAACAGGGCAGAGAATGGAAGAATTTGTTGAAAAGAAATTATGACATTTTGACCTGTTTCCTGTTAATGGCAGTATAGTTTCTGCAATGAGGGAGGTTGTCCTTGAAGCTACTAATTAATTTTACATTGTTTCTGTCACACAGAGCTGTAAAAGAAGAAAGATGCTTGTTTTCACCGTCTCTGTATTTCCAATCAGCACAATTCTTGGTGTAAGAACTCTGTCATTCTCAGGGAATAAATAAATGACTGAGTGAACAAGGAAATGAATTGATATTCCGACCTACTATGCAATAGCCAGACCAATCCTGAAATCTACATTCCAGGAAGCCTGCTTTAAGAGCGTTCTCAACAAAGGAGAGGGTCCCCAGCTCAGGAATCCAAAGACCATTAGCCAAGGTGCTAAAAAGCTAAGAACGCATAAGAATATGAATTTGTAGCAGAAGGGCAATTTATATTGCTAAGTAATAGAAAAGTCCTCGAATCCATATTCTAGATCATCAACTCAAAGAAATGAACAAACAAACCAAAGAAGACTGAATTCATCCAAGCCAGGCAGAATGGAGGAAATACTTAAGAGAAGAGAAGAGCCAAGGATGGGATACACACCCCTAATTCCAGTAGCTCTGGAGGCAGAGAAGGGAGAAATGCAAGTTCAAGGCCAGTACAGACACGTAGCAAGGGCCTCTCAAAATAAAAGTCAAGAGGGGCTGGAGAGGTGGCTCAGGGGTTAAGCCTCTGCCTTGCAGGCGGAAGGTCCTGAGTTCGGATCCTAGATCCCACGTATAGACGCCAGGCAGAAGCGGGGGCGGCCTGCGCTTCTGGTCCTGGTAGGGCGGAGCCTGTGAATCCCGGGGCAGAAGGAGGTGGAGGCGTCCATGGTGGTTCGCGAATTCATCCGTGGTTCTACACACACACAGACACACAGACACACACACAGACACACATACACGCGCACGAACATACACACGCACATGCGCACAGTTGAATAAATAAAAAATAAATAAATAAATAAAAGTCAAGAGAGCTGAGGATGTAGCTCAGTCTAAAGCACTTGCTTAGTTTGTCTGAGGCCCTGTTTCCTCCCAAGTGCCACAAAAAATATTTTTATTTAAAAAGAAGAAATGAATGAAATCATACATATGAAAATGATAGAAAACATCAACAAAGCAAAAGCGGTTTTGCTGAAAAAAAGCCAGTAAAGTTGAAAACCTCTAGGGATACCAAGAGCAGTAAAAGGTAATCGATATTGGGAATAATACCAAGGATAAACACTGTACCCATTAAAAATATAACCAGAGGTTAAATAAGAAATAGGTCAAAGAAGAAATCTCAAATAACTGAAAATACTTTGAGGTGAATGAAGATCTAAGTCCAATGTATCAGCACATTTGAGATGCTATGACACAATATTCAGAGGGGAATTTGTAGGTGAAATTATAAAGCAAATCTCAAGTCAAGACTTAATGACATACTTTCGAGAAGGAGAAAAAGGACAAACCAGAGATAAAGCTAGCACAAAGAAAGAAATAACAAAGTTTAGCGTGAGCACAAATAAAGTTATAAGAAAAATGAAGAGGGGCTGGAGAGGTGGCTCAGGAATTAAGCCCCTGCCTTACAGGCGGAAGGTCCTGAGTTCAGATCCTGGACCCCACGTATAGACACCGGATGGAAGTGAGGCGGCCTGCGTTTCCGGTCCTGGTAGGGTGGAGCCTGTGAATCCCAGGGCAGAATAAACAAGGAGGAGGTGGAGGCGTCCATGGTGGTTCCCGAATTCGTCCGTGGTTCTACACACACACACACACACACACACACACACACACACACACACACACGTGCGAGCGCACATACATACGCACACACGCACAATTGAATAAATAATTAAAAAAAAGAAAAATGAAGAGAACCAATAAAAACAAGTTAGCTGTTTGAAAAGAGCAATAGATTGATAATTTTTGACTAGAATGACTGCGAAAAAAGGAGAAAACTCAATTATTAAAATAAAAAAAAACAGGACCAGGGCTGGAGGGATGGCTCAGGGGTTAAGACTCTACCTCGCAAGCAGAAGGTCCTGAGTTCAGATCCCAGGTCCCACATAAAGGTACCAGGTAGAAACAGGAGTGGTCTGCCCTTGCGGTCCTGGTAGGCAGAGCTTGGGAAATCCCAGAGTAAAGCAAAAAGAAGGCAAAAGCAATCCAGGATGATTCCTGAAAATCTCTTGATCTTCCACAGAAACATACAACACCCTCTGATACACACACATACACACAAATAAATAAACAAACATTAAAAAATAAGTACAATAAATAAAAAACAGGACAATGAGGTGTCTCAACAAGTTAAGGTGCTTGCATACAAGCCTAATGAACCATGTCCAACTCCTAGGAATTCACAAAGCAGAAGGAGAGAATCAACTTCTAAAAGTTACCTCCATATATATATACTGTGACATGTACACACCTACTCACTCACTTTAATTAATTAATTAAAATGAAGTGGGAACATTATTACTGAATTTCCATTAAAAATTATAAGGCAATACAGTGACCTGCTGCATGTCAAAAAATCAGAAGCTAGATGAAATGGAAAAATGCATATAAACATACCCAAACTATCTAACAAATAAAATAGAAACTCTGCATAGACCTAAAACATGAGGCTGAATCAGTCATCACCATTTGCTAAACAAGTAAAAGCCAAAGATCAGATGACTTTACTGGTAAATGCTACCCACTATTTAAGGAATCGTTAACAATTTTTTTTTCAAACTCCTCCCAATAGAAAAAATGGGGGCTGGAGAGGTGGCTCAAGGGTTAAGCCTCTGCCTTGCAGGCGGAAGGTCCTGAGTTCGGATCCTAGACCCCACGTATAGACGCCAGGCGGAAGCGGGGCGGCCTGCGTTTCTGGTCCTGGTAGGGCGGAGCATGTGAGTCACGGGGCAGAGTAAATGAGGAGGAGGTGGAGGCGGTCCATGGTGGTTCCCAAATTCGCCCGTGGTTCTACACACACACACACACACACACACACACACACACACACACACACACACATACACGCGCACAATTGAATAAAGAAAAAAAAAAAGAAAAAAAATATGTAACAGGAGAAAGTACATCCTCATTCCATGAGGTTAGCTGAAAAAAGAAGCCAAGCTGAAGTGTTTTCTCATCCTTCCAAAGTGGCTGGATAGAAAAAGAGCTTGTCCAGTGTCGACATACAGGAAATCATACAGCTATGGGCGGTGGTTGGGGTACACCTTCACCTCACTGCAGAGGGCGATGTCATCATCTGCGTGGTGCTGACTTTGACACAAGATGCAAGGGTTCATGGAGAGCAACTGGGCAGGGTTGCCGGACCTACAACGGAAGCAACACTTACAATGCGGTGAGAATGCAGAATACTGAGGATGTCAGGACATGGGATGTTTACCAAGAGGACTGCAGAGCCAGCCCAGAGACAGCTGCAGGTGCTCAGGAGTGATGAGATCGACAACATTTTAGACCCAATGTGACTACATGCAAGTGAGCAACAGGGCATGGTATTTACCTTGCTGGACTTCAGTCTTCACTTTAACTCGATTTTGCATTTTCTTGTTGTGTTCCAAGATGCTTCCATTTTAAAATAAGAATTTTCACTCTGTGACAGTACAGGTTGGAAGTATTTAGCTATTCTTATTTTACAGAATCTGTAGTTAAGAAATTTGGGGGCTGGAGAGGTGGCTCAGGGGTTAAGCCTCCGCCTTGCAGGCGGAAGGTCCTGAGTTCGGATCCCAGATCCCACGTATAGACGCCAGGCAGAAGCGGGGGCGGCCTGCGCTTCTGGTCCTGGTAGGGCGGAGCCTGTGAATCCCGGGCAGAAGGAGGTGGAGGCGTCCATGGTGATTCGCGAATTCGTCCGTGGTTCTACACAGACACACACACACACACACACACACACACAGACAGACACACACGCGTGCGCACATACACACACACATGCGCACAGTTGAATAAATAATAATAATAATAATAAATTAAAAAAAAAGAAATTTGGGACTTTTTAAAGTATCGAAACCGAACTACTAATGACTAAAAATTTTAAAGTTAGATTATGAGAACTTCTAGTCTTGAGTTTTAAAAATTGGACTGAACAGATTTTATATTTTAAGGTGAATGTACCATCCACGGGGACAAGGGTTGAAAGGTTGTGATTTTAAAAGCAATGTGTCTTCGTGTCATGTTGACAAGGGGTGAATGTGGCAGTTAGTTACAGATGTCAATTTGATAAATAAGAACTGAGTCTTTAGGCACGCCTGCAAAATTATACAGTTAAAGCAAGCCTTTAGAAAACCCATGGGAGATTAACTAATTGACATGAGAAGGCCTGGCCCATTGATGGGGGCCGTTCCCCAGGATAAAATGCAGAGAAAATTGGTTGACTTCAACATTCTGCCCAGTTAGAAAGTATGCCCTTCTCTCAGCCCTTCTGTGGATAGGATGTGGCGAGTCCCCTGGGTTCTGATGTTGGCATAACTCTCCTTCCATAGTGGACTATAACTTGAACTCATGTGAATGAATAAAAATCCTCTCATTACCCCAAATAATTTTTATCGTGTATGTATCACAGCAACTATAGAGAGACTAAGACAGGTGGTAATATTAGGCTGTTGTGGTCAGAGGACAGCATGCTCATAACAATAGTCCACATAAAGAAAACCACTTGGTGGGGATTCCACGATAATCTTAAAGAGTGTTCAGATATCAAGTCAGACTTTTTTTAACTTTACTTATTTATTTATTCATTCATTCATTAAATGTGTTTGTGTGTGTGTGTGTGTGTGTGTGTGTGTGTGTGTGTGTGAATCAGAGGGCACATGTGTCCCTGTGGAGGACCAAGGAAAACTTTGGGAATCATCCTGGATTGCTTCTACTCGTCTTCATGCTTCCCTCTGGTATTTCCCGGGCTCCACCCACCAGGGTCAGAAGTGCAGTTTTAACATGGGACCTGGTATTTGAACTCAGAACCTTCTGCTTGTGAGGCAGAATCTTAACCCCTGAGCCATCTCTCCAGCCCTCAAATCAGTTTTGAGCTGTTCCTAACCCAGGCCAATTGATGGATAATTATTTCTCCATTGATGCAAGACACTAGTATCTGTCTTTAACTCGGAACTAGGTGACTTCTGCAAATTAACAGACAGCTGTTGAAGTGCTCTGTCTTTCCACCCTTGTGTGTAGACAGCAGCAGCCCATAGTAAGCCAGCTATGAAGAAAGATCCTTAGTTTATACAATAGCCAAGAGCTTCACCTTGAGTAGACGGCAGAATACAAAAGGCGTCAAATTGCAGGCAGACGACACTGTTTTCGTGACAGCTATTCTGCCTTGAAGTTCATTGCCTATTATTAGATTTTTTTCAGGCATTAATATTACAGAGAGCCGTGGTGTTTTTAAATGGCTTAATGGTATGAAAAGTGAGAGGAAAAGAGCTTGAGGAGTGGTAGCAACTTTAACAAAAACCTAGCATGGTGCATTGCCTAAAACAGAGTCTGCAACAGACCTTGGCATCATGTATATATATATATATATATATATATATATATATATATATATATATACACACATATATATATACACATATATATATATACACACACTGGACTAGCATAGGAATCTAATTTGGAAGGAAGGACAGCACATTCAAGAAAATGGTCAAGGTCTACTAGCATTGTTCATACTATGTTAATACACCATTATTATGCATATTCAAGATAAATCCCCTTCTATTATAGCGCCTGCAACTTTATGACTAGATAACTGTTCCCTTTTCAATAGGTTTTCTACAGAAAGGGCAAGTCGCACCACTTAAGCCTCGGAGAAACCTATCTGTCAGCATGGACCAATTGGCCTACTTCTGCAAAACACATTCCATGCCTTGTTTTAAAATAGCACTCGCTTACTAATGCATGTGTGGTATCTCTCTCTCTCTCTCTCTGAACTATGGGGGGAGAGTAATGGTGTCTCCTGGGCTTGTTTCAGATTTAAATGATCTCCGAACACTATTTAGCTTTTACATCATTATTAACCCCAAAAAAGGAGGGGTCAGATAGGAACTAATCAGGAATTTCAACTCTCCTTCCCCGAGAATTCTTTCCCTTTCAGACGATCCGGCCTTGCCACCTTCTCTGTATAATATTTTGTACCAGTCTCTCTCTGTGTTAGCAACAACAGGAAGCAAGATTAACAAAGAAGCCCTACCAGTAAAGTTAGGGGGAAACAAGCAAACCGTCGGTCAGCTTCTAGGAGAACTGTATGATTTGATTTGTGGTAAAGGTGAGAATACATACCTTTTTTCCTTTTCTAAATACCATCTTTTTTCCTTTTCTAAAGTCTTTTTTAAACTTTAAAAAAATACAGTGGCCCTGACTCGACTGCCACGATGACCTTGAACTCCTGGTGCACCAGCTTCCCAAGTGTGCCACCATGCTGTGGCGTTCTCTTGGTGCTGGGCTGGAGCTTCCTGCCTGCCGGGCAAGCACCTACAACTGAGCCTCATCGCCAGCCCTTCTCCATGACTTTTATGGTAAGACGAAGGGCTTCGTTCCATGTTCTGGAACAAACATCTGGAATCTTCTTGTGAGGAAGACTCTGGATATCCATGATGAAGTCACAGTCGAGGTTCTCGTGGGTGATCATAGCAGAGCTCAGGCTGATGAAAATCAGTGATGAACCAGATTGCGTCCTTGGTTTCCCTCACTTTGACTAACAAGTGTAAAGAGTAATAACACTCAGGACACAGGTTTGTGGTGAGGATTAACTTGGCCACTGCAGTGCGCCCTGACACTAAATGAGCTAACGAATGGCATCTGCTGCTCCCAGGTTGTCCTGTGTCACCAAGCCATCGATGCCTGCCAAAAAGAGGCTGGAAGAAAAAAAAAAAAGCATGCCTGGAGTCAAGCAACCAGAAATTCACCAGGTGGCATCGGTAGAGATGCTTTGGAGAACCCCAGATGGAAACTGTGGCAATCCTTTTGCAACTCGGAGAATCTCAGCCCTCTCCTCATTGAAGCCCCTTACTGACTCACCCTATGTTCCTCTGGGTCCTCTACCCACCCTTTTGTGTTTAACTTCAAAATTCTGCAGTAGGGTACCCATAAACTACATGTCCTGTTAGCTTCTAATAGCGAGGGTTGACTGGACAGCACAAGGAGGGGCCTCCTGGTCTACACCCCATATCTACTTCTGACTGTGGACAATTTATGGAACTCACTTCTCTCCTTCCATCCTGTTGGCTCCAGGGAGCAAATAAACAAATAAACAAACAAGCAAATGAACAAACAAAATGCAGGCTTGGCAGCAAACACCTTCACCTGCTCAACCATCTCAACAGCTTGGTGGAAGTGTCAACTCCTGTTCTAGGTATCCCCTCCCCCCAACACACACACACACACACACACACACACACACACACACACGGACCCCTTTGCATTCTAAAAAAAAAATACCCTGGATGCGGAGCAATGCGAAATGCTTGGCATGTGCTGCCGATGGCGGCCTCGCTTCTCAACCCTCCAGTACACGGGCAGCAGATTCCCTGCATTAGGCTCCCCCTAGTGAATTTTGTAGAGAGGTATAAAGCATTGTTTCCTATTACTCCTGGGGGCAGCTAGCTTCACCTCTTTCCTCCACCCTCCAGGCCTATCACTTCTTCGAATACTCCGGCTTGCCTCCTTTTCTCCCACATGCACTTCTTCCTCCCGGAAGCGTTCCTCTCACACCACCTACCTGGCAGCTTTACTCCCCTCTCGGCTCTTTGTCCTTCTCCAAGGACCTTTCTTGAGCTCCCCAGTGTCAGCTCTTAATATTTTTTTTTTCCAAAAGAACAATCAAAATCAAAACTACAATTTATTTCCCACCCTACACCATAAATAACAATGACAAAATAATACCAACAAGGTCAGTTTTAAATAAAGGTCCGTCGTAGGAGTTGGATAGTTGGCTGTGTGAAGTCTCTGATTCCATTCCCTTTTCGGCAAGTCTATCTGAGCCAGCCTTGAAGGGGAGGCAAATGCACTTGAGCATCATATTATTGCTCAAGTTCCGTCGTGTGCCAGTTCTAGGCTTGACTTGCAGTAGAAGCTCCAACTTGAAGTTCATCTTAGATACCCAGAGGTGGGTGCTATGACATTGACACCTTCAGTAAGCTGATGGGAACGTTTCAAAAGAACTCAGAGAGATCTGGTGATCTACATCCTTCGTGCCTCCTTCAGAGACACCATCTTGAAGTCAAGAGCTCCAGAACTTTCACTTTTTCTTTCACCCAGTCCCACCCACAACCATGGTTGAGGCTATCCCAAGCCTCCCATGGTGATGAAGTAGAGAAATTTCAAATCATCCTTAAGGACTGTTCTTTGGTCGAAACCAGCGAGACCCCCAATGAGCCCTGTGGGTGGGTTTTCCAAAGCTGGAGCAGGCAAGCTGCTGCCCGTGGTTGCTGAGCGGGTTTCCTGGTTGCTCTTCTCTTCTCTCTCACAGAGCTTGCTTCTCTTGTGGTTTTGTGCAATATTAGCACACGCTTGGCATCCCATTCAAATCAATGGCGCTACACACACACCCGCCAAGCATTCATTCACACCGCCTTAAAAGACGGGAGCATGAGGATCAGCGCGGGAAACGGCTATGCACCAGATGAGCCCAGAGCTGAGAGTGGGGCTTATGGTGGGTTTTTTTTTTTTTCTGCTTTTAAATAACTTGACCTTTGGAAAAAGGCCTTGCAGTTTTTCCTTGCATGGCATAGAACCGCATCACCTCAATTTCTATAGTTTCACTCATTCCTTTTTAGTAATTCGACAAATACTATACAGTACTTACTATACAGCAATGAATGAGATGGACAAGATCCTCTGTCTCCCTTGGAGTAAAGAGAGAAAGACAAACAGTAAAGAGCCCTGCAAAGGGACTGGGGAGATGGCTGTCAAAGAAGTGCTTGTCATACCAGCATGACCACCTGAACTTGGGCCCCAGCACCCAATTGGAAAGCAGGTGTGGTAGCACAGGTCTACAATCCCAGTGCTGGAGAGGCGGTTAGGAGAACCCCTGGGGGTTGCTGGTCAGCTAGTATAGCCCCAGTGTCAGTAAAAGAATCTGTCTCCTCCTCCCATACGGTAAGGAGTGATTAAGAAAGACACCTGACATCAATTTTGACCTCTACGTGCACATACATGAGCATTCATAAATACAGAGAGAGACAGACAGACAGACAGAGACAGAGATAGAGACAGAGACAGAGAGAGTCATACAGAGGATCACAAACAGCATACACACAGGAATTGTGTGACAAATTAGATTGGGTGTTTTTGTGGCTGTGGAACAGCCGTTCGAAGGACTAATATCTACCCTAAATCTAATCTAAATTATTTTTTTTTAGAAGTCTAGGACTGGAGGGATGGCTCAAGGGTTAAGACTCTGCCTCGAAAGGAAAAGATCCTGAGTTCAGATCCCAAGTCTCACATAAAAACACTAGGCAGTAATGATGGTGGCCTGTACTTCCGGCCCTGGTGGGCAGAGCCTGGGAAATCCCAGGGCGAAGCAAAAAGGAGGTAGAAGCAATCCAGGATGCTTCCTGAAGTCACCCTTGGTCCTCCATAGGAAAACACAGTGCCCTCTGACACACACACACACACAAAATAAAAAATAATAATAATTGTCCATAATGTTTAAAAAAATACAGATGAAAGCAGATCAAAGAATAAAACATGATCTTGATCATAATAAAATGGTAGCGTGTACACACACACACATACACACACACACACTAAAAAAATTTTTTAAAACGTCTAAGTCACCTAAGTCTAAGACTAGGTAAAGACACAGGAAATGTCTCAAGGAGAGGACAGTCCCTACAGTGGTCCAAAGACAGGGGCACACACTCTTTCCTCTGCATCCCCTTATTCCCTTTCCCACAGTTCTGAAAAACAAGCACCTGATTTCATAAGGCCCCAATGCTGCATTAAGCGAATGCTCTCACTCAATACGCCCAGTGGCGTCCTGGAGGAAGCACGGGAAGAGCCTTCGTTCATGCGCTTCAGAGCAAACTATTCTTTCCTTCCTTTTGGCTTTGTTTTTGCTGTTGTCTTACTCTGTCTCCCAGCTTTGCCCAGAACTTACCATGTGGCCCATTCTGACATTGAAGTTGTGACGCGCCCCCCCCCAGTCTAAGGCTCCCCAGTACTGGGATTGCAAGCACACACTACCGCGGCCAGACATGCTGGCCTGGCAAGTAAGGATTGTCCATCTCTCAGCCATTATGTAGTGATAGTGTGGCCAGTTCTCTCAACCTTGGTGTTGGTGCGTGCTCTCCCGTCAAGCTGGACTAAGAACTGTAACCAGTAATCATAAGAGAAAATAAACCCCTTGTTCCCTTATGCCATTTGATGTCATTTATTAACAACCATGCAGGCTGACTGCAACAACTGGTTTTCAAATCCCAGGTTCCCACATACGATGCTGGATGGGATGGCGGTTCATCTATAATTCTAGCCTCAGAAGACAGAGACCAAGAAACCCCAGAGCAAGCTGGCTAGTCAGACGAGCATTCTAGATGAATTTTGGATTTAATGAGGTACCTAGCCCCAAGAGATAAAGTAGAAGAGCAATTGAGGATGATTTCTTACAACAACCTTGGTCCTCCACATGCATACACACGTGTCCATGCACGTGACATATATCTATATAGCGATAAGTCAGAAGGCAGAAAATAAATAGGCAGTTACACATCCTGAAACGCACACTACAAAACGAGCTAGAACCAGATTCCTCCAAAGGCGACTGATCACCCAGCAAGAGCGAGTACCACGCTCAGGCTTGGAAAAGAAGGGAAGGTACCCAGAGTGGGGTACAAGGAGACAAAGATAAGCAGGACCCCCACCAACAAGGAGAGAGTGGAAAAGGAATCAAAAGAGCATTCTGGACAGAACGAGCCGCAAATGCCCAGGGCATAAGGGAAGGAAGACCACGGGAAACGCACGCATCTGAAGGCATGAGCCTGGCTGCAGGAGGAGCCGCGAGTCACATGAAGCCTAAACGCCATGAGGAGTCGCCGAGGTTGTGCAGATGTGACTAGATTAAATGCTGGGAAGGGGCCGGAGAGATGGCTCAGGAGTTAAGATTCTGCCTCACAAGCAGAAAGTCCTGAGTTCAGATCCCAGGTCCCACGTAAAAATGCCAGGTGGGAATGATGGAAGCCTGTGCATCCAGCTCTGGAAGGCACAGTCGGGGAAATCCCAGAGCAAAGCAAAAAGAAGGTAGAAGCAATGCAGGATGATTCCCAAAACCACCCTTGGTCCCCACAGGGACACACGGTGACCTGTGATACACACACACACGCACACGCACACACACACATACACTAAATAAATTTTAAAAATCAAGCAAAAGGAAGGACCACCAACCATCCGTGACACTGAGACACCAGAAGGCCACAATGACCTTCCCTGCAGGGGTCCAATATAGCAGTGGACCCTAACCTTGGAGTTCAGGGGACTGAAATGTGGAGGGGAAAGAGAAAACAGGAAAGGGGGTACAGACCACTGTCAAATGGTTTAGTTCTCAAGGAAAGGAGATGGATGGATAGAGGTTGTGTTTGAAGGGAATGTGGGACCAAGATCAAGATTCAAGTTTTCCCAATGGCAAACAAAGGCTTGAGGGTAACTGAAGGGAAGAAGGGTGGCTTGAGTCTGTCGGGGACCACGAGCTGGCACGGGTCACATTTATAAAGTAGGGGACTGGCCAGGACAAGCCTTCAGGACGTGAAGGAGACAGTTCACATGGAGGTCCGAAGTTGGCCATCAAATGTTTTATTGCCATTAAGCAGGTCAACAAAAGACCGTTAACTGTGTGAAGTCCAAGCGTCCTCCTGGTCTGCGGACTTCCACTCTTTCACCAAGGAGGGAGTCTATTGTGGAGAGCAGAGAGGAAGAGAGAGCCGAGTAAAACAGCCAGCGCGTATCTTCAGGAGATAATTCATGCCACTTTTCTGTTGGACATGAACGAGGCAGCGATTTATTCTGCAAAGCAAATGAATCAGCAACCATTTTTTATTAGTGATAAACAGGAAAAATATTTAAAGCCCAGTAATAGGTGGCCAGGAGATTGTACACATTACAAAGGCAAATGCAATAATAAAGGAAGGAGAGTTCTATAAAGATTAAATAATGAAAATGGTATTCAGAAACCCATTAGCAAGGAGCTAGGGTGCTGGGGAAAAAAAGTAGCACTCTCTGTAAGCAAAGACCTCTGCTTTTACAATCCTTAATGAAGATGAATCCAAAAAAAAAAAAAAAAGTACTAAAAGCTGATAGGAAAGTCTTGAATATCAAACTGTCAAAAAAAAAAAAAAAAATCAGGCTGCTGTCTTGACGTCCGTAATGGATTCTGAAGTCAATACTGGGCCTGTTCGGGAAGGACCTGCTCTAAGTAGACGCGGAGGCGGGGTACAGTCTCCGTCCTTGCTGGTAGCTTTTTCCTGTTTCCTCAGAGTCTCCTGCTTAGGCCCAAATATCTCAGAGCTCATTTTCTAGTTGAAACCACAGCCTGGGAGATTTTCTTTCAAGCCCTCTCCTCCCGTGATGTTTCCTTCCTGCCTTCCCTATAAGGTCAACTGAAGGCCAAGCATGGATCCATCGATATTCCTATCATGGTCCCGGTCCCAAGAGGTACTTACTCGCCTTTCACAAAGGTGCCCTAATAATAGAAGTCTGGGGCGGGGGAGGTGGCTCCGGGGTTGAGAGCGCACTTGTTTTCTGAGCACAGGGTCCTGAGTGTGAATGCCCACAAGGCACATAGTAAAATATCCAGCTGTGGTCACACGTGCTCGTGCCCCAGGGCTGGAGAAGGGTAGACAGGAGGACCAAGGGGGGGGGTTGCTGGGGCGCATCCTGGCTGAAAACAGTGAGCTTCAGGTGCAGGGAGAGGCGGAGAAGGGGAGTAATTCAAAAAGACACTCCGCGTCCTCGTCTCTCTGCCAGTGTGTGGGCATGTGTGTGGTATATGCACACGGGATGCCTGTAACACTTGAATGTGAGTCTCCTCCCCCCAGGGCCGGGTGTTTGACTTCTTAACTGGTGTTAATATTTGGGAAGGTCATGGCACCTTCGGGAGGTGGAGGCTTGCTAGAGAGAGGCTCTGTTCTCTGCGGTGACCTGACACGGCCTCTTGCCTTTGCCGCCAGCCAGCCTTGGACTCTGTGAGTCCTACCTCAGCGGACTGTATTCCCTCTGGAGCTGTAAGACAAGTGCATCTGTCTTTCTCCTTTAAGTTGTGCATGAGATGGTCTCACAGCAGCAAAAAGAAGAGCAAATGCGACAACTTCCCCCCAACACACGCACACAAGTAGTCCTTGTAGTCTCTGTGTTGTGGTAATCACTGTCTTGCAGGGGGAGAACAAACAAATGACTGGGGTTCTTGCCAACATGTCTGACTTGCGGCAGCACCACACATGGTGGGAGAGGTGGGAGAGGTGAGTGCAGAAGCAGCCTTCTCAGCTCCTGCTGCAGACTTCCTGAATCAGGGTCAAATCCTTCTTTCTCTTCTTTGTGCTAGCAGGTGATAATGAGGAGGAAGAGTGCCTGATGAGACCCCGAAGAAGCTCATAGGCCGAAGGCTCCTGGTGAGCAGTTGACATTGATCCAAAACAGGTCTGGATGGGCCAGGATTAGCTAAGGGGGGTATTTAGCATGCAGGAAGCCCTGGGTTCAAGTCCCAGCACTGTATAACCCGGTGAGGTGGGACTTGCTTATTATCCCAACCTTGAAGAGGTAGAAACAGAAGCAGAAATTCGAGGTTATCCTCAGATACATACAGGGTAGCCTGAGCTATATAAGACCTTGCCTCAAAAAAAATGTTTTTGTTTTGCATTTATTTGGTTTTGGGTTTTGCCCCTTCTCCTTTGTCATCCAAAAAACTTTGATGAAAGCAGAACGAAAATAAAACCATTCTATTTGCATTTCCTTACCTTGTCTAACAATAAAACAGCAATTATCTTCCATGAATAAAAACGTCACTTAATAAAGTGGCATTTTACAAAAAGTTGAAGCAAAAGAAATGTGTAAAGGATCATTCTTAAAAACTAATCCGCTGTGTTCGCTCGCTGTCTGTTATTACTTTGTCTCGTCCTGGTTGACACTTAGCACGCATAAAAAATGCTTTATTTTATCAGATTTGAATGTGTGTGCTCAGTAGTCTCCTGTATAAATAGCTAGGTTGTCAAAACAGACCTGCCTTGAAGCCCCGGAAGCGGACTATGCACCGTGATTGATAGCAAAGGAGTGGCACCTCCCCCAATACACACACACACACACACACACACACACACACACACTCACCTCTGTGCTGTACATTTCAAACCCCTTACTTTCTAATGTTGTTGAGATGTATACACATGAGGAATTTCAGCCAAGGCAAACAAAGAAATGCTGCAAGATCACATAACTAGCTAGTAAGCTCCAAAAGAGAAGACATCCCTCATCTCCCTTTAAAATTCATGTTTTTTTTCCATACTTGTTGAACCTGCCCAGAGCTAGGAACAAGACGACCCCATTCTATAGACAGCTAGTCAGGGTTAAATACAGATGTCAACTTGATAGTTAAAGATTTGAGCTCTGGGCACATTTGTAGAGAATTGGTAGTTATGTTGGGCTCAGAGTGAACCTGCAGGAGATCGTCTAATAGATGGAGAAGGTCCAGCCCATGGTGGGTGGGAGTGGTCCCCCGGAAGGAGGGGGCTATTTGAGAAAGTAAGCATCCTTGTGTAGACTCGGCCAGATATGCTGGTCTGGCAAGTAAAGATTGTCTTTCTCTCAGCTGTTACTTGGATATGGTGAGGCCAGTTCCCTCGGCCCTTTGGTGATGGTGCAGGCTCTCCTGCCTAGCTGGACTAAGAACCGTAAGCGGACAACTGTAAGTGAATAAACCCCTTGTTTCCTTAAGCCATTTGGTGGTAATTTATCAGCAACCATGCAGGCAAACTGCAACAAGGCCCATGAAGAACAAGGGTATCTCTTTGCCCCGGCAAATTCACTGGTCAACTAGGAGAACACAATTGAGAAGCCCAGGAACGGAGACTCAAAAAGCCCTGATCCATCACCAGCCTCTAGTACCTCTTACTTCCTGGTCCTTCCTCCTCCCTGAGGGCTTTGGTGGGCTTTGGGGGTGGACTTTTCTTTGGCAGGCACTTCATGAGTCTGTGCTCTGCTCTCTGACCCTATAACAAGTCAGAATTCCCCGTGTACATTTAAATTAACCAGTCAGCTTTCTCCCAACTCAATGTGATGCTTAATTTACATTTGGACAGGATGAGGTCAGTCCACTTCATAGATAGAACTAAATCCCATCCAAAGTGCGACTTTGACGACCTATTTTTCAGGTCGCTCCTAACTATAAGGAACTGTTCTTTCTGCTTGCAATAGCGTGGCTTCCCCCTCCTTTCCGCTATTGCCCCCACTTCTCATCCTGTGCCATCATGAGATGCTGAACTTAGCTCTGACCCAGGGAACCAGCAACAAGAACAGGAGGTTCTGGCCTGGAGGGACCTCAAATAAGAAAAGACAGGAACAATACAGGTAAGCCTGGCTTGGTAACTAAGAGCTACAATTACAACTACATGGAAGACAGGAGAATTGCAAGTTACAGGCCTGTGTGGAAAGAGTTCAAGGTCTGTCTGAGCAACAGAGTGAGACCCCCTGTCTCAAAATGAGAAATACAAAAGGATGGGCCAGTGAGATGGCTCAGCTGTTAGGTGACTGCTTTCAAACCTGGCGACCTGAGTTTGATCCCTGGAAGCCCACATAGTACATGTATGTGCTTCTATCCCCCCTCCTCTCAAATAAATAAATTAACTAAATATTTTAAAAATACAAAAATGCTGAGGATGTAGCTCAGGTATAGAGTACCTGCTTACCACTTTAAAGGCCTTAAATCAAGGAAGAGGAAGAGGAGGAGGAGGACATCAAGATTGTTATAATTAGATACAGGTGTCAACTTGACAATTGAAGGTTTGAACACCTCTGGCCACATTTTTAAAGAATGAGTAATTGAATTAACCCCCAACACTCCTGCAGGAGATTGTCTAACTGATGGGGAAGAACCAGCCATGTTGGGTGGGACTAGTCTCTGGGCAGGTGAATAAGATGGAGGGAGCTGGTTGAGGAAGTCGGCCTCCTTCAGTACACTTGGCCAGACATGTTGGCCTAGCAAGTAAGGATCGTCCCTCTCTCGGCAATTTTGTGAATATATTGGTATGCTGTGGCTGGTCCCCTCAGCCTCTGGTGTTAATATGGACTGTTCTGCCAAGCTGAATAAAGACCTGCAACCAGACATCTGTAAGAGAGAATAAAACCTCTGTTACCTCTTAAGCCATTTGGTTGTAAAGTTGTTGGCATCATGTAGGCAAACTGTGATAAAGGTAATATAGAAAGCCAAACAGTTGTGAGGAGAGTTCTCTATACTTCCAGGAAATTAATGGTGGAGTAGAATCGTGCTACAAGGTCCACTGTGGCCCGTGTCACTGCAAATGTACTTGACCTAACAAGGAACATCTATAAGTCAATTCAAGTCCCTGTAGGTTTTTTTTGTTCAGTCAAGGTATAAAATACTTTCTAAAGACTGTCATTCTCTGAACTCTATAGCTGAGACTTGATTCCTTATAAGAAGTCTTCAATCGGGGCTGGAGAGGTGGCTCAGGGGTTAAGCCTCTGAGTTTGGATCCTAGACCCCACGTATAGACACTGGGCAGAAGCAAGGTGGCCTGCGTTTCTGGTCCTGGTAGGGCGGAGCCTGTGAATCCCGGGGCAGAGTAAACAAGGAGGAGGTGGAGGCAGTCCATGGTGGTTCCCGAATTCATCTGTGGTTCTACACACACACACACACACACATACATGCACACATATACACACCATACATGCACAATTGAATAAATAATAAAAAAAATTAAAAAAGAAGTCTTCAGTCATACCTAACTGTGAACATCAGGCAGTCAATGGTGGCTACAATGCATGGTGAAAACTCTGGTTCAAATAGTCGGATAATGTTATGGAGCAATAGGATCCAGAGAAGACCCCTGCTGTAGCTGCTTCCTTCTGCTGCTGAGACAACACTCTGGTATAACCAGCTTGAGGGAGAAAGGAAGATGTATTTGGCTTATGGTTACAGAAGGAAGATAGTGCATTACAGCAGGAGAGGCCTGGAGGGTGACAGAAGGCAGACAGATGACTCAGGTCACAGCAGTCATGATGGAGGCAGACAGAGCAAAAGCAAACTCCAGGAGGAAGCCAGACCTGTCCCCTCTGGCATGTCTTCCTCCAGCACGGCTCTGTCTCCTAAAGGATGCAAATATTGACATCAGCTAAGACTTGAAACCCACAAACCTGTGGGGAACAACACACATTCACACTGTGACGATCTCAACCAAGGAACTGAATTCAATTGATCCTTCACTTATCCATTCATTTGAAAAGGAACTGAAATGTTCACCAAGCACTCGGCTCTATGCTAAGCCAATGTAATAATGGCTAATATTTAAAAATCACTGATGCTGCGTTGGGCCTCTTCCTAAAGGTTTTATATATAATACGTCATTTAATCCTCATAGTACTCTAAATTTTGCCAAGATTGGAGCAAGAATAAAGAGGAGAGCGGCTGGGAATGTAGCCCCACACTGGGAGGGCAGAGTGAGCTGGGGGCATGGTAGCTTCCCAGCCTGGCAAATTTGAAACTAATGACAGGGCATCTCAAAAAAAATTGGACAGTACCTGATGAAAGACACATGGGTTGTCATCTGATTTCTACATGCACATATGTGCATGTGTATACACACATACACACACACACATGTTCACAAACATACTCATATGCATACACACATGAAAGGATTATGTTAGATGGTCTGGTCTGCTCCTTTTTCTGTAACATTGTACCGCTGTCGGTACCAGAGAACTTTTACACCCTTATTTGTGGGTTGGCCTATCTCATGCGTACAAGTTCTGTCCATCGTCTTACTCCATAAACACCAGATCCTCCTGTTACCACATGGCCTCTGGATGTGCACACTAGTGGTACAGTCTGACTCTGGAAGGCGCACCTGGAGGAACGTTCAGCAAGCTCTGGAGGCTGCATAGATCTCTGCAGACGGGGAGTCCTGGCCTCTTCCTCACTGCAAGTTTATAAGAGGCAGTACGAGCATATTCCCTTGGCCCTCAGGACTGCTTGCTGGCAGCATACCCAGGCTTACCCAGAGCTCAGAGTTGTGTCTTTTAAAGCATAAAGCCCAAGTAAAGAGCCTATTTGTGTGAAGATAAGTGAGATAAGAGGCTGTCTCTGTCCACATAATAAGTGGCAAAGCCAGGCTTTGAACTCGGGCAGGTTCTGGAGGCAGATTGCATGGTTCAAACCCCAGCTCTACCTGCTGGCTACTCTGCTTCTGAGCAGATGAATGAACAAACGTATCCTCTATGGCAGCAGAGTTTATTATACAATGGAAAAGTTAGACAATAACATGCTTAAATTAACTATATAATCATATGCTTTGTAATGTGTAACTCATATAATTATAAATGCCCTAAGCAAAAAGAATTGATAGAAAACGGAGCTAATGGGCCAGAACAAGACACTCTTTTGGATAGGAGTCACTTTAGAAGGTTCTTCTGAAGGGGCTGCTCTAAAACCCTGATATATGCATGCAAGTTTACTCAGAACAGTTTCCAACAAACTACATTCATTTCCTCATCCATCCATCCATCCATCCATCCACCCACTTACTGTTTGTTTATTTAGTCTAAGATATTTCTAAAAGCCTATTATGTTTAAGTTCAACAGCAAAGATCAGGAGTTTTAGAAATTTATAATGAGTCTAGTAAGGAAGACTATTGCCTAAGTTAATTATTTTTCTCATTGCAGTGACGAAAAAATACCTGATAAAATCAAATTAAGGAAATAAGGTCTTATTTTGACTCACAGATTGAGGGTATACTCCATCATAGCAGGGGTAGATACAAGAACACCACGCTCACAATGCCAGTCACATTGCAACCACACTCAGCAAACGATGAATGCTGGTACTTTGCTTCCTTTTACCCTTTTATTCAGTACAGGATCTCAGGCAAAGGAATGATGTCACCCATAGTTAGGGGGTAGAACTTCTTCAGAAATCCGAGAGGTTTGTCTCCTAGAAGGTAAGTTTGGGTGTCAAGGTAACGATCATTATTAACCTTCACAAGTCCCCTCTTTGTCAACTTGACACCGAACCACATCGCTTTCAAGATACAATCTTCCATTCTTTGCTCTGCGTACTTATGACCAACTCATAATAGAAAATTCAGTCAGTTCATCTCTGAAGGTCACCGTAGTATTTAACAGCCCCAACAATATTTAAAATTGTAAGCAGAGAATCTCTTCTGGTACTCACGTAATCTGTCAACTGTGAGCTTCTATAATATCATGTTATATATTTCTAAGATACAATGGCATATAGTAAGCAATCCGTTACAAAATGGAGAAATAGGAGCATATCAGGGAAAGATTAGATCAAAGTAAGGCCTTAAAATCCTATAGCTCCATGTATGGCACTTTAAGCTCGCATGATCGTCTGGGATCCAGTAGCTTTCAGGGTCCTACCCTTCCAGCTCTGACACCCACACAACACATAGCTTCTCTCTCGGGAGAACTCCACTCTCCACTCTATGCCTGCGGCTTTGCTCAATGAGCATCCCATAGTCCTGGCATCCCAACATCCTGCGTCTCCACTGAAATCCTAGCTTCACCTTCACAGCTTCACTCAATGGCCTTCTCCGGGCTTCTTTGCAGGGAATCTGAGCCTACCTCACACTGCCCGGCATGACCAACTTTCTGGAGCCATGGTACAAGACTCCATAACCTCTTCATCCTTGCATCGTTCATGGTTACAAAACCAGTACCACACGTAGGACACTGGCAAGTTCTCCTGTTAACTTGAGGTATAGCCTGGCATCCTTGGGCCAAAGCTATAGTAGCATCAGTATGCTCTGGTTGCTGAATCTACACACACGCACGCACGCACACACACACACACACACACACACACACACACACACACACACGCACACGCACACATACAATTCAGTTGTTTTCTAATAGGGAGCCCCTTCTGCAGAATTCTTGATTCAGGCACTCTAGTTTCAAGAGAATTTGTATTTTCACAAGCCGGAGCTTGAATGGGTGGTATCTCACCCTCATTTCATTTCCCTTTTCTCCCAGGGCAGAGCAAGTAATTTCTCCTTAAAGGCGCTAATCTCCGAAACAGTTATCAGCTGCTGACTCAGCACCCACCTTGTCTGCAACTTTAAATTCGCTCGTGTTCCTTTTGTCACCAAGCTCTACATTGTCCATATGTTTCTACTCTCACTGTAGACCTGAATAAGAGTGAGCGGTATTCCTGGCACGGCCCGGATGCTATCCTGCTTTGATATTTCCTCTGCCAGAAACAAAATGAGTCCATTACTTTGAATTTAGCCTCAATGAAATTCTTGAGACGCAGGCAGAATGAAGATATATTCTTCCACAGAATGTAGCAAGAAGGACCTACAGTCCGGCTCTCCCAAAGAGTCCCTGTACCTCTAGGAAACCTCATGAGTTGGGTCCCCACTGTTCACATTTCTGTCTGCATTCTGGTCTTCCAAACTCCCACGAGAGTAGCCATGGAGCTCTGCTTAGAGCACTTGAACTTTTCTTAAGCACCAAGACCCAACCTCTTCCACCTTCTTCCTGCAAACCAGTACCAAAGATCTAAGAACCAAGTGGTTCTTCTCAGAATGAATTTTCTGTTACTTTTCTCGTTGCTGTGATGGAAATAACTGGTGAGCAGTAACTCAGGGGAAGAAGGGTTTATTTTGGCTTAGAGATCACAGTGGGCAGGCAAGGCAGTGGGAAAGTGGGTCAGCTGGTTGTGTGCATATGTATTCAGAAAACAGAGAGAGAAAATGCTGGTGTCTGATGCTTAATCCTTTTTACTCCATCTGGCTGAAGTCCATGGCATAGTCTTGTCTCCACTGGGTGGGTCTTCACAGTTCAGTTACTCCAGGCTAGCAACTTGCTTAGACATGAGTTATACTAGTGATGTTAAATCCTGTCCAGTTCACAATCAATATTAATCATCAAAATGCCCACATAACTACAAAAACCACGAAGACTTATGGAGGATGGACTAGGCAGTAGATGCTACAGTAAGTCATCTCTGCGCACCGTTTCATTTAATTTCTCACAAGTATGGACTGTCATTTCTACAGCTCATGGGTGTGCAGCTTACACAGCATTACAGTAACTTGCATTTCACTGCTGTAAGACAACAACTCAGGGATGGCTCTAAAGAGGAGACAGGGAGATTCATTTGGCTTACAGTTCCAGAGGGGATATAACCCATCCCGGCAGGACTCGCACAGCAAGCAGAAGCCACGGCTGGACACAGAAGGAGGAGGCCACTGCAGACATCTGTGGAAGAAAGAGCGGCACCAGGGCAGGCTACCAAGCCTCCAGCCTGCGTCCTGTGGCCCGTCTTCCTTCAGCAGGGTTTCAACTCCTAGAGGTGTCACAATCTTCCTAAACATCAACACGGCTAAGTACGCAAGCACGCAAGCCAGTGGGGGACGACTCTCATTCAAACCATGACACACAGCCGGGTCAGCGGGTGGGCTGCTTAACTAGCACATAATGATGCATTTCCAGGGTCGGATAAATCAAGGGACAGAAAGACACTTGCAGGCAAGGACTATAAAAAAGCAGCTCCCCTGCTTTCCGGCCTTCATCGCCTCAACATCCAGAACCCACTTACACCAAATAAGGGTGGGCCAAGCTCTCGGGAGCCCTGTGGCCTCACTGAACTGGATCTAAATTCAAGTCCCCTTCTCCAGGAGTCCAGCCAGCCCACAGGGTCACAGCTGGAAGACCGCTCAGCAGTTCGTCCTACGAACTACTTTGTGACCAGAAGCGCCAGGAGACCCATCCGCCCCCTCCAGGCTGAGGGGAGGGCTTTGCCTGGCCACGGCTCTTGTGCTAAGCTCGGCAGCAGCGGCAGCTCCTTCTAGATATCACCCTTGTCCTCATGTTCCCAAGGTCCTGCAGAGCCACCGACCAACCCCAGGCCAGATGCCCCACAACCAGTTCAGAACAGAAGGGAATCTAGGGGCAGAGGTGGGGAAGGTCAGAGGAGGTTCTAGGTAGGAAGAAGAAGGGTAACGCTGCATTTTACAAATCCTAGCATTTGGGAAATATTAGTTTAAAGCATATAGTTTTCTCCCTTTTAGCTCAATTTAGCTAATTCTCTTTTTTTTTTTCTAATGGTGCATGCACATATTTTCATTAGAAAGCTAATGGTCTCAAACCACTCTTCACAGACACCAAATGGCCTGACTATGCACTCCATGAGTGCCTTTGTGCTGGCAGTGTTATAAATGAAAAAAAGAAAGAAAGAAAGAGAGAGAGAGAGAAAAAACCATAGGTCAAACAAAGCACATGCTCAAAATCAGGAACATGACACTCTTCAAATTTTTACTTCATTTTTAACAACAAATTTCTAAGAATAGCTGTATTTAATCCTTCCCATCACTTAGAAATCTCAAGACTTAGAAGAGTACCTCAGTACATACACCCAACAGAGACACTAGGTTCTTGGACCCTCTGAAACTACATGCAAATGGACGCATTGTTCTAGGTAAAAGACATTAATTTTCAAGTTAACATCGAGTAACTGCATTTCAGTGACACCAATACACAGTTTCTATATGTGTAAATACATTTTGATATCATTGGGAAACTCTGGGGATTTCCGTTTTAATAATTTGTGCCATTTTGGTTGATTAGAAGAATAGAAAACTGAGGGACAAAAACAGGAAATGAAGCATTCAACAGGTTAGTGGATATTTTATGACACCCTGGGAGAGGTAAAAGTCCAGGGAAAATCAGTCTGGTTTTGCAAACCCCTTGAGGATACATAGTAAAGACATTGAGTCAAAAGTCACAAGCTCCTTCATTCATCCAATTATCAACCAGTAAATGCTGGATACCTTCTTCATGGACATCCTGCTAGATGTTGAAGGTACATCAGGGTCCAATACAAGCATGACCTGGGAGATTGGAAGCAAGTATTTGCCATGTTTCCTAAGCCTATTCTCTGGAGGAAGTAAAAAAAAAAAAATGTACTTGACCTCCATCAAACTGTGGACTGAACATAGGATCTTAAAACTAAAGCATGCTTTTGTGCTTTCTAAGATAAAATAATCTCAATGAGTAGAAATAAATCCATAATATAATTCTCCATTAACTTTTTCCCTGCTGGTTGGAATATTGGAGGGTCATCTCTGCAGTGAGTCCTTAACACAGTCCTTAGGACTCGCCACATAGATACTCTTCATTCTAAACTCGCCATCTCTCCGTGCCAGCCCTCCACAGGGCTTCCTGGACTGCTAATTACAGGTGCCAAGGCTGCCCATGAATGCCTGTCCAGAACTCCACTTCTGGGACTCATGCTGATCCCAGTACAAATTAAAGGAACTTGTGCATAGTAAAGACTTTGAGTCAGAAATCACAAGTTCCTTCCTTCGTTCGATTATCAGCCAATAAATACTGGGTACCTCCCTCGTAGGCATTCTGCTAGATGTTGAAGGTATAGCAGGGTCCAATACAAGCATGACCGGAACTTTGTGGAATTTCCACTCTAGTGGGGAATACCAGCTATTAGAAGCAACTGTCACTCTACTATGGTAGAAGTATTAGAGGAAGACTGGGAGCCACATTAAAAGAGAACCTAAACTTGACCTCGTTTGGCAATGATCAGAAAGATACCAAAGGAGGTAACTGGCTCAACCAGATAATGGAATGTGGTGAGCATGTCCCAGAGAAAGATGTGAGAGCAGATGGGATAACTGCTAGAGCAGCCAAAGGGTAACTAGAGAAAAGGCAGGGAGGGCCCCGACCACGACACCTATGGAAAGCACGTTGAAGACCCTGGACCCTTTCTGAGAACAACACAGAGACATCAGAGGGTTTCAGACTGGACAGCGGCAGGCTGATTTACAGATCAGCAAAATCACTTTGAGCACTGCATGAGAAGGAGTTTCAAAGCACCAAGACTAAAGGTAGAGTAGAGGAGTCTCTTATGGGTGACAGTGGTGGAGTTCCGTCTGGGACAGTGACCGTCGGCAGGGTGGAAAGAAGCGAATTGCTTTGGCATGCAGCTAGTGGCATCTCAGTGCCATCTGGTAGAGAGCTGATGTACAACTCATGTTTTCTGTGCTTCGCTTGCTCTTTTTCCCAAGATTTTACTGGGAAGACCTTCACATCTCCTTTATCATTCACTTACCTCTCCAGTTTTCAAATGACCATTTTAGAATGGCAGCGCTAGTTGACTACTCTATTGCAGAAACTCCCGAGGCCACAAACAACAACAAAAAAATCTCAATTTCATATTTACATCACAATTCAAATATATTTACATCACAGTTTCAAAGATAAGCTGTCATAGTTAGATACAGGTGTCAACTTGATAATTGAAGGCTGAAGCTCCGGGCACAGCTGTGAAGGATTAGTAGTTGAGCGGGAGATTATCTGATTGATGGGGAAGACCCCGCCCATGGTGGGCAGGACTAGGGCCTGGGAAGGTGAATAAGGTGGAGGGAACTATTTAAGAAGTTGGCATTCCTCTGTATACTTGGCCTGGCATATTGTTCTGGTCAATGAGGATTGTGCCTCTTTTAGCAGTCCTGTGGCTATGATGTCACAGTTCCCTTGGGTATAAGCTCTCTTCCCAAGCTGGACTAAGAGCTGTGACCAGGCAATTGTAAGTCAAAATAAAACCCCCTGTTCTGTAATTCATCAACAACAATGCAGAGTAACTAACTGCACCATGAAGAGACAGATTGCTATGCGTCTTGTCATAGGTAGATACTGTGAATGCAAGTGGCTGTGAGCTGTCACTGGGGCTAGGGAAATGTTTCATTGGGTAAGAGAACTTGATGCACCAGGACCTGAGTTTGAATCCCCAGTACTCATGTAAAAAAGCCGGGTGTGACTGCACATGCGTGTGTGTCCACAACCCCAAAACTGTGGGGGTTAGGGGGAGAGAGACAGGGGAATCACCGGAGCTCACTTGCAACAGCCTAGTCCCAGGTTCACTGAGAGACCCTAGGTCAAGGGAATGTGGCTGAGAGTGACAGAACAGACACCTGATATCTTTCTCTGTGTGTGCATGTATTGAACTCACACACACATGTGCACATACCACACACACACACACACACACACACACACACACACGGAGTATCACTGCCAATCTGACCCAGTCAGGGTGTCTAAAGGACAGCCAGTATTGATGCTCATTCATAAAATGTGAAACGCTTAACATTTTATAATGAGAACAGGAAAGAAAAAAGTTCCCATCATTAATTTGTCCAAGGTCATGTAGATGCCTCTGAGTTTGCCTGCTATTCGCATGAAAGTGAACCTGACTCACAAGTTTCTGCAGCCAGGGTGGTAAGTGGAAAGTAATTGCCTGGTGCCTGTTATTACTAATTGAAGATGCGTAAAATTGCATGAGTAATGTCTTCACGTGCTGGCTGTAGCGCTGTTGGAGAGGAAGGGGCGGTCCAGGGCTGGCCTTGGGACACTCACAGATCTGTCGGTTTCCTTTCTCAGGCTTGATCTTCAGGTCTCCCGCTCGAAAGCTTTGATAGTTTAAAAAGAAACGTGAGGGTCCAATATAAAAACGCCTTGTCCCTCTGGCCATAGATGTCCTTGGCGGGCAGAATGCAGCAGGAATTTCATGAGGAATTCCCCAAAAAGCAAGTGGGGGAAGTTGATCATCAAGAGGTATGAGGCCTGGGGCTGCTGCTGAACTGGCAGCACATTTGTCTTGGTGTGTGTCAGGCCCTGGATTCTATGCCCAGGACTGACAGAAATGAAAAGGAAACCAAAGAAAAAGCGAAAGAAGGAAGCAGCGAATGCATTTCTGTTCATTGAATTAAATATATAATGGCCTTCGATCCCTCTAAAATCCCGTACAAATATCCATTTTATAAATGAGAAAACAACCTCAGGAAGACGAAGTAATTTGGGCCAGCAGGACATCTCAGCAAATAAAGGTGCTTGTGTGTAAGGCTTAAGGATCCGAGTTCAAGCCCCGTAACCCACATAAAGGTGGATAGAGAGAACCACTCCACAGAGCTGGCTTCTCACCTCTCTCTACATGCTTGGCATTGAGCATCTGCATTCTCTCACACACTCACAATAATAAATAAATAGGATGAAGTAAGGAAAGAGATATAGCTAGTGTTATGGTTCCATTTTAGTGTCAACTCGAGAGTTGCAGACTGTTTGGGGGCAGCTGTGGAAGGTTAAGGGTTGAAAAGGCCCCTGAACAAGTCTGCAGGTGCTTGATTGGTTGCTGTGGAGAACCCAGCCCACAGTGGGCGGTACTTTCCAGTGGTGGACCAGATAATAGGGGGTGCGAGGAGGAGGAGGGACTTGCTCTTCCCTTGTCTTGTGTCGACTTGCTGTGCAGTCCACTCTGCGAGCGTCGTCTGCTTTTAAAGCGTTGTGGGTTTTTTTGTTGCTGCTGCCGCTGCTGTCTCCGTCCTTGGCTGACTCTGAGCTTCATCTTTCCACATTGCTGCTTTTCCCGCTGCTTTTGGAGCCTGAAGCTGTTCACTGTCCATCGCTGATGTTGGAGCCCAGCTGCTCTTCACTGACCTTGGAACCCAGCATCTTCGACCCTGTGGTGAAGTAGAGGCTTGAGACTTTCTTGGGATCTTTCTGCTTTGTGAGACATTCCAGTCAAGAGCAAAGCATCTACGGGCGACTACTTTGAAGGACGCTTTTTTATTGTCAGTTAATTTAATAAAATTATTTATATATATTACATTCTAGAGATTCTGTTTCTTCAGAGAACCCTAACTATTACAGCTGGTGACTTGCAAAGACTCAGATCTGTCTCCATAGTCCATGTTATTAATTTTCAATTTATAACTAAACCCTAACCTAAGCCATAAGATTCCAAGCAAAAGCTGACAAGAGGGCTGAAATGACTTAGGAACAAAGTCCCTCCCTCACTGGGCAGGCGAGGAGGGGGGGGGCTTCTGTTGGCTTCAGGAAGCCATCGAGTCATCAGGCCCACATTCTCCACGTGGACACACATCACACCAGACGACACGGGAGCAAAGAAACCAGACAGCCATGTTGCCGGTCCTTCTGCGTGCCGTGCAGAAAAGGACCAATGTTCCCGAATTGACCATCCTTGTTCTCCGTGTTGGGCACTAGAGAGATGGGGCACAGGTGAAGCTCATGCCTATAAAATCAGAGTGGCAAGCTAGTGTCCCAGGAGATTAGGATTGGGTCAGATCATGTCACTGTGGCACATACCTGACCGAATTTAAGAGAGGAAAGGATTATCTTGGCTCGTGGGCTTCAAGGTTCAGGACTGGCTAGTTCCATTGTTTGAGCCGGCAGTGAGAAAGGACATCACGGAATTGGAAGTGTATGGCTGAGATGGCTTACCTGTTGGCAACCAGGAAGCAAAGGGACAGATTGGGGGGAGGGGACACGATGTTACCCCCCCAAGAACAAGCCCTCGATGACCTGCTTCCTCTAGCTAGGTCCTGCCTCCTTAAATTTCTAATCTCTCCCAGCTGGGTACCCACACATAGAGGCAAATTAAAATTGAAAAGGCAAGATACACAATTCGAGATATTTGTAATATATTTAACTGCAACTAATTAGTACCTTGAATATATATATATATATATATATATATATATATATATTCAAATACCTTGGGGATATATATATATTCAAAAATATATGTATTCAAATACCTTGGATATCTATCTATCCATGTATATGAATATATATTCAAGTTCCTTGGATATATATGTGTGTGTGTGTGTGTGTGTATATATATATATATGTATATAAAATAAAGACAAAACAAAATAGAAGCCTAATGAAGAAATTAGCAAAGCAGAGCCAGGAGACAGCTCAGCAAGTAAAGGCACAAGTCAGATGAACTGAGTTTAATTCACAGAACCCGAATAAAGATGGAAGAAGAGAATCTCTGCCATAAACTCGCCCTCTGAGCTCTACGCCTTGACCATAGTAAAATGGCAGCACTTTTCCCGCAGTTGAAAACAACTCAGGACGGGCCCATCACAAGGCAGTTCTAAGTCTTATAAACACGGGCGAAGCGATTCACATAGCAGCTCCCTTTGGAATGATGCCTTCTAACGTCTTCTTTTCCCTTGAAGGAACTTTTCAGGAGGTCATAAGGTGAGCGAAAAAGAACACCATATAGATGTGTCCACTGGCAAAGAAGCTAAAATTACAGCCTGAGGAGGGGGTGAGGGGAAGGGGGGCTGAGTCATTCCCGGAGGATGAGCTACCTGCCTTCACACAGCCAATTTCCTCCCCCGTAATTTGTCCATTTCACGGCCATCCATTAAGCAGTCAGAATGTCTGCGCTCAGCAAGTCCTCTTACAGGTGGCCAGGTGGCAGCACTCGCGGCGCGCACGCTGTTTACCTGGCAAGGAGTCTGCGGGTGGCATTATCGCCTATGTCTCTGGAACAAGGCTTTGATCAAATTCACTCAGGTACCGACTTGTCTTGAGTCTGTCTTTAAAACACAGATGCCTAAGGTCTCCTGTTGGGCACATTTCCTGGACCACACATGCACCTGGGATCTTGTCTGAGGTGTTTTAGGTGGAGAGAACAAAAGAAGCTTCTAATGGACCATGAACGTATAAGTACCATGTCCTGCCGCTCTCTGTGTCCCTGAGCGGTCCACTGTTGGGGAGAAATGGGGTTAAAGACACAAGACACAATGGAATCTTACTTCTTACTTCTGACACCTAAGCAGCACTACCGACCCACCAACCCACGTAAGTCAAAGACCTGAGTTCGAATCTCAGCCAGCCGACTAACTCAGTATGGGACAAGTCAACCAATCTCTCTGGCCCTCAGTTTCCCTAACACTTTAATGAGATCATTGGGTCTCGTCTGCACCCGCGTGTCCCTGAAAGTCTTTTTCCAGCTCCAAAGACTCCAGAATTTAGTGAGTTGAATCCTTCTGATCACATTCATTCTCATTTATTGATCAATGAACAAATAAATGTGGAAACAGATCTTATCAAGAGCTGTGCTGCTAGAGGCTAAACAGACTGAGTACATTCTTGTACCTATAGAGCTCAGCGTTCCAAGAACTGTGTGGGCATGCAAAGGGTCCACAGCAATCAATACAATGCTGGAAGATACTCACCTACATCTTGACATGAGGTCTGCAGTTTATATTACCTAGAAGAATCCAAAAGTAGATTGTGTATACTTCAATTATAATATACATCGATGATTTGCGACAAAGATGCTTAGAAAACTCAGTGGGTAAGATAATCTTTTCAGAACTGTGGAGTGGAACAAGTAAATAGCCATGGAGAGTGAAGAGAGAGAGAGAAGCATTTGCTTCGTGCTGTATAATGAAATTTGCTCAAAATGGACAATAGACTAGTAGACAAAAGTGTATTAATCAAACAAAACTTTCTCAAAGGAAAACATGAGGAAAACCTTCATGATATTTAGGAGTGTTAGGTATATTCATCCTTTTTGTTTGCCAATAGAGCTTCTAGCTTGCCGCAGACCCGCTGGGTAAGAGCTCTGCCTCTATGCTATGTGTCAGCACTCTTTTTATGTTTGTATTTGAATCAGGTGTAAGTTACTCAAGCAGATGTTGAACTTCTCTGAAGTGTCACTCACTTGTGCTTCCAGTCCTGTTTATATCCACATTTTATCTATTTATTTATTGTGTGTGCACATGTATGTGTGTGTGCGTGTGTGTGTGTCAGAGGGCACTATGTATTCCGTAGAGGTCCAAGGGTGACTTTGGGAATCATCCTGGATTGCTTCTACCTCCTTGCTTCGCTCTGGGATTTCCCAGGCTCCGCCCACCAGGATTAAAAGTGCAGGCAGCCACTTAGCGTTTTTACACGGGACCTGGGATCTGATCTCATGACCTTTTGCTTGCAAGCAAGAATCTTAACCCCTGAGCTATCTCCCTGGCCCCTCTCCATGTGTTTTTGCCAATAATTGTTATTTTATTTTTTGGTGTGTGTGTGTGTGTGTGTGTGTGTGTGTGTGTGTGTGTGTGTGTGTGAATACCAGATGTTGATGACAGATGTCTTCTGCAGTTCTTCACCTTCTTTTAAAGACAAGGTCTGTCATGGAGCTTGGAGCTCACCAGTTGACTAGACTGGCAGCCCAGTCAACTCCAGCGACCCTCCTGTCCTTACTCCCCAACACTGGGGTTACAGGAGCATATCGACACACCCAGGTTTTTATGAAGGTGCTAAGGATCTGAACTCAGGTCTCATGCCTATGCAGCAAGTGCTTTGCCAAGTCACCTTAAATATTTCTTTATAACCCCCCTTTTCCTGATAGTAGCCATTTTCACACCTTATGGGGGTATTTGAGTTAGTATCTTATTGTGCATTTGTATTTCTCTAATGGAGTAAGTTTTTTGTGTGTATTTATTGGTCATTTCTGCCTCATCTTTGGAGAAATGCTTGCTTTTTTTATGATTTTTGAGTTCCCTCTGTGGTGTGGGTGTTCATGTGTGGCTCATATGTGTGGATATAGACACACGTGCTGCAGCGTGCGTATGGAGGCCAGAGCGCAACCTTTGGGCATCGTTCTTTGTCTTCCTGTCTTGCTTGAGATGGGGTCTCTGAGTTTCTATGTATAAGCCAGGCTGGCTGGCCCCCCAGCTTCTGCAGACTCTCGTGACTTCACTTCCCATTTCCTGTGAAAAGGCTCAGATCACAGACAGACGAGCACTACTTCTGGCTTTCTTGGGGGTTCTGGGAACCCAAACTCAGGTCATCGGGGTTACACATCACTAAGTCATCTTTCCAGCCTTCTGTCTAAAGTATTTTCTTACTCAAAACGCACACGCTAAAATGTGGCTATAAAGGCCGAAGAGCTGGCTCAGGGGCTAAGCCTCTACTTCGCAAACAGAAGGTCCTGAGTTCAGGAGGAAAGGGTGGCAACCTATACTTCAATCCTGGAAGGCAGAGCCTAGAAACTCCAGAGCAAAGCAAATACTATGAAAAAATAAATAATAATAATAAATAAGTAATATGAATAAATAAATAATAAAATAAAAATAACACCAGAGAACTTGGAATCCGGGCACCATCGGTAGGGTATAAAATGATACAGCTACTGAGGAAAACATTGTGGCATATCTTTCAAAAGGAGGCTGAATCAGGAAAACCACGTGTTCCAGGTGACTGGGCTACTCAGCACTATGCTGCAGCAATAGAACGAGAGAAAAAAGCGGAGCTGTTAGGAAACTGCCCCGCGTCTGGTTAGATGAAGCCCTTGGCTAATTCTCAGCCCACAGTGAATGTGCTCAGCCCACGAGGCTATAGAATAGCTGAGATGGAAAGGGGTCTATTGTCTTTTATTGCAATTCAAAGTGAAACGGGCTGGGTGTGCGGTGCACCCCTGGCACCCCAGGAGGTAGAGGAAGGAGGGCCCAGATGCTCAAGGTCATCCAGGGCTACATGAAGAGAAGCCGACCAGCCAGAGATGCGTCTCCTTCGTTCAACCTGGGCTCACCTTGCCGATTCACAGGACTTTAAGTGTGGATGCCAGAACCAGGGGCATTTTATATTTATATTTTATATTTATATTTTATATTTGGTACAGTCCCTCAGATGGACACTCATCTCCTCCCCCTCTTCCCTCTTCCTTCCTTTTTCTTCCTCCTCTTCTTTATTTCTCTTCTGCTTTCTTTCTTTTTCCTCTTTCCTTCTTCTGCTTCTTCCTCCTCCTCTTCCTCTTTAGGGACTAGGGAATCGAACCCTGTTCCTCACACCGGTAAGGTTGTCATACTAACATACTGATCACTGGCGTCTCCTTCCCTCCCTCCTCTTCCTCTCCCCCCACCCCCACCCCTGCCTCGGTGAGCAGCTTGCAACATGCATGCTTGCTCTGACTGATATCACATTGCCGGCCTGTCTGGGAGCTGCTAGCGGAAGGCTGTGACTGTGACGGATGTACAGTAAGTTAGCCGAGGTGGGCGGGGTGGGCTTAGGCCTTCTCCCTGCCACCAACTTGTCTGGCCTACCAGAGACTCTCCTGTCTGCAAACAAAAACTATGATTCGCTAGCTTCCCTCATCCTACACCTGACGCTTTCAACAAACGAATCAACTTTCTCAACCTGAAGGAACAAGGTAACCCTTTGTCTTTAAAATGATCCGAGTCACACATGTGTAGGCAGTCTCTAACCGTCAAGCTTACCCTCTCTGGGAGAAAATGAAGCCAATTACACCAAGAGGGAAAGAGAATATTTTTAGGTCAGATGTGCCCAGTGTATGAGGATCTGCCAGTCACAAGGCAGCAAAGCCCAGCTGGCCCGGCACTGAGCAAAGAGTTGCCTGCAGTCAGCTTACACGCACTGGAGTGAAGCGAGATGAACCATTCCCATTTACTGGAGATGATGGACTTTATTCAAAGTAAACAACACCCTGCTGCGGCCTTCGAAGAACAGAATCTTATAACAAGCAAGGTTCAAATGAGGGGGGACAGAGGCTAACTGGGTTAAGAGAACAGTTTGGGGCTTGTATGTAATATCTTTTTAAATAAAAAGATACTTTATTTTTTGAGAGAGAGCGAGAGAGAGAGAGCGAGCGGGTACACAGGCCACAGTGTGAGTATACAGGCAAGGAGACAGTTTGTGGGAGTCTGTTCTCAGCTTCCACCGTGCAAGATCTGGGGACTGAACCCAGGTCGCCACGTTTGCATGCAGACACCTTTACACTCCGAGTCATCTCGCAGGCCCCTATGCAAAACTTTCTTAACTTCTTACATAAGAAGTGACTGTCCTAGTGGTGCTTCCTAGCCAGGTTCCCCTTCTGGTGATAGACAAAGAATTCCACGGAGCTAAACTTCAGCAACCCTGAAGATTTGGCAATAAATACGATAGCAGCTAACGTTTAAGAGAGCTTGGTGCTTCAGACTGCATTAAATAAGATAACGTACACAAAACTGTTAGCCTGGTGCCTGGCCCTGAGGCCCTTCAATAAATGTCAGAGTTATCACCACGCATACTACTGTTATGCTGTTATTGTCCTTCATTTATTATAATGAGTGACTAGTCATCCCCCTAAGTTACATATAAATTCGAGTAGGGTGGTCAGTATGCTCAGGCGGACAGCTGGAAAATGGACACAGCAGAGCCCGTGGCAGACATGGTGTCCCGGGTAACAGGTACCCTGTGAAAAACAACGGTAGCCACCTCTGGTCGTGTACACCTGTCTCCAGTGATCCTGTGCCAGGTACCACGTGGTCCTTGTCTTAATGATAAGCCCTGCAAAAGATTCTCACTGTCCCTTTTAAGTAGAAGGACACAGGCTCCAAAGGAAGAGCCCAGCACCGCTCAGCTGGTAACTAGGTGAGGATAGATTCAAACACAGGTCGACCTGAGCCAAAAGGCTGGACACTTTCTCAGGACACCAGGCTTTCTTTCCTCTTTTTTCTTAAACTTTAGTGTGTGCGTGTGTGTGTGTGCGTGTGTTTATGTATGTGTGTGCGCGTGTCCCTGTGGAGGACCAAGGTGACTTCGGGAATCATCCTGGATTGCTTCTACCTCTTTTTTTTTGTTTTGCTCTGGGATTTTCCAGGCTCCGCCCGCCAGGGCTGGGGATGCAGGCCTTTCTGCCTGGCATTTTTACATGGGACCTGGGATCCAAATTCAGGACTTTCTGCTTCCGAGGCAGAATCCTATCCCCTGAGCTATATATATCTCTCCAACCTACCAGACTTTCTTTGGCCACCTCTGCAAAACCACCGGTGATGACAAATGGGGTGAGGCCCCCACACACTGGGCTTTCACTATGTGGATGCTCCCAGGCAATATTCAGCAAAGAGGGAGGACAGATGTGAAGCTGAGTACTGATAAGCTCTTCTATGCATAACTCTAGATTCAAAAACCAGTGTTTCCAAGTCAAAGGTAAGAATACACTCAGGAGGCTGGAGAGGTGGCTCAGAGGTTAAGCCTGCCTTGCAGGCAGAAGGTCCTGAGTTCGGATCCTAGACCCCACGTATAGATGCCGGGCAGAAGCGGGGGCGGCCTGCGTTTCTGGTCCTGGTAGGGCGGAGCCTGTGAATCCCAGGGCAGAATAAACAAAGAGGAGGTGGAGGCGTCCATGGTGGTTCCCGAATTCGCCCATAGTTCTACATACACACACGCACACAATTGAATAAATTTTTAAAAAATTAAAAAAAAAAGAATACACTCAGGCAATAAACCCAGATGAATGAAAGGTTTGGAAGGAAATATGGGGCTTCCTAGAAAAAAGATTTATGAGGGAAACCAATTCTTAAAAGACATTGTATGTGCGTGTACGCACATGTGGTGTGCATGCATGTAACGTATGCATATTCATGTCCAAACCAAAAGCCAACATTGGGTATCATTTCTCAGGTGTTGTCCACATTTTTTGTTTTTGAGACTTGGAACTTTGCTGACTGGCCAGCAAGCCTTGCCTGGCTCCAGCTCCCCAACACTAGGGACAGAAGTGGGGATCCATGTCCAGCTCTCTTATGTGGATTCTGGGGTGTGAATGCCAGCTCCACAGACCCAGATTTTTGCTGAGGGGGGGGGTGTCAAGCAGCAAGGGGGTGGGGATGCACTGTCCCCAAAGACAGGTGGAAGCTCCAAGGAGCAGGCAGGATGACTTACTTCTTCTGTCTTGACGGACGTAGGTGCTGCAGATGTCACTGCCCACTGCCAACTGTGTGATGGTATTTTCTGATTTCAGTGACAAGTAACAGACTTTAGCTCGGTCAGGTGTTTCATCAGCCCTGTAGGAAGCTGTAGACTTTATCTTGGAAAAAAAAGAGGGGGTGCTCAGTGGGTAAAGGTTCAATCCCTAGAGCCCACATGGTGGAAGGAAAGAACCAGTCCCTGCAATTGTCTTGTCTTTCACATACATACCATGCACACACACACACACACACACACACACACACACACACACACACATAAATATATTTTTTATAATTAATGGTAAATTTCAGTCTAATTTGTCCATTCTTTCCAGGATTTCCCCCTCCTTAGAAGGAATTCTGTAAGACCATTTCATAGATAAAAAGCTGGCTTGAGGCGTCCCAGGGGTAACCTTGTAACATTACCCCTCTTCGACTTTCACCATCGTCACAATAAGTGGTTGGCTGACTACCTAAGAAATCCGGAATACTTGTTCCGAGGATGATTTTCTGAGAACGGCTGCATACGTTCAGAAGTCGCTTCTCTGAAGATGAGTCAAGTCATCCTCATTTTTCGGGTTTGAATTCAGAAAGAAATATAAATATGTACAGCGCACGTAGAGAGTTGTGATTTTTAGTTACTGGGGGTACAGGGGGAAAAAAAGGTGATTCATTTTGATAGAGATGACTGGAAAGGTAATCAAGATAAAAGCGGTCATAATTAATTAAGCACATGTTCATTAAATCCAAGGTAGCTTCTGTTTTCTTTAGTGCACACACACAAAGACCACTTAATCCGAAACTCAGTAAGTTACACAATCATGTGCGCGGGTATAAAGGAGGATACAACCTTGGCCTTCTCCGGTTTGCACGGGGAAACATTAACGATGCTGACATCGGAGACAATTAGACAGTGTCAGCCCATTGTTTTTAGCCAGCTTTCTCTCACATCTGTGGTGTCTACAAGCAAGAAGGCTCATTGTTCGACCGGCCTCCTTCGAACCTTGGCTTTTTGTGTAAACCGTCAATCTCTTGGCGAGTATCAAAGCCGCGAGGAAATTAGAACGGACCGGCTCCCCGGCTCTGCACTAAAGCCTAGCGGGGAGCATCCACTATTCTACTAATTAGGCAGTGACCAGCGAAATAACCTGTCAATGTCTGCTAGCCATTTCCCACACACCTGCACGCCGTGCCCTCCTAAGAGAGAGAAAGGGGGAACTGCTGAAGTGTGAAAAATGAACAAAATATAGCAGTGTTTCCGCCCCACCTATGCCTCTGCCAATTACCACGCAACATTAGGGGACTCCACACACGGCTGACCACTCACAATGCGGTATCTGCGACCTGAACCCAGGGGAGGGGGGACGCCACACAGTGAGACCGTGCTAAGGTTTGCTTCGAAAATATCTCAGCAAGGAGAATCTGGAGTTATGTCTAAAACTCAGGGGACCAAAAATGACCCTAATTTTAGATTAGGGACCAGGGAGCTGACTTTAAAAAAAAAAAAATTTCCCTCTGAGTCATGGAAGGAGAAATACAGGCCCTTCAACAAAGAGATAACAACCGGAACCGAATAAATAAATAAATAAAGTACATCCAGTGTCCTGACTCTCTGCCTTGACCAAGGAATCCGTGATAGCCCCCCATTCTTTCGACCTCCCATGCACGAATCCATTTCTCCTGTTGGTCACTCGTGTTCTTCCACATGCCCACTGTTGGGTTTTGGATGAGATTCTGAAAACGGGTTTGTTTTTGTGTTTGCTTGGTTGGTTTTTCGCTCCTAATACTTTTCATTCACAGAGGAAACTCTTGTCTGCCGGACCCAGAGCGTTCTTCATACCCTTGAGCTGCAAAATGTATCTGAAAGCCTTGGCCGGAGGCTGGCAGCCCCCCTGAACCCCAGCATCTGCCTGATTACCTGGGTCACAAAAACCTCTTCATTGATGGCAGTGTTTCTGAACACAAGATACCCTTCTTCTAGAAATAAAATAAAAGTTAACTAAAGGGTCCAAATCAAAGTCATAGCGATCTAATGGCCGTGCTTGTAACGGCAATGAAAATAACTCTCTAACAGAAGGGCTAAGAAACAAATGAAATCCAAGCAGCACCACTCTACACTTTATTTGGTACCAGATGAAGATCATGTGTTTCACGAGTTCAAATCTTTGTTATGATATAAGGACTACTGCCTCTAAAGACTTTTGTAGCGACCCCTTTTGTGCTTTGGATCTAACTGAACTTTTTTAAAAGTCAACAACAAGAGGAATGGAAGGACAGAATTGTTGGGGGGAAACCACATCCCCCCCATATCCTGGTGCCCTGTGTCAGTATCTTGCTGGATCCCTGGACAAGCGGGATCAAGGCGCGACTGGACTGCGTTAGATTCCTTCTGAGCTTTGCTCTGCTTTTCGTGAGACTTTAACCAGAAACAGCATTTCCAATTATCAGTAAAGACTTTCTCCACCTCTTCCTACTTGAACCCCAGTCCAGAAGGCCCTATTTAAAATGCAGCTCCGGAGCGGCCACCAGCCTGCCTGTTCAGCTGCCAGTGGCTTTTGTGTACAAAGATGTTAATTGGTGCTAATCCTCTCCTGGAAGCTGTTTTGGTAGCCTGACCCGGCACCCTGAAGAAGGACACCTTGGTGTGAAAAACTAAAGGGTCCTTTGAGGAGGAAGAGAAAAGGCAGCCAGGCATTCCAACACATTTTAATTTCAGGAATCCGAAAGCAGGAACATCATCTTGGAGAACCCAGAGAAACTGCACAGAGCTGTAACGCAGGTGAAGGAAGTCCTGTAAACATCCAGGCTGTAGGTACATCACACACACACACACACACACACACACACACACACACACACTTCAACACACTATCAAAAGGAATCTCAAATTCTCCATTGTATTTCCTCAGCTCATAAACCCATTTTCTGAAATCTACAAACTGAATTTGATTTATCGTGCTGCGGGTTATTTCCCTCCCAACTGGCCACATTGGCGTGCTTGCAAAAATCAGATCTGGGTTCTAACCGTCCCTGAGAGACTCCACCAGAATGGCCCTGAGTCCCCTGCGGTTGATATAGAGACCCCAAAGCAACAGCCTCATTGAAACTTGTAGGAAGAAAAAGATAAAAAGCAAAGGCGCATTCTCATGGCAAATTTTAACTCATTTGACTGCAGGGTAAACAATCCTTTCTTAACGCACTGTAGAATACTGTATTGCGTGCTTGCCAATTTACAGATTACACACATACACCTGGGGTGGCAAATTATGCTAATGGAATGCATGAGGGACCACTGTGTGCCTGTGAAATTTTTGACGGAGTTCACAGATCAATTTCTTGGGTCAGAGAAGTTTACCTTTCATCTAAGAAGAGCTGAAGGATAGAAGGCCGATAGATTGCTAAAACTGTTCCAAGCGCCAGATTGTCAATCATGATCCAGTTTATTCATTAATCTCCCCCTTGCTTCTCCATTAGTACAGGAGATACATATCAGGCCTGGAGGTCGGGGAACCTCCACTGAGAGCACTTGGAAGGAACTTGCCACAACTTGAAGAGAAGATGCTCAGAACCAGAGAAGCGCCAACACCGAAGGGCAAAGGGTGGGGTTTTCTTCTTCTAGGAGCAGAAGACACTCCAGGTGTGCCTCAGTGACCGGAAGTGGCTGGGGAGGTGTCTCAGTGGGTAAGGAGCCACTGCCGCCCAGCGCCCGTGTGCAAAGTCAACAGTGTCCCTGTCATTTCTGCACTAGAGGTGGACACAGAAATATCTCGGGGGATACTAGTTGGTGCAGCCTGATGAGCAACAGATTCAGTGAGAGACCTTGCTTCAGAAAATAATGTAGAGACTGAAGAAGATCCCCTGACATCGACTTCTGACTTCCACATGCGCACATACATGCATACCACCCAAACTCATGCACATGCGCACACCCATGCACGTGCCCTGGATGCCTGGAAAGGGAACTGACCTACCATCTGGACGAGACAGTCTCCTCAGAGCGTTGTCTAGGTCAGTAACAGCACCGCCTGCCTGCTACGCTCGCCGTGCTGGGTTTCACCCCCAGCAGCATCCACACGACTCCCATCCTAAGCACCATCCTCCGATGCCCTGTTGGGTCACAAAGCTCTTGCTCACAAGTTGCATCGTTTCAATGTTCTGCACTGAATGATGCAAAGTCCCTCAGTATGAGGATGTCTCCGTCAAACAGAAATAATTTCAAGGAGGCCCAGGGTGAGAATAGGCAAGATACCACATCCTGGGGGACCTGTTAGACCTCAGCAAAGAACCTGAATTTTAGGCCAAGAGTTCTACCTCCCAAACAGCAACAGCAACTAAGGATTCAAACACGTGCGCCTGCGGGGACAGCTCACATTCAAACCATGACAAGAAGAAAGGGGAAAAGGGAACCCTGTTTCCCCACAAAAGGTTCATGTGTTTGAACACTTGGTTCTCAGCTGTTAGGGAAGGTCATGGCGTCCCTGAGGAATTACATCATTGAGAGTGGGCCTTGCTGTTTTGTTTTTTTTTTTTTTTCCGGTGCTGGGGACCGAACCCAGGGCCTCGCGCTTGCTAGCAAGCGCTCTACCACTGAGCTAAATCCCCAACCCCGGGCCTTGCTGTTTTTTATCTCACTGCTTTTTTTTTTCTCTTTCCATTTTCATGTGTATGGAAGAGGGTGAGTGTGTTTGCAGGTATTCCCATGTGTGTGGACACGTGTGTGTATACATGTATACATGCATGTGGAGACCCAAAGTTGTATCAGGAACCATCTCAGATGATCCTTTCATCTTATTCTTTATGGGACAGGGTCTCTAATCAAATTTAGAGTTTGCCGACTGGGCTGGGCTGGCTAGCCAGTTTGCTCTGGGGAATTCCCAGTCTGTCTTCAAGCAGCTTATATACCCACCTAGAATTTTATGTGGGATCTGGGGATCTGAACTCAGGTCTTTTGCTTGCATTGCAAGAGCTTTAACTTGTGAGCGGATATCTCCAGCCACACTCCAGCCTAGCCACACTTCCTTTCTCCAGCCTAGCCACACTCCCTGTCTCCCCTCTCCTTGCCCATTCCTGCCACCATGCCTTTCCTGCATGGATGGATGCTCTCCCTCTAGAACTGTAAGTCAGATCAAACCCTTCCTCCCTTAAGTTGTTCTGGTCAGAGCATTTTGTCGCAGCAACTGAAGAGTAACTAATACAAATCATGGCAGAGAACAGACTAGCATCCTGGCCTCCTAAAACGCCATTGATTTTCTTCTCCCCATGCTAAATGGTCAGGAGCAGGTAGCTTACAGTGAGGAGCAGGTAGCCTCCAGAACATTGTATCTGAGTCTCCTCCAAGCTTTGACCTTGCATCTGGATGGGGCTTTGTTAACAGGCTGGTCCACACGGCAGTCCTCTGGTCTGAATGCTACAAGCCGGGCCTGTATGCTAAAGGCCTCCTGTCACCAGGAAAATGAGTCGAGTGGGAGAAGTGGATTCAACATGAACAGGACACGAGAATAGTTAGACAGTGTGTAGTGGAAGCTCAGGCAAGACAGTGTGCAAGCCAGTGAAATGTGTCCACTCTTAATTCTGAAAACAGTTAAGACTTCTCATGTGAGGGGTGATACAAGATAGTGGGTAAAAAAGTTTACGCAGAAACATGGTGACCTGAGTTTGATTTTTAGAGCCCACATGGTAGAAGAAGAGAATTGATACCTGAAAGTTGTCTCTGATCTCTACATGCATTCTCTCTCTCTTTCTCTGATAATATGTATTATAAAAAGAGTTCTTGGTGAAAAAGAGACATGACTGATTCACTGGGGTCCCAAGTAGACCATCCAGGGATCTGTGTGTGACCAGATAGAATAGGTTTCCTCCAGCAAAGGAAATCTACAGGAAGGCATGGGAGGGGGGGTCCTTACCACAGGGCAAAGCTTCCCAATGCAGAGGGGCCTAACGACAGAGAATGTGTCCTTCACCTTGACCTCACTCCCTGTGCCATATCAAGTGTGAGAAAGAACAAGCTGCCCAACACTGAATTCTGAATTAGGGGACTATAAAGTCCTCCATGGTTACCACAAACCTGAAAATGTCCACATGTCCAAGTGTGTCTATCTTTCATCGCCAAGTACATCAATGAATAAACAAAGAAGAAAACTACTTGGCAAAATTAAAACCATTGGGAAGTGGAACTTTTTCTTTGAAAATGAAAACATTATCAATCAAGACTGAGGAGATAGCCTAGTCAGTAAAGCATGCAAGTAAAGTATAGCAAATATTTGGAACACAGGTTAAAAAAAAAAAAGCCAAGTATGATGACTTATGCTTTTAATCCCAGCACTGGGGTGGTGGAGACAGAAGGGCCCCTGGACCCACTGATCAGTCAGCATTGCCTAACTGACGAGTTCTGGGTTATTAGGAAACTTTGTCTCAGATCACAAAAAGGTGGAAGAAGTCCGCATGCGCATACATGCACACCTACACTTGCTAACACAAACAACTGATCTGCATAGCAGGGCTAGGCAGTCAACAGTCCCACTTCCAGCCCTAAATCCTTACATTTCTATTAGAAGTATAGTTTCAGGTTCCCATCAGCCAGACCTCGCACACCGTGTGGCTCTCTGGGCAGAGCCCACGATTTGGTTTGCCACCTGTTTTGCGGACAACCAGGCTTCCCCAACTTAAATCTCCCAGGCTAGACTTAATTCAGCCCAGGGTTCAGGCACTTGTTCACCTCTGACTTAAATACCTGAGGAAATGGGCTGTGGCTGAAAAGGCTGGCATTGTTAGCACATCCGCACCTCTGTGGCTGCTGCCTGGGATCTGGAAATTAGCGGGTGCAACGCCCCCCCCAAACTTCCGCCCTTGGTGTTTGCTCGCTTCCCCTCCCTCCGCCTCTTCCTCCCTACAGTGATCTGGTTACATTTGTTTCCTCTCTCAGATAGTCTGGCAATTTTCCTTTTCTGAAGGAGGGAATTTAGCTGCTTTCTTAAGTACCCAGGGCAGGAAAAGCAGGTGAAAAAATTAACCTGGGGTGGTGGGGGGGAGAAAGGGGAGGGAACACCACAAAAAAACTAACAGTGCCAGTACCATAATTACCCACAGACTAGAAAACTCTATTCTCTCCATGATGAAAAAGGGAATTAATTACACATGTAACTTCCATGAACATGAATGGGACTGACCCCCATCGATTCCTGCACATCAATGGGGGACCGAGCTCAACGTAACCACTGACTAAGCACCCCCTCTTCTCTTCTCTGATTAAAGGGTAAGGAGTCGGGGCGCTCTGCAAACCAGAATGGATTGTCACCTGCCCCCGAGACCCTTTTGCCAGAAGGATTGAAAAGAAAAAAAAAAAGAAGCCTATTTTGGTTTTGTTTTGCTTTTCATTTGGTTTCCTGGATCATGTTCTACCTGTTGGAAACAGAGATTAAACAAACACATGAACTTTTCACCAGAGTTTTGTCTTAGTAGTTATGGTTTTCGAGAGCTGCTCTCTGCCCTGGGAATGTAGTTACTAGGAAACTTACGAGTCAAGAAGTCTTAGAGAGAAGACTCTGCAGTAATCACATCCCTAAGACACGAATTAAGATGTAGAGAATTTTGCTGTGCGAATACAATTCCTGTGGGGGATACAGGAAGAGGGAGTGCTTCAGCTAGAACTTGGGGGAGGGGACCTGAAATAGCCTCTGATCATAAATGAATACAGAAAACAAGAGGTGGGGATGCAGATCAGTTGGGAAAGTGTTTAACTAACATACACAAAGTCCTGGGTTCGATACCCAGGTCAGCATGTTATCAGGTATATGCCTGATAATCCCAGCCTTTGGGAGGTAGAGGCAGAAGGGTCAGAAGTTGCAGACTATCTTCAACCACGCAGCAAATCTGAGGCCACTTCAGGAAACACGAGACCATATTTCAAAACAAACAGATGAAAGCACTTAAGAAAAAAAAAGCAAGTATACAAGAGTAACAGTAAAGTGGGTAGACTGGCGGGGGTTGGGGGGTTGATGGCAGATAAATCTGAATATGATTCTGTGTTCTGTCCAGCTATGGGGTCTTGACCACATTCAGTTTCCCACCCATAAAATGTGGAAAATAGCATGTTCCCACATGGCTTTTGAAAAAGCAAATAAGCAATTGTGGAATGTTCTGGAAGCCTCAGCCCTAAGCCCGATACTACTGATCACTCATTAATTTAGAATGATGTTAAAATTATCTATCATTATCAGCTTCCTAACGATTTACCCTTCATAGTCTCCAAGTGGTTTGTTGTCCCCAAAGTTGGGGTTAATAGTTCCCGAAGTAGAAGTCAGATGTGCGTAGCTCTGTGGCGTATTGCAAGTTGATGAGATTCCAGGTGCACTCAATTCCCTTGCGCTGGACACATAATCTTCTAGCCCCACTGCCCACCATCTCTAGTCTCTACCACACTTTCCTCCTGACCTCAGGTGTGCACTCTCCTACACAGTCAGCGGTCCTGACTTCCCAGCCCAGATCCACACCACTTTCCTGAAGCCCTGGACTCCACGGTAGTGTCCAAACTTTGAAGCAGAGTCTGTGTTTGGTGGTATAGACTATGTGAACATATCATGGCTTCACCTAGATAACTAGCCCTGTGAGGCACAGCCTGGTCCTTTACTTTATTTGTGTGTGTGTATGTGTGTGTGTGTGTGAGAGAGAGAGAGAGAGGGTACTGTGTGTGCTTGTAAAGGCCCAAGAGTGACTTCAGGAATCAACCTGGATTGCTTCTACCTGTTTTTTTGCTTAGCTCTGGGATCTCCCAAGTTCTGCCTTCCGGAGTGGGAAGTATAGGCAGCTGATATTTCTGCCAGGCGTTTTTACATGGGATCTCAGAACTGAACTCAGGTCCTTCTCATTTTGTGGCAGAGGCTTAGCCCTGAGTCATCTCTCCAGACCCTGGTCCTTTATTCCAGAGGCACTCAGCACAAAGAAAGTGAAGATGCGCATAGTGTAATAAGCAAGAATGTGTTTGTAGGGTTGTATCAACTTCAAAACCTATGCAGCAAAGGAAGCAACAGAGTGTAGAGACAGCCTGCAGAATGGGAAAACGTCCTGATAGCCATTTATCCAACAAGGGATCAATAACCAAAATCTATAAAGAACTCAAGAAAGTGAACAACATAAGAGCAAAATCCCAACTGATAAATGGCAACCTAGATGAACAGACACACAGACACTCTCCAAAAGAAATGACGTCGATAGCCTATGGGCATGTGACAAACATTCGCCATCTTTAGCAGGAAGATGCAAAGAGAAAGTACATTGAGATTCCTTCTCACCCCAGGCACGATGCTGTCATCAAGAAAGCAAACCAGAACAACAAAAGTCCCACAAATTCTGACAAGGATGCAGAGCAAAAGGGACCTGTAGGAGGAACGGACAATGATTGTGCCACAGAGGCGTCCATCTCCCATACAGAGAGGCTCCTTGGACTCCTCCCTCGTGCTAAGCATACAAATCTCCCGAGACTACAAATCTCGCGAGACTACGCCTTCTCCAGAGCAAAGACAGTTGGTGCTGTTAAACCGCCTGGCTGAGAGGACCAATCCGGACGGGACAACTCAGCGAAGACTCACGCTGAGACTTATGGGATGTCGGTGGGGTATATAAGTAGCCTGATACTTAAAATAAATGAGCCTCAAGCCTGAGAGCCTGCTTTGCCACTCGCCCGACTCCCAGAGTCTGTGCTGTTGACTCTGCACCAGCTTATCTCCACCCGCAAGGGTCTCCATGGGCCCCCGTTACACTGTTAACATTGTTACATCTGGCGCCTCAATGTGCGGCTTCCACAGCGCCCTTTCCTCGCCTGGGCACCAGTGTGGAGCACTGCGCCCCCTTCGGCAGTTGTTCCGTAAGCTGCCCCTTTGTGTTTTTGTCTTCATGAAAAGCGATCATGAAGGTCCCTTTCCCTTTCTCTGTGTTCGTCTGTCTACCGATAGGGAGCATACAACTGTGGCCTGGGAACCATGGAAATTCCCCACTGTACATTCCTTGTCTCGTCTGTTCCCCTTTAGTCTTGTCTCTGTTCTTAAAAAAGAAAAAAATAACCTGTAACACTTCAAGTTGGAATTCTTAAAGGATATTAGTAACTGAAATGAGCCTAAACTCCCATTTTGGTAAATTCTGTTTATCTTTACTTACCTAAAAGTTATGAACTCAAAAATAGACACTTCATAAAAGCAAACCAAATCGCATGGTCATAGTTTCTCATTAGTCAAGACATTATGATGTAAGGCTTTTGTCATAAACATATTTATAGAAGAAACATCATAGATACTGATGTCTCAGGTTCTATCGGATGCTTTTAATTATTGATGAAAAAGACATTCTTATGAAGATTAAAATCATTGAAGTAATTGCTTAAATTTTCATTGGGGAAAGTAAAATGAGAGATATTCTATTTTATTTGAGTAGACCACTTAGTAGTATTTGGTCTGTAGGCCAATTATTATTGTAATGGGCCAAAACAATAATTTCTACCAGCATTATAACAAGCCATACAGAAATATTCATCTCTAAGACTGCCATTAACTTAGGCTGAATCCATACTCCTTGAGGAAAATTACTGGTTTTCTCTAAAACACAAGAGTAGATTTAACAGTTTTATTTATCACAATAGGATTGGCTTTGGTTTTTCTTTGCTTTTTTGTTCATAGTTTAGAATTATTTTTAAGAATAACATTTCACCCAACTTTAGCCCATTTGCTTCATTTCCTGACTCTAGAGAAAGATGTTTGACCAAACAAGGCTGATGGAAGATATTTTTGAGGCTATTTCCAAAGGAATTTTAGAAAAGTTGCTCTTCCTATACAGGAGAAGCAAAGATCTTTCAGTGTTATCTTTAATAATAAAGATTGGTTTGAGTAAAAGGTAGGCAAAAGAGGTATGCAAGATTTGGAAAGGTAATGTCCTATTTCCTTCATTTGAAAAAGTGGATCTAGTTATAACTGAAGCAGGTGGATTGGAAGGTAATACGAATTTGACAATAACATAAAGTAATAAATTCTTACTTTTGGTTGTTAATAATAATAATAAAAAAATAATAATCCCCACAGATGGAATCCTCACTCAGCACCCAGGGGAAAAAGACATTACTTATGTCCTCCCCAACCCCGGCTTGGTGCAGCTGGGTGAACTCTTGGGGCTCTTAAAAATTTTTACTGAATGCCAATTAGAACCTGTTATCAACACTGGGCTTTCCTGCCTCGCAATACTCCCCTGCCTCTTGTCCAATGGAGGGACCCCGTCACGCTGCTATGGCAGGTTCCCGCTCCCTTATTAACCCGGGGCCGAGGATATGCTTGTGTCTTCTCTCAGGATTCCACTTCGCCAATATGGGTGCCAGCTCGAGATATAAAACCGGCAATAGAGATTGTGAAGCCTTCCCAGGAACCAGGTTCATAAAATGAGTAATCTGTGGCCACTTCAATATTTTTTTATTTCTGTCATGCACTGATTTTTTTTTTCATTTCTGTTGCACGCTGATTTTTTTTGGCATGCCATTTTTAAATACATGTATGAAAACTTATTTTTGGTAACATCTAAGGCCTTAGCTACTTATGTTCTATATTGATCACGGTTGTTTTTCTATTAGATTGTAAGTTTTCTTTCATTGCTTTCTCACTTGATTTTAATTTTAAATGGATTTTAAATCAATTATGTTTAAGTATTTCCTTCAGCACATCTCTCAGCAGGGCTCCATCAATAAGACCATGCTACGGGTGCTTATGGCCCTTGAATATCCGAGCCATAGTGCCCCTAGGGACATGGTTTGGGCTTGAATTGCAGAGATTTGTGAAGCCTTCATCTAGTCTACTATCTACATATCCTGACATGCCTTCCAGAGGTGAGGTCCTTTGAGGGCCGGTGGCCAATGACGGGTAAAATCCTGTGAGGCAGGATGACCTAAGACAGGCACGGTCCATAATGCTGGATGCCCTCTGAGGTGGGGTCAACAAGGTCAGAGCAAAGAACTCTGGCTCCCGCTGGCTGTCAAAATAAATAAAAAGGATGGATATGTAGGAGGAACAGACAATGATTGTGCCACAGAGGCTTCCATCCCCCATACAGAGAGGCTCCTTGGACTCCTCCCTCCTGCTAAGCATACAAATCTCTCGAGACTACAAATCTCGCGAGACTACAAATCTCGCAAGACTACAAATCTCACGAGACTATGCCTTCTCCAGAGCAAAGACAGTTGGTGCTGTTAAACCGCCTGGCTGAGAGGACTAATCCAGATGGGACAACTCAGCAAAGACTCATGCTGGGACTTATGGGATGTCGGGTGGGGTATATAAGTAGCCTGATACTTAAAATAAATGAGCCTCAAGCCTGAGAGTCTACAAGCCTGAGAGCCTACAAGCCTGAGAGCCTGAGAGCCTGCTTTGCCACTCGCCTGACTCTTGGAGTCTGTGTTGTTGACTCTGCGCCAGCTTATCCCCACCCCCAAGGGTCTCCGTGGGCCCCCGTTACACTGTTACATTGTTACAGGGACCCTTGTCTATGTGGCTGGTGGGAACGGAAGTTAGTATAGCCACTTTGGAAATTCCAAATTCTGTAGCAGTTTGCCTCCATGGTCACTGATAAATCGCCATCAAATGGCTTAAGGGAACAAGGGGTTTATTTTCTCTTATGATTATCTGATTACAGTTCTCAGTCCAGCTTGATAGGAGAGCTCACATCAACACCAGGGCTGAGGAAACAGGCCACACCATCACCACATAACAGCTGAAAGAGGGACAATCCTTCCTTGCCAGACCAGCATGTCAAAAAAAAAAAAAAAAAAAGACTGAAATTAAAAGTACTGTTTGGCCCAATTTGTGTAGCCTTGGCTGTATACCAAAGGGAACTGAGGTCAGTTACAATATAGATACGTGCATGCCTGGTGCCATTTGCCGCATGTTGCTGACAAATTCATGACCAAACATCTTAGGGGAACAACAGATTTGAGTCTTCCTTGTGATTCTGGTTATAGTTCATAGTCCAGTTTGGCAGCATCAGGAGCCAATACAACCACGCTATACCCACAGGAATTTGCCGAGAGGGAAACCTTACTTACAAACCTGTCCCGTGACTGTGCTCAAAACTCTGCAGCCATGGGCTGGAGAGATGGCTCAGGGGTTAGAACTGCCACCAAAGCAGAAGGTCCTGAGTTCTGATACCGGGTCCCACGTATACATGACAGGCAGAAATGACAGTAGCTTGTATTTCCAGCTCTGGAAGGCACGGCCTGGGAATTCACAGAGTGAAGCAAAAAGGAGGTAGAAGCAATCCGGGATGATTCCCAAAGTCACCCTTGGCCCACAGACAGACACACACAAACTCTAAAGTCAATGTGGTTGAGAACCAGCTGCTGAGTGTCCGGTAAAGTTATAAAACTGAAAGTCAATCATGTCTTTGCAGGAAAACGGGTGGACCATCACGTTAAGCAAAATAAGCCAGACTCAGAAAAACAAGTACGGAACAATATCAGTCAGCTTCTCTAGAACAGAAGTGCTAGCATGATTGCGTATTAAAAAGGGATTTACTGGACTGTCTTATGTGATACAGTCCAGGTTCTCAGAAGCCCCGCCTGGTCCTGAAGGTCGAGGGGATCCAGATCTAGAACAGTCACCCGCTTCAGTCCCTGTCGGAAGGCTGACGATGCTGGATTCTGGAGTCAGCAAGAGCAATAGCTGCAGCCGCAGGCAACAGGGGAGATGGACTTGGCAGCTCCCTCGAGGGCCCAAAACTAGAGCAAGCTCGCCCTCTTGACCTTGCTTTGATCTGGGTGCCATTGGAAGGTGCCCCCACATTTAGGAGGGTCTTCCCATTTCTACTAGCTTGAACTAGAAAAGCCCCCACAGGTGTGACTGACGGACCTAGTCAAGCTGACACCAGGATGAGCCAGCACACACTTTCGTAAGTGAAATCTAGGGAGGAAGAAGAATTAAAAAGCATGCAAGTAGAAGAGGAGCTATCCAGCAGAGGAAGGGAAAGCGATAAAGAAGGACCAAGGGGGGCTGGAGAGGTGGCTCAGAGGTTAAGCCTCTGCCTTGCAGGCGGAAGGTCCTGAGTTCAGATCCCAGATCCCACGTATAGACGCCGGGCAGAAGCGGGGGCGGCCTGCGCTTTTGGTCCTGGTAGGGCGGAACCTGTGAGTCCCGGCGGAGGAAGTGGAGGCGTCCTTGGTGGTTCCCGAATTCGTCCGTGGTTCTACACATACACAGACACACGCGCGCGCACACATACATACGCACACACGCACAATTGAATAAATAAAAAATTAAAAAAAAAAGGACCAAGGGGAGTAACATGCTGAAGCACATGATATGCAGGCATGAAAATGTCACAAAGAAATCCATTGTTTTCAATAATTAATATGCACTAACAAAATCTAGGTCATGCACAATAAACCATTGCCTACTGACAGGTCACAACAAACAAATGCTATGACATAACCATATACATTAATGTGCCATTTATAGTATGCGAAAGATCGCCACTCGCATTATCTTACTGAATATTCCTGCAAATCTTATTAAATAAGCAAATTAAGATTTTTTTTGAGAGAGTCTCATGTGTCCTTGACATATATGTGAAACCTGACATATAGCTTGAAGGTGATCTTGTACTGCTGATCTCTTGAGTGCCGGGACTACAGACATACAACGCACACTCAGTTCATGAGATGCTGAGGATCCAAGCCCGGTTCATACGCACAAGGCAAACAGTCTATCAACCGAGCTACATCCTCAGCCCTGCAAACGAGGAACCACTATGCTTAGTTTTGATGAAGTGGACTGGCGCCCAAAAGTCAAAGACTTGCCCAAGTCACGGGTCTGGTCTTTGGCAGTCAGAAGGCTCCTTTTCATCTTTTCCTCCTAGCCTGTTTCTCGTGAGCCTAGAACCTGCTTGCTTTTCTAGGTTTTTCTAACTCCGTCCAATAATAACTGGGTAAGATGAGAACAATTAGGCATGGGCTTGGTTTTCCTCTGGTTTGCCTCCCTGAAAATGATCAGGGCTTGTTAAACACCACATCAGGGCTTGTTTCAACTACCAATTCTTCTTAGATATGCTCAGTCTTCAATTATCAGATTGACACCTATATCTAACCAGCATACATCCCTGTTCCCTTTCTCCCTCTACAGGACCAGGACCCAAGAGCAGTAAGCAGCAAAATACACGCATCAACCTTCCACTGCCCAGAAGCCAGAACAGGCTTAGCTATTCCCAGTGAGACTTCCATACCCAGTGATGAGTGTGTACAATGATCCATGATCCAGTTCATTTTATACATACATATGTATATACATTATATACATATATATGTATATAATGCCTTTCACACAGAGTCATAATACAGTGAAAGTCAAAGCCTGAAGGTTCACAGCAGCTCTGTTAAACTCCACCTCTCCAAGTTTCAGGGAACTGCATGAACTAGCAAACAGTTGAGACTGTGACGGGTCCAGAAGTCCACCCAATGAGGCAGAGACAATGAGCTTGACTGCAAAGGATGTTTACTGAAAGTGGGTCAAACAGAACTGAAGCCCCAGGATTCCATCTGAGTTTGGGACCTTACGTGGAGTCTTAGGACTCCAGGATTCCAGCAGAGTTCGAGACCCATGATAGAGCCCCGAGTAAGGGCAGGGGGCAGTTTACTGCAGTTTCTAAGTTGGTACGTGCCGTCCAGCTAGTGACTCAAGTGGCAGTTTCAGATGGTGGCCGCAGCTGGAATTCGGATGGGGCGAGGGGAGGGGTGGAAACTTGAGTGGTGGTCCTGCTGACCCAAGGACCGTAACTATGAAACCAAGTGGTCAGTAGATAGCAAAAGCAAGTTTCGTCTATCTAATGTGTAAGCAGTGACTATCCTCATGCGTAAGCAGTTTACAGAAGCCAAGGAGCAGTTAGTCTAAGCTCTAAATTTTTCCACAGCATATTTTCTACAGCACACTGCACACAGTTTCATAACACACAGAAATTGGGGTCTTCTTTTTTCTAGACCACCACAGAGACCATAAGTAGGAAAATTAAGAAGACAGAACTTTTGGGCCTCAAACACCGCAACTTCTCAGTGAAAAACCAATTGGAAATCTTCTTAGTGTTATGAGACAAAGGCAATTTTCCCTTGGCAATTCTGAGAAGAATGTTTAAGTTTCTTTTGGAGAATCTCAGGTCATGTAGCCCAGGTTGGGCTCTAAACTTGCTAGGTAGCCTAGGATGACCCGGAACTTCTAATCATCTTGTCTTCACCTCTAGAATGCTGGGATTATAGCTGCTCCCAAAACACTTGGTTTTTAATCATTCTCTGAATTTTTTACACTTATTTTTCACGTGTGTGGGAGCATGTGTAGAGGTCATAGAACAGCCCGAGGGAGTAGATTCTCTCTTTCTACCATGTAGATGGTAGATGGGGATGAAACACAGGTTGTCAGGCTTGGCAGCAAAGTACCATTATCCACCGTGTCAACTCAGTAGCCCCCACCCCAGCTTTTATAGGGAACTAGGAATTAAACCCAGGGCTTCCGACATGCTACACAAAGCACCATATTCAGAATTTTTATATGATTTCCCCCATTTTTGTGTGTGGGGGGGAAACTACTATACAAGGGGGGCACCTACTTGCTTGTATGTATGTGTATGTGCAGGTGTATGTGTTTGTGCGTGTGCATGAGTGTATCTGGAGGCCAAGTTGATATCAGGAACCATCCTTGTTCTGTCTTCTAACCTTATTCTTCTGAGGCAATGTGTCTAATTAAACCCAGAGCTCACCTATAAGGGTAGTCTGGCTAGCCAACTTGCTCTGGAGAGTACTAAATTCTGAATTCCTAGACTGGAATTACAGATAAGCCACCATGCCCACCCTGCATTGTACACAGGCTCTGGGGATCAGAACTCTGGACCCTTTGCTTGTGGAGCAAGTTCTTTAACCCCTGAGCCCTGTCTCCAGCCCAGCATTTTTTATAGACAATTCAACCTGAGGCTGCCCAGAGCTGGTTATTTATGAAGACTCGTGTTGAACCTGGCAAATATTAACCTGTGTTTTGATTACTATTTTCTGTCCAAGGCTAACCTGGGAGCTATTTTCTTAATCAGCATTTCAAAGTGCTGAGAGACCGGGAGGTTGGAAAAAGTATGTATTACCATGGATACGACTTATTTTAACTGAGTGGGCATTAGTTAAGTGGCACTGATGGGGTGAGGGAAGCAGGAGAAAAGCCCACTTACTGCGTAGTCGCAGACCTGGGCTGGAGTTCTGCTCTATGGATCTCAGCTTTTACTTTGGCCATATTATTTAATCTGAGCTTCTTTTACTTTTTTTTCTTTCACTTATAAATGGTCTCTTTCTAACTTCCCTTTGTGATTCTTCAAGGGGCGCCTCAGCCAACAGCATCCATAGTATATGAAAGAACCTTTAGTGTGGACAGGGAATGTAGCTCAGTTGACAAGAGCACTGGCTTAGCATGCGCAAAGCTCTGGGTTCGAGACCCAGCACCATATCCAGTAGATGTGGTAGTACATGACTGTAACTCCAGAACTCAAGAGGCAGGTGCAGGCAGGAGGATCAGAAGTTCAAGGCTATTGAGACCAGTCTAGGGTGCATGTGAGAACATGAGAGAGACAGAGAGAGACAGAGAAAGACGGAGAGAGAGAGAGAGAAAATACCACCACTGGACTAAGTTACAGTACTTTTTAACCCTTGACTGTACTGGACACATCTAGACAACACTGGTGTCTTAGTTCCTGCTCCAAAAATCGTGACAACATTAGTCTGAAAAATAGGCTTCCAATTTCTAAACCAGACCTCTAAAGATGCTCAGGTAACTGTGGTACGTAGTCAAGGTGGAAACCCATGCCCCCAGTACTTTAAGAGACTTACGTGTCTTAGCTCTCGTGCCCGAAGTAGACGCTTATGCATGCAAGCTCCCTCCAACAAGCAGATCTTTAGATTCTTCACTGTTTTCATTATCATTTCAGATCAGATGGAAATTCACCCCGAACCTCAACAGTGCTATGATTATGGGTGATTTTAAAGTTTCCTTTTTAACTCTTTTCTGAAGTTTCCCAAAGGTATAATAAGCATGCATTACATGTGTCATTGTGAAAATAAGTGAAATTAAATTTGAAGAGAGAAAAGAGTCTTCCTGTGAGGCTCTCAACTCCTAATCAACCTGTCAATGGATCACTGGGGAAATCTTGCTACTTTTACTTACAGGTGGAGGAGTTAAGTCATAGGCATGGGAGTCTCTGAGATTACACCAGGCTCCGCTGACAGATAAGTCAGATGAGCAGATATGGTGACTTCTCTTCTCTGGAGTATCTCTCCGGTCCTCTGAATGACATTCTCTCCTGAATGCCCTGTGTCAGAGCGGCCAGAGACTCTTATCAGGCACAGACTAGAGAGAGGGAGGAGGGGAAGAACATCCTGCACCTGCCCTCTACCGTTTCCTCCAGCAGACGCACGAGATCCACAGCTCCACCACCCCCTGGTCGGTTGGCAACGTGTGCACAGCATCTGAATAACTCTAGATGTATGCGCCAAAGAGAGAACTTAATCAGATCCCCACGCACGTTGATGCGTGTGCTACCGAGAGACTTGGATGGATGGATCGATTGATTGATTGCTTTCATTGTGGGTGAGGGTGGGGTGGAATTTGTGTTTGTCTGGATACATGAGGTGTGAACACATGTACTCTCTTGTGTGTGTGTGTGTGTGTGTGTGTGTGTGTGTGTGTGTGTGTATGCACGCGGAGGCCAGAGGTTGGTGTTGGATGTCTTCTTCTATCGCTGTTTACCTTATTTTGAGAATCTGGAGCTCGCTGACTCCACTAGACCAACCAGTCAGCGAGCTCCTCCTCTTATCTCTGCCTCCCAATATTAGGATTATAAGTGTACAGCACCACCGCCCACTCTTTTTGTGGATACTGGAGATCTGAACTCGGGTCATCAGGACTATACAGCAAGAACTGTACCAACTGAGCCATTGTCAAAGCTCTTGTTTGTTTGTTTGTTTGTTTGTTTGTTTGTTTGTTTGTTTGTTTAGAGATGGCTTCGTACCCAAGGATGCCTTAAACTTTTGATTCTCCTGCCTCTACTTTCTGAGCGCTGGGGTCACAGGTGGTAACATTGATAAGCACTGACTTAACAAACCAAAAATTTTATGATATACCAAGATAATGACTGAGATTTTTCTGATGAATTTGCCAAATTTTAACTACTTGGGAAACTAGGTTCACGAAAATCAGTATTTATTTAAAAATCTGTTTTGTGTGGACATATAAATAGGTGATCAAGGAACAACTGTTGGTTGAAGAAGAAAAATCCCCAAAGACAGAACATGATGACTACTGAATAATAATAATAAAATATATGTTTTTGTCTAAGATTTATCTGGATGTTACACAATAATTAAACCTTCAACTCACTGGTCCCTCATCAAGGCCGACACTGAGGATGATGCAGAGACTAAAAGAACGAGCAGCGTGTTGGTCTTCCCCCTCCAAAGCATCTAGGACCAGGGAGCAATGGCAGCCAACTGAAGGGGCCCCGCGACTGCCATTAGCTACCTGTCCCCTTGATCAGAGACGCTATGACACCCCAGAGCTAGGACCCTAAGCAGAACGAACCTCAAAACAGGGAAAATCACCGGAAGAAGAAATGTTCTCAGCATCTGGAAGAAGTCACAGAATCAACAGGAAACTGAGCCGATCCAGCAAAGGGCACAGCTGCAGGGAGGAAAGGAAAGGAACCCAGGTACCCTCAGGAGTCCTTAAGAGTAACTTACAAGAAGTCTTGGTTGGGCTGGACAGATGGTTCAGGGCTTAAGCTTCTGCCTCACAAGCAGAAGTTCCTGAGTTTGGATCTCAGATCCCATGTACAAACATCAGGCAGAAATGGCGGCTGATCTTGGAAGGCGGAGCCTGGGAAACTCCAGAGCAAAGCAAAAAGGAGGAGCACAATCCAGGGTCATTCCAGAAGTCACCCTTGGAAGTCACCATAGGCTGACGCAGTGTCCTCTGATATACACAGACACACATGCAAAAATTTTAAAAAAAATTTTTAAAGAAGCTTTGGTGGACCTGAACAGTAAAAAGTAAGGTCATAGTTATCTACTGAGTCTTAAACATCCAGCAGCGAAGCATAACCAAATAACGTAACGAGGAATATTACAAAACCGAGTTTCCCCAACTCACAGCCAAGATTCTCATCCTGCCCCAGGGCAGCTGGTAGACGCTGACGCTCCTGAAATACCTGCTAAGACAGTCGTCAGATAACCAGCGATCGTTCCCGAGCACTGTGACTTCAAACTGCCTGATGCCCACTGAGAAACCCTCATACAAGCCCACCCTCAGAAGGCCTCCGTGCAGTTTCTCTCTGCTGCTTGCCTTCTGCAAGACCCCTGTGCACGTCACAACCGTCCCGTCCACCTCTTCCTGACTTGGTCATTCTGTCACTAGCTGGTCACCACCGTGCCACGTGGTGCAGCGCTCACAGCCACGAAATCACTCTTCCTCCTCCTCCTCTTCCTCCTCCTCCTCCTCTTCCTACTCCTCCTCCTCTTCCTCCTCCTCCTCCCTCTCCTCCTTTTCCTCCCCCTTCCATGTCTGTCTTTTCCCACTGCACAAAGATAATGGGTCTTATAGCCATTTCCTCCTCCCGCCGACAGAGGGCCTGGCCGAGGATGAAGGGGACAGAGTACAGGGGTACTGTAGGGCCTTAGATTGCACAGAGCTTTGAAATTTACCAACAAGACCACAACACCCTTTCACCAGGGCTTCCGAACCAGACACTGAAGTGAATGTTGTCCAGCTGTCAAAGACACCAAGACTCAGGTGAGTTCAGTGATCCCAATTCATGAGAAACGCAACTTGTGCAAACTCGGACCCAAATTTTCCTACCCCGCCACCTAGACACCTCTCCACTCCCTCCCCATCCAAACTATGGAAAGGTCCAAATTAAATCTTTCCTTCCTGACTCCCTTCTTCACTGAGCATATTAGCAAGGATGATTCATTATGAGTAAGTAGATGAGGAACTCTAATTGCAGGGCTCTGAATGGGCTGTTTAATTACATAGTTACATGTGCGATTTATCAACCAGTTTTGATCGTTGACAATTCCCTTTAAAGAATTCCTTTCGTCTAAAAATTAAAAGAATATATTTTTTTAATCGGCCCTGGAATGCTTTGTTTTCATTCAAATAAAGAGCTGACTGCTTCTTATGAGTGTCATTGTCCTAAGGCAATCGGTCTAATGTCAGACAGGCAGTAATTCCCCGTACACGTCTCGCAGTTCGCAATGCAACTTCAGTGGTTTTTATCTAGAGACGACATTTTTCTGGTCTAAGTCATGGGAACTGATCTGGAGAAGGAGGGGCCATCCTCTGAGGACCCTCACTCCCTTGATTCCCCACTCCCGTGGGACAGGCATCTTCTCCAAAGGCCATTGAAAAATGATACTGACACAAATTGGCTTTGCCTGGGAGAAGGACGAGCTGGAAGATCATCAAGTCAAAGGAGCAGAAAACATCCAAAGTTATCGGGTTACCCAGGCAGGTCAAGAACAGGAATGACAGGCTAGAGAGATGGCTCAGTGGTTAAGATTCTGCCTTGAAAGCAGAAGGTCCTGAGTTCAGATCTCAAGTCCCATGTAAAAAATGCCAGGAAGAAAAACTACCCTGGCCTGAACTTCAGGCCCTGGTGGAAAGAGCCCAGGAAATCCCAGAGCAAAGCAAAAAGGAGGTGAAGGAATCCAGGATGATTCCCAAAGTCACCTTTGTACTCCACAGGGACACACAGTGCCTCTGATACGCACACACACACACACACACACACACACACAATAAATTAAGTTTAAAAAGAACAGGAATGAGGGTCATGTTCACAAATCAAGGTCCGAGTTAGACTCCAGACTGGATCTAGGGGCACCAACCACTCAGCGAAATAGGCTGGAGCCTGTATGTGCCCCCAAGAGCAGCAGATCCAGCCAGTCCTTTCTTCTGGATCCCAGAACACTTGGCTCAGTTGTCGCTGAGACCTTATCCTGCTTTACCCTGCAGCCACGTGTGTTACTGCTCAGAAAGGTTCCTTTCTTGAGATGACACAGCCCATAGGTGGCAGCACTAAGATAGCTAGCACTCTAACCAGATAATGACTCTAACCAGTCATTCATTCAGTTAAGAAGCACTGATCTGGCGGTGATGGATACAATAAAAGTGGAGTGAGCGGTGGGGAGAGGGCTCAGGATTAAAGCCTTTGTCTCACAAGCCAAAGGATCTGAGTTCCATCCCCAGGTCCCACGAAAATGTCCTAGTGGATATGGTGGCCGCCTGCAATTCCAGTCCTGGAAAGACAGAAGCCCAGAGCAAAGCAATGAGGGACAGCGCACATTCCATAACCTGGCCTCAGGAACTGCCCCTTCTTTCTTACCTTGGTAGCCGGCAGCTGTCCCCATGTCCTGTAAACACCCTTCTTTGGCTGCTGGAGCCACGTGATAGTCCCCTTCTCTGCCAGGAACTTCTGGTGATGGGCCTCTCAGAGGGACTGAAGATCAGGGTCCACACAGCTCTCCTTGGGTCTCTCCTGCATCAGTCTCCCAGAAACCCACATTTAATTTATGACCTTGGGCTGGAGAGGTGGCTCAGGGGTTAAGCCTCTGCCTTGCAGGCGGAAGATCCTGAGTTCGGATCCTAGACCCCATGTACAGACGCCAGGCGGAAGCGGGGCGGCCTGGGCTTCCGGTCCTGGTGGGCGGAGCCTGTGAATCCCGGGGCAGAGTAAACAAGAAGGAGGTGGAGGCGTCCATGGTGGTTCCCGAATTCGTCCGTGGTTCTACACACACATACATACACACACACACACGTGCGCGCACATACATACGCACACACGCACAATTGAATAAATAATAATAAAAAAAAATTATGACCTCCACAGCTCACACTTTTTTTTAGGATCTACGGTGTTTGCAAGCCTTTCCTCAAGGGAATTGGAAATGGCAGCTTGCTTTAGTGAGTTTTCACTACAAGTCAAGTGCCAAGTCAAAAGCTCGTTTTTTCTTTAACCCTCTTAGCAGCCAGAAGGCAATGTGACACAATCTTGCTGGCTTGAGCACGCTCTGAATCTACCGCTTGCTAGCTGTACCTACACTCTGGGGCAAACCATTTTACCTCTGGGATCTCTAGTGCCCTCTTCTGTACAGTGGAGATGATTATAGCCATATTACTGAAGACCAAAGGAGACTGTGCAGATTTCTAAATTGTATGTAAAACATCAAATCATACTTTATACTGATTTTTTTTAATCTAGTATAGCCCATGTTAGCCTTGAACTCACGATGTAGCCAAGGATGACCCTTCTCTTTCTGTCTCCCAAGTGCTGGGACCTCAAGCATGAGCCATGACTCCTGGTTTATACGACATTAGGGATTGAACCCAGGGCTTCGTGCATGCTAGGCAACCACGTTACCAACCGAGTTACAGCCTCAGCTCTGAGAATTTTAAATTTATATGCGGATCCGATGTGATTGTCTTGTATGTGCACTACGTATATATATGTGCACTATGGAAACTCTTGATTGGGTTGTAGCAGTAAATACGACCTACATAAGCTATTGCTTTATTAATTTGCTTTATCTATGTTTGTGTGCATGTGTGTGTGTGTATATAATGGAGAAAGGAGATGGAAACCACAGTGGAAGTCAGAGGACAACTTACAGAGAAGTTGGTTCTCCCTTCTACCATGTAGATTCCAGGGGTCAAACTCAGATGGTCAGGCTCAGCAGCAAGGGTCCTTATGCACACCGAGCCCCCTTACCTGCCCAGGAGCTGTTTTCATTCCGCAGATAATGATGACGAGACCATGTAACTTGTGAAACACCAGACCCAAAGTCAAACCGCTGCTCCTCCAAATCCCTATTGTATCAGAAAGCCGGCGTTTTCGCTGGATTGTGCATGGCCTTCGTTCTAAGTCTTCCAGAGCCTCCATTCCATTCATACAGTTCACCACTCATAAATTCCTCCTCCCACTTCAGTTTATTTCCCATCTGCTGAATGGGAAGAACTTTCCTCAGCTCTAAAAGTTGTGTTGAGTCTTTTGCAGCAATCCAGACCCTGTGTAGGGTAATTGCTGCAGAGAGAGCGAGAAGAATGGGAACTCGGGAGCATCCTGGACTCAGAGATGCAGAAGTGCTTTGAATCCCATGACATCCATCCTTGGTTCATGTTTCATAGTGTTTCTCACCCCAGGTGGAGAATTTGCCGCTCTTCTGACAAACAGCGGGCTGATCACAGCAAATACTGGCTCTTGAATCATAATCACAATATTGTAAATACAGGTTTCCATGGTCTTGGAGAAGCTAGACTAGCAGTTTGTGCGGATAACTGGAAGAATGTACATTTCATAATAAAATTTAGCAGTTATCGACCTACCTGAAAGTATCATCTCTATTCCATAAAGAACAAAAGAATGTTCATGCCATTTTTTAATGGATATCAACTAGACCCCTGGTTTCTCATGAGATGCCTTAATTCTCCTTGGAAAAGTAAGAGAAGAAATGACGTTCCAAGTCATGACATAAAATATCAGAGCTAATGAACAAACTGAACAAAGTTCTAAGAGAGAAAAGACTCATATACAGAAGAGAGAGCTGGACTTTGCTCTTGCTTTTATTACTCTTTGTCATCGCAAACTTTTCCCTCGTGGCTTTCCCCTCACTGCTACCTGTCGACATGCTCTTTCATTTAAGATGACTTCTCCAGAATCCAGGAGATGAACATGCAGGAGATTTAGGAGGGAATGCTTTAAGCTCAGATGCTGAGATGAGAAATGAAGGAAGGTGTCGCAGATACTCTGCATTATTGCCAATAAGCTCACAACCAAATGGCTTAAGGGAACAGGGGGTTTTATTCTAGCTTATGATTGTCTGGTTAAAGATTTTATTTTGGCTTGACAGAAGAGTTCACCCCAACACCAGGGGCTGAGGGAACTGGCCACACCCTACTTGCCAGACCAGCATGTCTGGCCAAATACACCAAAGAATGCCAACTTCCCTAACCAGCTCCCTCCACTTATTCACCTACCTAGGGACCAGTCCCACCCACCACAGCCTGGGCTTTCCCTATGGACTAGGTAATCTCTTGCAGGCTCGCTCAGGCCCAGCCCAACCACTGATTACAAATGTTCCCAGAGCTTGAACCTTCAATTGTCAAGTTGACACTTGTATCTAACTATAACCGAAGGAGAAGTCAAACTCCATTGGAATCGCAATAGAAACCTTCCAAGAGTTCTGAAGGACCTGCGAAATTATGGAAAGGTGGGGCAAGAAGTCCAGGCCCATTACCTTGCCTATCAGTCACTGGAGATCCCTCAGGAGTTGAGGCAAATAATTCCCAGGGGATGGACAGCTACTACAGGGTATAGCTGAAGCCTGCCTGCCAAATCATAATAGTAACATCATTTGGGGTAAATGCAATACTCCCTAATATCTGTGACACCCCCATCTAACAGTTGGTGAAGGGGGGAGATGAAAATTCTTTATGATGGATCTACTACCTTTCAAGTACTTCCCTCAAGGAAAGCCTTTTTAGAGAGATGAACGCTCTCATTCTGTGGCTGGAGAAATGGAGGCCCTGGGAGCTCCTCAGATCACCAACCACCACACTGGCAACAGTCTCACAGTAAACAGCCAGTATCTGACTGTTTGTTTTGGATTAGCATCACTCTCCCTTGACAAACCCAGAGACAGGCTTGTAACAGTGGATTGAGGACTCCGAGATTCCACTATTAAGTGGTGCATCTGAGACCTGAACGAGTTGTTCTGAACCCCAGAACTCACAAATAATAATCACAACACCAGTAACTTTTCCTTTATGCCTCAAGGACCTTTGGCCTTTGGAGAAACTGAGGAACGTGTGTGCATGTGTGTGAGCGCACGCACGTGCCCACCTGCTTTTACAAGCATACATGTTGCTGCCTTATGCATTAAGGTCTAACGAACCTTTGGAGAAAAGTTTTTTCCATAGGAAGTTTTACCTGAAGAACTTTTTAATGTTAAAAATAGTGCACATCTGTGTTGGGTAAAGAGTTCAGGACACAAACGCTCGCCACGTGACCATGGGCATGAGATCTGCGACCCCCTAACCTGCGGGCTTGACGCCCCACCTGTAACGACAGCTCTTGAAAAGTGGAGATGCATCCCCAGAGCCAGCTGGCTAGTCGGGCTAGCCTTATCGTGAGCTCTGCGCTCAAGCGAGGGACGTCTCGATGGAAAAGTAGACAGTGATTGAAGCACGACTCCGGAGTCAGCCTCTAGCCTCCACACACACAGGCACGCACGTGTAGCCCACGCGTGTGCGAACACCCATACATGCAAAAATGACATAAATTTATACATATATGTACATATATATGGCATGATTTATTTCTAATAATAAATACAACACTCCCACAGAAAGCACACTGCTTTTTATTTCAAGGGTACAATGGAGGGCTAGGCCAGAGTTGTGATAAGTATTTGCCTAATTTGCACAAGGCCCAGGGTTTGACCTCCTAGGGGAGCCCGCAGTGGGGTACAAGGACAATTCCTGGTGATCCACAGCTCTGGGGTCCCTCCTGCAGGCATATGGGTTCTAACGATGATCCTTCAGCAAATCCAGGGGTTTTCTTCTGCCCTCTCGGAGCCTCCAAGCCTGGAAGAGAGCAGCAAGCCCTTCTACAAGGTGGCCGGTGGACTTACAAAAGACCTTTCCTGGAGACCCCAGAGGCCGGCAAGAGACCAGCCCTCTGTCCTCTTCTGCTCCAACCGCAAGACACATATTCAAGTAAAAACTGTAAAATGTAAAGGGTTTTTTTTTCCTTGTAAAAATGGTGTTGAGTTACACTGTGTGGTCCAAGAAACTCTACACTGGATCAGAAAAAAGGGGATTAATTTGTTTAACAAACATCCTTTGTGTTCTCACGAAACCGCCAGGCCCAGAGCCACTGCTGAAGACTGCAGTGGTGGGGACTAGTCATTTAGTGGAGTGGCTCTCAGAATCTCTTTGGAAGGTTGTTTAAAGAAAAAAAAAAAAAAAAGCATGTCCCAGGGCTTAAAGAGATGTCTCAGTAGGTAAAGTGCTTGCCATGTAGCCTGAAGGCCTGAGTTCAGATCCCCAGCCCCTATCTTGACTTATAATCCTTGTAGTGGAGGGCAGAGACAGGAGGATTCTGGGGGCTCCTTGGTCAGCTGGACTTGCAGAATCAGGGAGATCCTATTCCAGAGTGACAGAGGAAGACCGGCCTCTAGCCTCCATAGACCTGTGCACATATGCCACATGAACGTGCACACGTGCACACACAAACACACCCCAAAGCGTAAGTACACAGCTCTGCTTCCTCGAGTGGGGCTGAGGCTAAAGAATCCACATCAGGACCAGTTTCCATGGAGACGCTGATGTAGCTGATCTGGGGGGTTGTATCGTGGAAAAACCTTGACCTAATAAGTTCTTAAGTTCTGATCAGCAGTGTGATTAGCTCGCTTCCACTCGGGATGTCAGGAGGCTGGAAGAGACATATAACTGGGGAATCATTCGGGGAACTTTAGAAAGATTTCTTGGAAAGGCGTCTGTGGATCAACGGAATGTCAGCAGACAACATCCTTTTTCAATTAGGAAAAGACAGTGTATCATCAAATAATCTGGGGGAGCAAAAAGCAAGAATTTCATTTGTGTGTGTGTGTGCGTGCGCGCATGTGTGTGTGTACATTTGGCTATCTCCTTGTGTACTCAAGTTCCGTGTACTTGATCGTAGTTGGCTACCACAAGCTATCTTACTACAATAAAAAGAAATAGGTGGGGCGCGTATAAGACTAGTAGGACATTCCAGATGGAAGTAGAGGGAAAGCAGTCGAATCATGGCCATGGCCGGAAATAAGGGAGAAAAACCAAACCCTCATCGCCACACTCTCGGCAGTGGAGGGGTGCTGGAAATGGGTGTGAACAGATGGTGGGTACACATTTACAAAAAGTTCAGATACTGTGAGGGAGACACCCAGAGAGAGGAGAGAAAGGAGCGAGGGAGCAAGGGACGGAGCTTCTGATTGTGGAGAAGCGTATGTTATGATCCCCTGGTTCTGGGCAAGTCATTCAATTGTATGGAGATTTTTAAAACAGTACTGGACCGCCCCCAAACCACCAAACCACCACTAGGAAAGGACAGTTTGAGTAGAAATGCCACTCGGAGGCTGCAAAGGCCTGCTAAAGGCTATCCCAGAGGAGCACGTTCTGCCCAGGGTGAGGCCGACTGCCTGAACAGATACCCCATGTGCGTGTGTCTCTGTGCGGTGACTTCCAGCATCTCCCCCAAACTAGACCACCAAGCCGACTGGAAGGAAGGTTTTCCTTCCTTCCCCGGGTGCTGCTTTGTACAGGCCTGAGAGCGACAGTCCTTTTAGCAGCCCCCTCTCACAGACTCCCAGGAGCCCACCCACCTTCTCCGGAGCCAAGCCAGCTGTTACCACCCAAACCACCTGCCTCCTCCCTGGCCTGTGAGTCTCTGGTTCCAGAGACCTCCAGAATCAAGGCAGCTTGCTGGAAGGCCCTTGTGGTAGGAGAGAATGTGAGACAGGCAATAAAATTAAATGCATTGTCTACAAATGTTTTTTAATTAAAATCGTGATTCTTTTTCTGGGCAGAAGAGGCCTTTAAGAACAATTGCATGGCCTAAAGTGGCCGGCACTGAGCTCAGCCGCTTTGCCCAGATCCAGGGAGGGAAGGGAGGTGACAGGGTGAGGTGATGGGTGAGTGCAGTGTCTCTAGGGAGGAAAAATAAAAAGCAAAAGGGGGAGCGAGAACTGGAAGCACAGCTCTGCCCACTAACCTCCCAGGCCTGCGCTGCAAGGGGACCATGACGCTGGGTTTTTATGTTTTCTTTTGTTCCTTAAGATTATGCCACCTTCTCCCTCTCTGATTACCCTTGGAGGGCCCCAGCCACCGGCCTTCATAACACAGCCGGAGCCACCCACAGCTCTGGCCTTGGGAGTTAGGGGGAGTAAAAGGGAAAAATCCAAAATAAGAGAGGGAGGGGAGAAGGGAGAGGGGAGAGAGAGAGAGAGAAGAGAGAGAGAGAGAGGAGAGAGACTGAGTTTGAAAAACTGAAGTGGTGTGTGTGTGTGTGTGTGTGTGTGTGCGTGTGTGTGTGAGACCTGCCTCTCTGATGTCACCAAAACCCACAAGGCAGAGCACCTCAATACCACAGACCCGACTCTGCTGTCCATAATCACACACACACACACACACACACACACACACACACACACACTGGCTTTGAATGTTTTCAACTGGATAGAGGCACACTGTAGGAATTGGGACAGAGTTCTGACTTTGACTTTGACCTCTACCAAGGAAGTGAGGTTCCCTGCAACACTCCCAGCCTCTGTGCCCACCACTTGCAATGTATGTGTTTGCAATGTGTGTGCTCTGGGAATACATTTGAGGAGAGAATGCCCATAAACCAGCATCTCCTGGCCACTCCTAGCTTCTCTGACTCCAATGTCTGCATCCAGTGCCACAGCCGGTGCCCAGCGGCCAGGAGGAAAGAGGCATCTTTTGCAGGGATTAATATCTATTTCATTTTCTGTTGCCCTCAGAGTTTCCTTTTTGACGCTGAGAAACTTGCTCTGAATCTAAAAGAACTAAAATCTTGCCTGTCCCAGACCCTAGAATCATACAAAATTACAAGTGGCAGATGTGCCTGGAAATTCTAGAACGAGACAGTGTAGGGTGGTCGAGAGACAAGTTCCCAAGTCAAGAAACTTCTCACTGGAGATAGAGGAAAGGACCTGAAGAACTCACACCATGACACGCAAACCCAGAATGAAACTTAGGAAATACATCAGCTGCAGCTTTGCCTTTTGGGGTACCAAAATCCTCTCCAAACCTCATTCCCAGAGCTCCTGGTGCCCATGGGGCCGCATGCTTTGGAGATGGGCGCCCTGTACCCCAGAAATCCCCTTATCATTCACTGGGCTTTTCTTCTTTTTGTTCTTGTTTATTTATGTTTTTTTTCCTTTCAAAAACGGAACAAAAATACACCTCATTTATGATCATAGATATATATTTCACTCTCACCACATAAATACAAAAACATCCAAATATTCAAAACATTCAGAACAAAGTTAGTAACCAAGATTCAGTGACACCTACCCGCGTTTGAATCTTTCATTATCTTCTTCACTATTTGCCTAAAAGAAAAGGAAAAAAAAAAAAAAAACAGAAAACGAAACGGAAAAAAAAGGAAGTTTCCGATGTAAATAATTTACAATAAAGTTACTGTTTTTTAAAAAAAAAACGTTTTGCGCGCTTCGGATGGATGAATACATTCTAACCACTGGCACTTCGCGCTCTGGGTCTGTGATTTTGGTTAAAAGGCGGGTGGCGGTTGCTGCGAGGCGTGGGGCCACGCCCGCGTGGTGGTGAGGGTCCTCGCTCCAGACCATGGACCCCTTGGGTTGAGGAGCAAGAAGGGATGTGTTTTCCTACCAGCCCGACGAGCAGCCGTTGGCGCCAGGAAGCCAAAATTCAGGGGCGCCCCAACCTCCCCTTCTGCAACTCCCCTTCCGCAAGCAACTGCTCAGAAATCCCCCAGCGCTTCCTGCGTGCTGGAGAAAGGCTTTGTGAATCTGAGAGCCTGAGAGAGGAGTAATCCACGGTGATTCCACTTCCGAGCCCAGCGATGGTTCTGGAGCCACGCACCTGGGACCCCGTGGGGGCGCCGTGCCCGCGTCAGGGCGACTACCTCCGGCCGCTTTGCGCTCTAAGATAGGAAAGAATCTGCTGACCATCACCGAGAACAACTATGGAGAAAAGACTCTGACTTGCTTTTCGTTAGCATCGTTGACTTTCCCTCTTTATATTCCTGTCTAAAGTCACCTCACCTGGAACTTTGATTTTGCCTGGCCTGGCGACGCCTTCTCTAGCTTGAATCTTCCCTTCTTGCCAACGCCATCCACACGAGAATTTAAAACCGATTACACTTCGTCTGGTTTTGTGTAGCCATAACTCTTACTTTATTGCTGAATGGATCAAAATGTACGACCACCGATGACTGCTAAGACTGTTTGGTTTCCTGGGCTGGAGGAGGCTGCGATTAGTTTCCTCGAAGGGGATTTGTCCCACCAGGAAAAGCTGAGGGCGCCAAGACCATCCTGAGAGGTCCACGGAGTGGGGCCAGGGACTCCCCCAAGCTCTATTCCTCTGGCAAGAGGAAAGGCATGTCTTCCTTTTTGGTCTAAAGAAATCTACACGCTTCTTCGGCCTCTAGGGTCTGCAGCACAGCTCTCCTTTTTCCAATATTCGTAAGAATAATCGGCCACGGCAGCAGCAACCAACCCTTGTGCAGGCGGGCAGGTGTCTTGTGCCCTGGACTTCGAGAAATCAGTTCTCTCGGGGGTTGGCGGGCGTGGGGACACCACGTTGGCTAATTCGACCGTGTCACCCCCAATTCTTTGGATTGTTCCTGGATTCAGAAGGAGATAAGGGTTGGAAGGAGGGAGGAGAGGGGAAAAGAAGAAAAAATAGCCCGAGTGAGATGAAGTCGGTAGCAGAGGCCGATGATGCGGGGAGTTGTCGGAGGCCACAAGGGCAACGCAGGAGCCCCGAGCGCCTACCGCGCGGGGATCCATAAATACCACCACAATAGATACTATAAATATAAATAAGGGGGAACACTTAAAATCAGTCCAGCGCCTTTTTCTCGGCCCCTTCTTTATTGTTGGTCCGGGAGTACGGCTCGAAGGCCGAGGAGCTCAGGTAGCGCGCGGAGAGTTCTTGCAAATTCCCGGCTAGCGAACCGGCCATTGTCAACGGGGCGGAGGACAGGCGGCTGGCGACCGAGCCGAGCAGCGAGGGCACCGGCAGGCTGAAGAGGCCGTGGCCGGCGGCCGGGGCTCCCGCGTGCAGTCCTCCCGGCCCGGCAGGCCCGGGGCCCGGGGCGCCTCCCACGGCCGGGGGATGCTGAGACGCGGCGCCCGCGGGGCCCGGGGCGGCGGCGGCGGCGGCGGCGGCCGAGCCCGCGGCGGCGCCCGCACCCAGCGCGGGGAGGCTGGGCCCGCGCAACGCCGAGCCCAGGGCGCCGGTGGCACAGGGCGGCAGCAGGGCGGGCAGGCCGGGCGGCGACAGCAGGCGGCCCTGCTCCAGCAGCCGCAGCACGCTGCACGTGGCGGCCGTCTCCGACACCACCGAGCGCAGCTCCGAGTCCTTGCCCTGGTCCTTCTTCTGCTTGGTGCGCCGGTTCTGGAACCAGACCTTCACCTGGCGCGGGGACGCGGGAAGGGTGGGAGAGAGGAGGCAGGGAAGACCAGCGTTAAAGGGAGCCGGCTAGGGGAGGGGGTCCTCCCCCAAACCCAGCCCTAGGCGCGGCCCTCCTCTGCAGCCGACGATCGGGGCTGCGGGGGCAGCTGCGGCCACCACGAGGCGAGGCGGGCACCACGGCCTTGGGCCCCGCTTCCGGGTCACAGAAGCAGGCCCGGGCCCCAGAAACAAGGTAACAAAACTGTCCACGCCGCGAACTCGATGGACCACAAGAAGGTGTTGCCCTGGACTTGGGGCTCACAAATAAGTGAGTGGGCGCATCCGGTAAGCCCCTTAAGGATGCTGTGTTGGGGAATAGTGTTTTACAGACTTCCGGGACCCCAGATTTCGGGCCCACTGCCCTCTAACTCAGTGTGCTACTCTACTCCTGGTGAGATCCCCCAGGGTCTGTTAGGTAAAAGAGGTAAAGGTGTGACCAGGAACCACAGCCAGCAGAAAAGTAGCTGTGGAAGGAAGAATTCAGAAGTAGCTGTGGATGGACTTCATAGGTCTCTACCACGGCACACCCCTAAGCTGACCTGGAGGGTCTGAGATGGTACCCTCATTTATCACCCTCTCTGCTCTCCATCCTGACCTTTGGGATCATGGGAGGAAGACAGAAGACTCTCCTCCCCTCTCACTTTCTCTCCTTCTTTTGGCCTAGTCAGTCTTGAATGGGGGGCAGTAGCTATAAGGAAAGCCATCCTGTCTAGATTTTGAAAACTAAAAGGGAGGGGGGGAGGTAGCAGGAACTAAAGGAAACATTACTATGCAAATTCAAAGTCAAGGGATAATGTCTGTCCTGTCCAAGGTTCTCAGCATTCAGCCCAAATTCCAGGCCTAAAATGCTGTCCAACTGCTTCAAGGCTGAGCACAGGGAAAGAGACTAACTAGGTCCAGAGAAGAAGGACCATCCTGGCCAGCCTACCTGCGACAGAACTCTCAGCCCTAGGCCCAGAACTCACGTGGTCAGAGTCAGGGCAACACATGGATTTAATGTTAAGGAAGGAGACCCCATCCTCTACCACTGGCACGAGTTTGGGGTATCAGAGCTGTGCTCAGAGCTGACTTCTTTAAGAGGCGGGCCAGTCTGCACCGGCAGGCCTCAGGTCTCTAAACCTACTTCCTGCAGAATGGGCTTTCTTCTGGGTAAAGATGGGAACCCCAAAGGAGAATGCTATGGGGAACATGATCAAAATGGTGTGCCTCAAAACTGATTTTTTTTTCTTTAAGATTTGTATAAAGCAGAAGTCCAAATAAATCTCAAGTCTGAGAGAGAAAAACAGTAAGAATTCCAAAAGACAGGATTCCGGGACCCTCTGAACCAGGTCAAGCAAAGTACACAACATAGGCCTTAGGAGGTGTGGGGGACGTCGAGGGGTACAGCGGAGCATAAGGAAGTCTTCCATCTTTCTTCCCCATCCAGCACATCTCTCCCGCCTCTCAAAGGCTAGCTCCAAGCCAAGGTTTGGCAGTGAGAAAGGGCAAGCTGGTGGGAAGGGATCTGGGGCAGAACTGTGCCAGGTGGGCCAGTACCTGAGTCTCGGAGAGGTTAAGCTGCCTGGCGAGCTCGGTCCTCTCGCGGCCCACCACGTATTGGCAGCGCTGGAACTCCATCTCCAGCCGGTAGAGCTGCTCGCCGTGAAGACGTGCGAGTCCTCTTGGGCCGGTCCAGGTCCAATCCCTTGGGCAGGATGATCTCTCGGATGGACCCCTTGGCATCTGGGGAAGGGGAGATGTCATCCTCCAGAACCCTCGTTCTCGTCCACTCAAGGCCAGAGCAAGACCACCCAGGGACCACTCTCTCCAGCAAGCTGCGGAGGGCGTGGGGATGGAGGAAGGTGGTGGACGCGGGCAGAACCCAAAGACCCTGTGTGTACCGGGGCAAAGGGGCTAACTTCATAACACCGATGGGTGGGCCCAGACTTGTTTCTGTGGCGCCCTCCGGCCAAAGAAGGGGAACTCATCAATTCCACATAGGTAGATTTTCCTTCCAGCTTGGGAGCCTGGGATGTTGATCTGAGTCTCCTTGCAGCCCGAGGGCGCTTTTATTGACCAGCACTAGTGCTGTGGGACTCAGGCTGTGGGGCGGCTGGCGCTGTAGCGGTTCCCACCCCCCCCAACCCGGGTCTCAGCCCTCCAGAACCCCGGCGGGGCGGCGGAAGGAGCAGGCAGGGAATCCCGGCCCGCGGGGCCTGGCTATCTGCTGGCGGGGGCGGCGCCGACCCGGCCCGGGCCTCAGGGCCGCCGCTGCCCGGGAGGAGCGCACGCCGCGCCCGGAGCGAGGCCGAGCCGAGCCGTTAGGCGGCCTGGGCAGCCTCGCGACCCAGTTCTTCTGTCAACGGAGGCCGGGCCTGGAGCGTAGCCCCAGGGCCCTCAGCCCTGTGTGCTTACTGGCCGGGCGGGAGCCCGCGATCGGCGGCTGCTCTCCAGTGCCCGAGCTCCCTTGGGTGCGCCCTGCCCTCCGGGGAGCAGGAGACCGCAGGCCAGCTCCTAGCAGCTCCTCCATCCCGCAGGGCGCGCACGCATCCTCCGGGAGGTCCCGGGGGCCTGCCCCGTCCAAGCGGCCGCCCTGTTCCCTCCCGCAGCGCGGCTCGCGGGGCCCCCGGGAGCTCGGAGGACCGAGGCCCCTGGAGCGCGCGGGCTGGTGAACCCCGGATTCGAGTCCCCAGCGGTCTGGCCGGACCCCCAGAGGGCCGGGCCAGCAACTTTCTCCCAAGTCCCCGCCCGCACCCCTTCTCTGCCCGACCGAGGCGGCGGCGGTGGCGGCTGCTGGGGCCCGGGAGTTGCCCCCCGGAAAGAACGCGCCCCGAAAGCCCTGCCCATCCCTACCTCGGACCAGGATCCGGCGGCAGTAATCCGGGTCGCCTGCGGAATTGGATTTACTTTTGTTACAATCTTCCGCCGCGCCAGACGCCGGAAAGGCGCCCTGCGGCTCCTTGAGGAAGGCGGCCGCGAGGGTCCCCTCGCCGCCCTTCATCTCGCGGCTCTCCTTGTGCGCGCTCTTCGACACCCGGGCGGCCTCGGTGTCCGAGTGGCACCGGACGTCCATTTTGTCTGGTTTCCCGAACATAGGCAAAACAACACAGAAAAGAAGAGAGGTGGGGGGAGGAGGAGAAGGGGGGAGAAAAGAGTCACTAGGGGGGCTACGACCCCTGCAACGCTGTCCTTAAGCCCGGTCGCCGGCCAGGATGAATGTCCCCGCGGGGTGGCTCCGGCGGCCGCGGGCGGGTCAGCGGCGACAGCAGAGTGGCGCGCGGGCGGAGAGGTGGCCGGTGTGGTCCAGGATCCCGGCGGAGCAGCGGCGAGGCCGCCTCGTCAGCGTCCGCGTCCTCTGAGCACGTCCAGTGTCCTCGGGCTGCCCACCAGGTAGCGAGCAGCGCAACTCCGAGTCGCTGCGGCTCCCGCCAGCTACTGACTCCGCCGAGTTGTAGTTGTCCGACACCCGTGGGGGGGGGGGCGACACGCACACTCGCTGTTGCAGCTGATTACGGGTAATTTCGCAGCCCCCACGTTTCGGTTACCTCATGAATACACTAAATTGTTTGGATAATATATCAGATCGTAATGGATGGTTTCTGTCCTTGTCCTCAATCAAGTAGGGGTTTAGCCAGTGAATAAACGGAAATGATTGGTCTTGCTTTCAGGAAACACACAATCAAAGACCTACACTTCCAGAAAAACTTTTGACAAGATTCATCCTGAATTGTTAGTACCATTAGCATGCATTATTAACTTTCTCTTTGCCTTTGACCTACCAGCTCACATACTGGCTAGAGGGGGTTTCTCCCAGCTCGCCAGATAGGGCTGAATTGAGAGGAGAGGTGGGGGGAGGGAAAATACCCCTTCACAACCTCCTAGCAGAAGAAAGCAGTTGCCTCTGGCTGGGGAGAGAAAGGGAAGGGAGGGGAAAAAGTTTCCCCCCAAAGTCTCTCCCCGACACTCAAAAAAAAAAAAAAAAAAAAAAAAAGCGTAGTTTTCTCCCCAAGCAAGTCCTTAACACACCTCCGCGCTGACAGCCATCTTAAGCGGCCAGCACTTCTCCTGTAGGTCCACTTGCATTTTTTCGTGCCTGCACCTCCAACAGCCCGGAGGCAGCCCATTCAAAGGGCAGCTTTGTACTTAGAGTCCAGCAGGAGAGAGAGGGGGAAAAGAGAGGAGAGAGAGAGAGAGAGAGAGAGAGAGAGAGAGAGAGAGAGAGAATCTCAACTGTGAGATCTGCTTCAGAAAAAAAAGTTTCCCCCTAGCTATTTCATTGTCTCTGCTACAATATCTTTGAGAAAAGCAACAGCCAGTAATCCAATAAGAGCATTGATTAGGCCACAATGATTCAATTCAAACGCATGGCCTTGTGCAAGGAGCAAGCTCTAGCCCTTCTTGTCACCTTGCCGGGGCAGAAGCCCTCTCCACGCCGCTCTCCCCATTCATTCCTTTATGGGGAATGCGGAGCAAAAGGAGTGAAAGATGGCAATTATCTAATTGGACTATTAACAAACAGTCCTCTGAGTGCGGCGGGCTGGCGTGGCTCCTGGGCGGGGGAAGGGCCGTGTTCCCTGGCCTCATTCACAAAGAGTGCAGGGGCCGCGGAGGAAAGGGGGTTTTTAAAAGGGAGTGGGGTGGCGGTGGGGGGGGGAGAGGTGGGAGGTTTGGCTGAGAATTTTTCCACACAATTCCAAGAATGGGGCGGAGGCGGGCGGGGGAGGGGCGGGGGCCGGGGTCGCAGCGAGCGGGTGGGGAGGGCGGCGAGTGTGTGTGGCTGGCCCCGAGGGGCTCCGCGCTCCCCGCCCGCCCCGGCGTCCGGCTGCCACCTCCGGGCCACCGCCGCCGCCCCGCGGGACGCTCGAAGCTCTGGGCACGGAAGGGGGCGCGCGGGGGAGGGGGTGGCCCACCGCACTCCCCACCCGACCACCACCAGCCCCTTAGGGCAGCCCGCCGCGGTCCTGCTCCCACCTTGCAGCCCCACCTCGGGCTTTATATTATGGGGGTGGAGGGTGGCTGAGTGGGGTCCACGGGGCGGAGGGTTTCCCGGGTCCCACGCAGACCGAGGGTCCAGCGGAACGCAGCCCCCAGGCCCGACGCCTCCCGGATGGCCCGTGCCTGCGACCCCTGATCTGACCACGCGGCTGAGTGGCGCGGGAGCGAGCAGAGAAGAGAAAGGAGGGTCTTCGAAGTGGCCGCGTCCTGAAGACTTGGAGTAGGGTTTAGACTCCCACCAACTTTGCGCTCACTTCCGGCAGAGCGAGCGGCTCAGTGTGACCGCTCCAAGACCCGGGGTCTTGGCTCCCCCGGGGCCAGACACCGGGGCCCAGTACAACCCCGCAAAGTGCAGCAGGGGTTCCTTGCTCCGCTCACCACGACCTGGAGAGAGATTCCCTAGGACTCCGGATGGGGACCCCCGTTTTCCTCGCCGAGATCGGCCCGGAACACTCTCGGGAATTTGGGTCCCGAAGTCCCGCCCAAGGATCCTTCCCTGGCGCGGGGCGACAGGCGGGGCGAGGTGACCCGGAGGCGCGCTAGGTCCCAATGCGCGACCCCTCTAGCCCGCCCAGGAGATTTCTGAGCAGAACAGAGACCCCCTCCCAGCTGCAATCCCGACCCTATTGGATCATCTCAGATGATCCGGGTGGGTCGCACCCCGCTCTGGGGCCTTCTGGGTTTCAGGACTTCGCAGCAAATGTAGAAACCCAGGGGGCCACCTTTGGCGAGAGGTCAAGGTCTGGAAGGAAGCCTTTCTACATCCTGCTCCCCGCTTTTATTTAGGAGGGTGCCCGGCCCCTCAGGTCTTCCCAAGGAACTGTACGGGGTATTTTGTCATAAATTAGAACTCTTTTTTTCTTTTTTTTAATATTCACTTAATGGGTGCATAAGCTCGCTTGATCTTCTTGGACCCTTCCTTGGGAAGGTAGCAACATCCCAGCTTTAGGGATAATATAAATGGAAGCTCATGAAAGTTCAATAACTTGTCCAAAAGTACAGCTTTGTGAAAGCAGAATTTGAACTCGACTCTGGCGGCGCTCTTCCCCTCGGAGTCTATGAGTAAGGAAGACACACAGAGCAAGGATCTTAATGCTAATTGCAAAAGACCTGATTATTTGACATCCACTTTCATCTCTTTTATCCAGACAAAGTGACTCTTCTGCAGATACAAGTTTTCCGGTGCTGCTTTCCAGCAAGCTGTGTTTCTCAGAAGCCCACGTTGCCCTCTTGTCCTGTCGAAATCGGAGGTGAGTAGCAATTCCTTTCCTGGGTCTCAAACTTGCAAGTTGACTGCATTTAGGAATTCTCTTTTCTAGCAGACTGTGAGGAGAAGAAGACTGAGGAGAGGGGGGTCTTTCTACAACTTTGAGTTGGAAAAATTGCATCTATGTAGGTTGGGGGGGGTTCATTAAAGTTCTGAGGCCCAAGCCGCAAGTCACCACTAGGCTGCTTGCTAGAAATGCAAATCTCCCTGGGGAAAGGGAAGAGGGTGGAGCTGTCTGGTTTGATGATTTGGATATTCGCTAGATCCTTATTACTATTATACACCAGAGCCCAAGATAGAACTCGGGGGGTCCCTAGCTCATATAGGCTGCTTTCAAGGGCCAACCAGTTGACTGAGAGAATTTGCTGACTATAGTAGAGTCTCCAGACTGGAAGTACAAATGCTACTGATGGATCCCGCACTGCTCTAGGCTCCAAGCCCTTGTTACCACCAAATTAATTTTGTTTAAAAAAGGCATAAGTGGATTTGGTTTTTTATTGTTGTACAGAATTCTCTCTCTCTCTCTCTCCCTCTCCCTCTCCCTCTCCCTCTCCCTCTCTCTCCCTCCCTCCCTCTCTGACTGGATTAAAATTCTGTGGGCATCCATCCAGAAAAACCATGACAGGTTTCGGAGAGGACACTGTGGAGGACGGAAGCCCTGCGATGGAAATTTCAGAAAAGCAGCTGCCGTTCCCAGCAAAACGAAAGCTGTGTGTCCCCTGGCACAGAAAGGAGGAACTCGCTCAATTATCTGGATAATCTGCGACCAGCCTGTGCTGCGCAGCGCACATGAGGACACAGGGCAGCGCCAGGTGAAAGTGTTTTATTCTCCTGACTACATTCGCCTCCCTCCTGGTGCCCTTCCTGCCCCCACATGACTGTCTGCAGGTGTAGAGAGAGCCAGAATAGAACCGTGGGGCTGGAAGGATTTTTTTTTTAGAGATCGTCGATTCATAACCTTCATCTGACTTGACAGATGAGGGAAATGAGCCTGGAAAGACAAAACGACTTGTTAAGGATTAGACTACTAGTTGGGGATGGGGAGGGGTCTGGACTACAATCCTGGTCTCCTGACTCGCCCACAGCTACACTCCCACCTCCACCCACGCTGCCCAGAGCTGGGCCAAGATGACCATGGCAGTCTTTGGGGTTGGGTGACACGATGCTTCTGAAGCTCTGCCCCTTGCCCGCTGCTTAGGAACTTCATGGCACCAGAAAGCAGGATTCCAGGGGGTGCCATCTGCCTTCTCTCCTTTTTAATTTTAGAAAGAAATCCCCAGGGTGAGACATTTGGGCAGAAAAATCTAAGATCCTTCTAGACTGTAAGGCACAGGATAGCTCCGTGCCTGAGACATCATTTCAAAAAGAAATGTGTCAGTGGAGAGGTTGCAAGCCTGTCTTTTCCGGAGGCTAAATTCAACTCACTTTATCTTATGCTTTGGTTAACACTATGAGGTGGCAGTGGCTCCCACAGGCCAGCAATTGCTTTACGTGATCTGGTACCTTCTGTCCCTGCTGTCTTCTTAGTGCCCAGCTGCCCTACTGCAAGGAAGGAAGCCTAGAGGAAAAGGGAAGTGCCCAGCTGAGAATGTCATCTTGCGGGGGTTGAGGGGTGGGGGGGTGGGGGGTGGGTTTGGGGAAGGACTGGGCCTGTGTTGGTACTTCACCCTCCACTAGATTGGCAGTTTGCTGTCATTTCTGGGGAATGCTGGCCTGAACCATGAACCATCCGCGCTGAGTCCCCCGCAAAGAGCAGAATCTTACGAGAACTTACAATGGACACCTTTGGGTCTAAGGCTGGATGAGAGAAGGTAAATGCGCATATCAGTGGAGAGGTCACCTAATACACCACCACAGAGGCCTGAGCCCCCACAGGAGTAGACAAGCCAGAGTGAACCCTGGAATCCGTAGAAGCACACAGGTGGAAAGGTGGGAGGGAGTGGGAGGGAATGATTAAGAGAAAGGAGGGGATGGGAGGAAAGGGGGAGGGACAGAAGCTGGGATGAATACTCAATATGTTTGTAAAAGCGGGGAAAAAATTAAAGAAGAGCAGAATCTTGAGAAAAAGTATGGTGGTGCTTATGTTTTTATAATATTTATTTGTGTGTGTGTTTGTGGGTGTGCAGAGGCCAGAAGAGGGTGATTGTCATCGTCAGACTGAAGGAGATTGTCTAGTGAACGGGAAGGCCTAGACATGGTGGGGTTAGTCCCTGGCAAGCGAGGAAGATGGAGGGAGCTGGTTGAGAAACTTGGCATGCCTCTGAGGATCGTCCCTCTCAGCAGCTCTGTGGCTTTAGTGTGGTCAGTTCTCTCAGCCCCTGGCATTGGTGTGGACTCTCCTGCCAAGCTGGACAAGGAACTGTAACCAAGAATCATAAGCCGGAATAAAACCCCTTGTTTCCTCATGCCATCTGGTCATGAGTTTATCCACAATCTGCCCTCACTCTGCCTATTTCTCTGAGTTGGGGTCTCTTCCTGAAGCTGGGACTCTCTTTCCTCTAGATTGGAAACCAGCAGGCCCCAGAAACCCTCCTGTCTCTGTAACACCCCCCCACACACACACCTTGGGGTTGGAGTTACAAGCTAGCTTGAGTGGTGGGACCCCAACTCTGGTCTTCATGATTGCAAAACAAACGTTCTTAACCTCTGAACCATTTCTTCCACCGAGTAGTTGATTTGAGCCGCCAAACTTTGGAAAGTTTTTTTTTTTTTTTTTAAATGCTTCAATAGGTAACTGAAAGATGTGTATTATACAGGGGAATGGAGGCCTGGAAAGGCTCAACCATTTGTCAAGCTCTTACTAGGAAGCTGTACAGTCCAAATACCAGCAGGGTCGTCAGACAGTAAAATCCACAAAGACAGTCACACTAGTGTCTGCCAGGAAATAATTCTAAGGAATGGATGATACATTTGTATTTATGTCTTTCCCCATTTCAGACATGATCTGGTATAAGTTGGTCTGATAAAAGACATAATATGTCAGTCTTAGAATGAAGCATAAAAGTGTTTGAGCTGGAATTGGAGAGAGAGTCACTTTGCTAAGATCTCTCCCTTCTTGAGAAGCAAAAGGGAGGACGTGTCACTTGGCCAGGGGTCCAGAGATATGTGCTTCCTTTCTGTCTTCAAAAATCAACGACACATGGGGTATGCCTCCCCCTCACAGCACTCTACATGTGGATTCCATGAATTCGTTTCTAGTTCCTTGCTTCTTGTGGATTCCGTGCCTGGAGTCCATGAGTTCTCTGGGGCACCTGCCCCTCGTGGCACTCCACGTGTGGAGTCCGTGAGTTCCGTTCTTTCTCTCCTCTAATAAACTCTACCTTAATCCTCTAAAAAAAAAAATCAATGACACAGAGCCGGAGAGATGGCTCAGGGTTAATTAATCCTTTGCCTTGCAATCAAAAGCATCTGTGTTTCCAGTGCTGGAAGGAGGAGCCTGGGAAATCCCAGAGCAAAATATAAAGGAGGTAGAGCAATCCAGGATTATTCCTGAGGTCATCCCTTCTTACACACGCACACGCACACACATGCACACGCATGCACACACACACACACACCAAAGGAATCAATGACACAAACAAACGCATCGGGCTGTGTGCCTTTAGAGAACTGGAGGACACAGTACTACTTGGGATAGAGAATGGAAAATGACAACAGGCGGGCGGCTTGGCACTTTGAAATTCTCCAGGTGAGGCATTCTGGGAGCTGGAAACCAGAGGGTGATTTTTATTGCAACAGTTTCAGGGTCACAAAGAACTTTGAGGTTTTCCAGGAAACCCGGCTGATAAATTTGTATCTTTCTCTCTGGAGTACATTTGTGTTTTAAAACCCCTTTAAACCCATCATTTCCTAAAATCTCTTCCTGCCTGAAACCAGCTGGAGCCATTTATTCAACAAGCAGGTAGCGGCACCTACTCCAGACAAGACTCGGAACCCGACACATCAAAAGTGCGAAGTGCTTTTTTGTTTGTTTGTTTTTGTTTTTGTTTTTTAACTTCAAGGAGCAGGGTCACTTGCCTAGAGTCACATATTCTGTGCCCCATCCAGAAGAGAGACACACCAGGAGAAGGAAGAAAAGGCCACCGGGCTGTGAAAATCCACTCATCACACAGTCTGTGAACGTCAGCGAATCATAGCTGCCCTTCTTTTAAAGCGAGTGCACTCATGTCTTCATATGGTTATTACTATTTTAGTTAGCTTGAGACATGGTCCCACATATCCCAGGCTATGTAGCAGAGGACCACCTTAAGTTTCCGCGTCCACCTCCTGAATGCTAGGGTTACAGGCATGCACCACCGCTCCTGGTTTATGTGGTGCTGGCGTCTTAGAATGCTTGCTAGCCAAGCACCAGCTCAGTATTTTTTTTTATTACTGTTTGTTTATTTTAGAGGTGAGGCCTTGCTATACAATTTTAGCTGGCCTCTGGGTTCCATCTCCTGGGTGCTGAGGTTATATACGACTTTCCTCCTCCTACCCAACTAATTCCAAGGAGTCTAGTCCTTCCATTTCATAGCCAACAGAAACCGAAAGGCAATCTATAGTAAAGGCAATCTGCAGGAACACTGAGAACAGAGAATATGTACGAGCAGTGATTCTTAGAGACAGAAAGAAATAAAACTAGATAACCCCCTCCCCCAAGCATGGTGTCTTCAAGTCAAGACACAACAGCTTCAAGTTGTCAAGTAGGTGTCCCCTGGGATTATTACATGACACTTCATTTGAGAAGACAAGGTTCATATAAAATACTTAAGAAATGTTTTAATAAAGAAAAACTAGAAAAACTACATAAGCATCACAGCTTATTCCTCTAACACGGGAGTGGTCCCGGTGGCCGCGAGAGGCATCATCATCCCAGTGTGGGAGCAGGACCAGCGGCATTGACGCTCTTTCATTCACTAAAGGTGAGATAAGGGCAGCCCAGGATCACAGAACTGAGGATGAGCAGATTTTTCTCCCCAGTGGTTTTCTGTGGGCTCCCTTGCAAGCAGGAAAAAGGAGAGCAGAGAGCCTTGGGCAGGGTGATCCGTCCAGGGTCAGCACCCAGTGGCCAGGCAGAAAAAGGTGACCTTGAGGCAGAGCAGGCCTGATGCATTATGGGTACTCATATTTGCCTAGAAAGGACCAGAAAGTGGGAAGACTGATTTGTGGGCGACATTCATTCTAAGAGCTTGTCAAGACTCTCAGCTGCAAGAGGGGTGGAGACCTATGGCCACAGAGCCCGGGGTGACCCAGGAAGAGACAGAACCATTTGTTCTCCATGAGTTCCTTGGACCTAAGCCACACCCCCGGCGCCATAGAAAGGAAGCCCCGAGATGTTTTAATGTGCACAGGGAGAGACTCCTGACCTGCCACCTAGTATTCTCCGTCACTCTCCCTCTTTAAAAGTGCTTTACAAACATGAACTAATTAAGTCAGCATGACTTCTCAAAGCAACATTGAGCCTCTCTAATCTGTTTGAATTCTCTGGAAAAGCTGATAAAGTTAAGGTGCACTGCTCTAGAGAAGTACAGCGGAACCACAAACAGCTGTAAGAGGGATTAAACATCCAAGTGTAGCGCCGCTACGTCCTCAGACGCTGTTGATGGAGACGCTAAACCACTTCCGTATGGATCGTTGAACATCAAGTCTGAGTCACAAATACTGTAGCGGTTCTCTCTGTACACAGCCAACCATGCATCTAGAAGGGTTTCCCCTGGGCGGGCGGGGCTGGTGTGAGCCCTGGCAGTCAGGAAGAGGAGGAAGGCCACCTCACAAGTCAATCTAATTTTCCCGCCATCTGAAAAAGGGCCTCTAGAGAATACCAACCAGAGATCAAATATCTGGTGCTAAGTAGGACATTCACCTCAGGATGCTTTGCCATTGCCCAATATGTAACGTTTAAACACATGTCCATAGTTCCGAGACTTCTCTGGTTGACTATTGATACATTGCTGCTGCTGCTACTACTATTACTACTACTATTACCACTACTATTGGCAGTACTGGATACTAAGCTCAGAGTCTCTGGCTAGAGAGATGACTTAGTGGGTAAGAGACTTGCTGGGCAAGCCTGAGGGCCTGAGTTCCAATCCCTGCACGGGCTCAGCCTGCTCTTAGAGGGACACCCCACTGATGTGGGATGGAGTGGACAGGAGCAGGATGGCTCAAGCTTGCTGGCTGCGAGCCTAGCTGGACCCGGAGCTCCAAGTCCATGGAGAGAACCTGCCTCAAAGGAATGAGCGGAGGAGTGAAAGAGAAGTTCAGCAACCCTTCTCTGGCTTCGCGTGTGCAGGCGGGCACCTGAATAAGGGCATGTGTATAGACCCCCCCCCACACACACACACCCCGAAAGCAAGCAAGCAATCAAAACGAGCGTCACTCTAGGCAAGCACTGTTTACTTGCACTATATTCCCAATCCTCTTTTTTATTGTCTCATTTCGAGACACCAAGTTGCCCAGGCAAGCCTCGAACTTGCAATCTTTCTGCACCAACCTCCAGACTAGCTAGACTGTTGCCTTTAGGCCCAGTTTTTCACTACATATTCTTCTAATGGCTAATTTTTTTTTTTTTTTGAGACAGAATCTCCTGTAACCCAGACTGGCCTTGAATTGAGCCAGAGATGACCTTGAACTTCTGAGCCTCCTTCTTCTACCTCCCAGGTGCTGAGATGACAAGGACACGCTGTTGTGGCCTGTTCATGCAGGGCTGGGTGAAACCTGGGCTCCTACGCATACGAGGGAGCACTCTCCTAACAGCTACACCCCAGACCCGCACTGCATTCTTAAATCTGAACAAATTACTTACATTGTGCTCTAAGTAAAAGAGAGAACTTGGTAATCTCTTGTGGAGAAAACAGAAAGCAAGTTATTGAAAATGTACAGGAGGGTCCATGTGGCTTGCTGTGTAAGAAACTAAACCATACACAGCTATATAGAAGCGATAGGAGTTGTGGTCGATTTCCACTTCCGCTGCAAATGCAGAGGACAGTTCTGGTCACTCACTCGGTCTGTCTATCTGTCTTCCTGGCCTCGAAACCCAGTGTCTTGGAGAAATCCATTTCTCAGGCGAGTACATTTGGGGTCAAAGTAAAGACAATTACTTTACAGCTGGAGATGGACACTAGGAGAGGAGGAAGAAAACGGAACCAGTGGTGGGAAGGCTGTGCTATGACACCACGTGGGCCATCAAAAACAAACAAACAAAAACAAAGTAAAACAAAACAAAAAACAGAGCAAGGGCCACCAGGTGGCTCAGTGAGGTAAGTCACTTGCTGTGAAGGTGTGAAGACCTGAATTCCATTCCCAGAACCTCTATGGTAGAAGGAGAAGACGCTTGAACGTTTTCCTTTAACCTCTACATGTCTATCATGGCATACCCTTGCTATGTATGTACACGCATGTGTGGACACTCACACGCACGCGCGCGCGCACACACACACACACACACACACACACACACACACAAGGAACGGCCACAGGCAAACCCTACCCCTGTGGCCTCCACTCGCTTTCTCTCTCTCTCTCTTTTTTATTTATTCAATTTGAGTGTGTGTGTGTGTGTGTGTGTGTGTGTGTGTGTGTGTGTGTGTATGAGTGTAGAACCACAGGCGAATTCGGGAACCACCATGGACGCCTCCACCTCCTCCTTGTTTACTCTGCCCCAGGATTCACAGGCTCCGCCCACCAGGACCAGAAACGCAGGCCGCTCCCGCTTCCACCTGGGCGTCTATACATAGGGTCTAGGATCTGAACTCGGCGTCTATACATGGGGTCTAGGATCCGAACTCCGGACCTTCTGCCTGCAAGGCAGAGGCTTAACCCCTGAGCCACCGCTCTAGCCCCCACTAGCTTTCTTGTTAAAGCAAACCAAGTGGTCTTGAGGAACTTCCCAGTATCTCATTCTTACATCTGGAGTCTGTATGTGGCTGAGATGAGGGAAGCTGGCTTCATACGTGGAAACTGCTTATTAATGGTGGAGTTTGCTCTCTGCAGTGACTTGGGCTTCCTTCAGCTTCTGAGGCCGCCATGCCCGTCCCACCATAATGGACTGCATCTCTTCTATGGAGCCATAAGGCAAATAGATTTTCCTTTCTCCCTTAAGTTACTTGAGTTGAGTGTTGTCTCAGCAGCAGAAGAGTAACCGCGACGGTGACACTCTCTGAACTGTGGCCAATAGCATCTCCCTCTGCACCCGCACTGCTTGCCCAGTAGACCTTGAAGTCTGTCACAGCTGACCGCACGTTGAACATCTACCACTGTGAAGATGTGGTTCCTTGCAGACAGAGGTTGGAAACCTGAGCCAGAGCTAGTCCATGGGCTTGGGGCTTACTCAGTCTCTATTGTATTATTCTAAATTTCACATCCAATATTTTTTTATTTGTGTATGTGCCATAGTATGTGTATGAAGTAATTAAAGCCCCAAGGACATCAAGGAAGTACTGTATCAGCGGAGGGTCCAGAAGCCAACTGAGTCCCTAATCTTCCTTTCTGGAAATGAGGTCCAGCTCCCATGGGGCCAGGGGACATTACAGGACAAACGTCGTGGCTCAGATGTAAAATGGTTCAATGTGTTCAAACGCTTGACCTCCAGCTAGTGCTACTAGAGCTGTGGAGCCTTGGGGAGGCGGAGCCTAGCTGGAAGAAGAGGATCTGTGGGGACGTCTCGGGCAGTCTCTGCTTCCTGCTCAGCTCAGATGTGAGCAGGCAGCCTCACGTTCCTGCAGCCACAGCCAAGAGCTGTCCCGGATGCCATGTCATCCCTGTCACCGCAGACTGTACCCCCTTGAACCATGAACCAAAATAACTCCTTACTCCAGTTATTTTTGGTTGGGTGTTTGACCACAGCAACCAGCGAAGTAAATAATACCACAAATGACTGAAGTTGGAAGGAGCAATGCATGTCATATATTATGGATAGGGAGGGTCTTGCATGTTGATCTCCCCCACTGTGTGGGCCATTTTAAAATTTTGATGATGATGACAATGATGTGGGAGAGGGCATACATGCTACAGTGCACATGGGAGGGCAACATGGGCTCCGGGGACTGCACTTTAGGTCGTTAAGCTTGCCCAGCAAGCACCTTTACTTTCTGAGTCCTCTCATTGGTCTGCTGTACCATTTTGCAGGTGAGAACACTGGACCTTCAGAATCAGGGTGGGTAGATCGGAGGAAGCAGAAGGGGCAGTGACAAGCCTGTATCTTCTGCTGCCGGGTGTGTGTTTCCTTGTCTGAATCCAGAGCGCTCGCTGCAGACACTGCGACTGGCATCTGCCCTGCGTGGATGCAGAGCCGTGGGGGAATACAGAGATGCACCCATGGGTGCACGGGGGCGGTCTTCAGCCCGTGAGAAGATCCAAGAAGAAAGATGAAGACAATCACCGACCTGGACAGTCAGAGCCGAAGCTGTTCCATCCAGTCTTGTAGCTGGACAGGGAGCTTAGAAGCAACGACACTCTTATGTGGATCAATTCTCCTGGTGTCCATCCAGCATTCTACCTAGAGGGCAAGTCCCTTGCACAGAGCTATTCTTCATGCGCCCAAAAGGAGAAGGAGGAGAGACAAACAGCACGGAGAGCAGCGAGACCTCGCCGTGCAGCACGGAGAGCAGCGAGACCTCGCCGTGCAGCACGGAGAGCAGCGAGACCTCGCCGTGCAGCACGGAGAGCAGCGAGACCTCGCCGTGCAGCACGGAGAGCAGCGAGACCTCGCCGTGCAGCACGGAGAGCAGCGAGACCTCGCCGTGCAGCACGGAGAGCAGCGAGGGATGCGCCACGCGTTGGTTTCCAGGGTCCATGTGTTGCAGGCTGGCGGGATCAGGAAGTGAGAAAACCTTTGGGGGGGTGAGGTAGTACATGACACTTGGTCCCTCGGAGACCCTTGGTAACTCTTAAGAGAAGGCGGCTCTGAAAGAAGCAACTTGACCCATGTCACCCCTTGCTCTGACTTCCTGTTAGAGCTGTGTCCCCCCGACCCTCCAAACTGTGGACTAAATAAACTTTTTCTTATCTGCTAGGCAAGCAGCCCATTCCTGAACTGCATCTGCAGCCCGGTGTCTTGTCTGGTGTCTCGTCTTTACGGTGGGACGCCCCTGTAGCACCTTGTTGCGGTAACACAGTTGCTGCAGACGAATCAGCATGCTTGAAGGGGGCGTTCAGAGGAGATGGGGGGGGGAGTGGCAGCTGGTGCTAGACAGGCAAGCAGGTCTGTTGGTAAACCTGAGGGCTGGTTAAGAGTACAGAGTTGCCCCCCCATGTGATGCATGCTCAGGACCACCCCTGTCTTCTCCAGCACTTCGTAACACTGTCACTGTTGTGCAGGTAAAAAGGAGAACTTTGCAGTCAGACCTGTGCTAACATCCATATCCTGCCCTCCTCTAAGCACACCTTCCAGAACACTACCTCCTCCTCCTCTTTTTCATCTAACTCCTTTCTCTTCTGTTCTTTCTCCATCTTCTCTTCTTCCTCATTTTCCTCCTTCTCTCCTCCTCCTCCTCCTCATTTTCTTCCTCTTTCTCCGTCTTCTCTTCTGCTTCTTCACATCTGCCATTAGTTCTGGATCTCTCTAAGCCACTTCCTTCCCACACCCCACTCAGGAGTTCTGAAATTTTGCCTTAGCTGATGTTGCTCACCGAGTGTGGCTGGACCTGTGCTATTTATATGAATATGCACAGCTCATATCACCCCAGTATCCCCAGGAACCTACCCACATGAACTCCGTCAAAGTCTATGAGGCAGGGACTTTCCCCCACATGAACTCAGTCTTCGGTCATAGTCTCTGAGGCAGGGACTTTATTAGCTCCATTTTCTTAGCGCCAGGTGCAGTTAGACAGAAGCTCGAGGCCAGCCGTTGGTGATGGCACATGACCCAGTTGGCCATGCCGTGAAATGCCATGGACTTAAAAGTCCAAGAGCAAGGTGCCCTAGGTTGGGGTCTGGTGAGGGCTTTCTCCCTCCCCTTGGATTGCTGGCTGCCTCGTGGCTGTGTCCCCACATGGCCTTTCCTCTATGCCCATGGAGAAAGCACAGATCTCTCTCTCTCTCTCTCTCTCTTTCTCTCTCTCTCTCTCTGGATCTAATGTAGCCTGGCTGGCCTTGAATTCTCTACATGGCTAAGGGTGACCTTGAAACAAGGTGGAGAACAGTGGAGGGCTGGAGTCCCAGGAGTCCCCCCACCCCCGACAGATTGGGTGGGGTCGGGAGGTTGAAACATGCTAACCAACTATACATCGCAGCCTCTGCTTCCTCTCCTCACAAAGATTGGACCCTCCCCTTCTGGGTCCTTTAACCTTCTTTATCTCCTGAAAGGCCATCTCCAAACACCATTGCATTGGTTTCCATGTATGGGGAGAAGGGACACAACTCAGGCTGTCGCGGTGACTGGGTTTTGTCTGTCTGTCTCTAATGTATCTACTTACTGAACACCTACCAGTTGGCAGACACGCTCAGGTGTTTCCAGACACAGCAAAGGTGGGCTGCATCGTGGGAGGACGCTGAGCACACAGCACACAGAGCACATATGTGAGTCTATGAGATAATTTCAGACAGTAGCATGTGCTATGAGGAGGTGCTAACAGAATGGGTGGTTGGCCCCACTGTGACCAAGTATGCAGAGAACTAACAGACAGAGCTTCCAGGGAAGGGGAAGATCAATGCAAAGGTCCTGGGGCAGCCGTGCTTATGTGCTAGAGAAGCAGGAAGGCTGGTAAGGCTGTCAGAGAGACGGTGGAAGCAGAGGAGTTTGGAAAGGAGAGCAGGCACCAAGTCAGAGCAGGCCGTGTGGGCTTTGGAGAGTGGGAGTATGTATTTGTTCTAAGGGCAATGAGCGGTTACGTGGAGGTTTGTGATTTATGCCTTTGAAAGACTTCCTTTAGCAGGATAAAGGGCATCTTACAGGAATAGAAGACGGCCAACAGGTGCTCCGTGAAGAGGTGTTTGCTCACCTATAGACATTAGTAGGCATCTGCTGGGTGTTTACTCTCAGGGGTGGAGCCTTTTGGGTCTTAAGAGTAGCCCCCAAGGGATGGGTGTTTCCAGTTCGAGACGACCTCCCTTAGAACATCAGTCATCGAGATGGCTCATGGGGGAAGCACTTGCCAGCCAGCCAAGTAACACACGTGGTGAAAAGAGAGACTTGACTCTCCCAAATTACCCTCAGATCTCCACATATATGTCAAGGCATGCATACCCATACACATGCACACGCACACGTACAAATATGTGCACACAGGCAAGTGATAAAAAATAAAATAAAATAGAATGTAATTGCGTCAAAACATCCCCAAAGGCTGAGCTTTATGGTCTAGGCTACTTATAAGGAAGAGCTCAGAAAAAAGATGGCTGGAGGAACGAGAGCTGCAGTGTGGATCACGACTTCTTGAAGATCTGGGACTCCACCCAGACAGACCAGGATAGGAGAAAGAGGGGCGTCTGTTGCAGGATATGGGCAAAGGCTTGTTTCGTGGACAGGTTCCTTCTTGGCACTGCAACACCAGCACAGCACCTGCTGAGCCCAGTGCAGCCCAGGTTCTGCCGTGGGGAGAGGAAGGAAACTCAGACGGAGCTCCCCCCATTCAGGGATTTCCGGCCCGGAAGGTAAGGCAGCTTGTGAGGCAATGCGTCTCATCACAGAGGGTGCATGCTCCCTCAGATACGCCACAAACACCAAGGGACCCGAGAGCAGTGTGCATGTCTGTCATGCGTAACGGCAGCTGCAGAAAGAAAAGTCTCTCATCTCCGGTGCATGCGTGCGCACATGAAGAACACTTCACACGCTTCGAGTGCCTTCCTGGGAGCACCCTGAGATTATCCATAGCAGGTGCAGTGTTCTCTCAGGTTTGACTCGAGGGCCACACCCCCTCAGGGGAAATCCCACCTGTAAACCTGGACCACTGTTCTGCCCTTCTCTGCACTCAATCTGTCAAACACCTTCAGGAGGTGCTAAGAGAGTTCAGGGGCGCTGGGGCACAGGGGGAGAAGTAGACGGATTGGGGACATACTTAGCAGGCAGGATCTGCTGTTGGACCAAGCAAGGTGAAGGAATGAACGGGAAAGAAAGGATGTGATTAGACGGAGTGTATGAATTCAGCTCCCAAGAAGTTTGACTCTAGACAATCATTTACCTCTGTGGACCTCAGTTTTGTTTGTAAAACAAAGCTCCAAAGTAAGACTCACAAACGAAAGTCATATGACAATTCCCAAGTCATCAAATAAGACTGTGACCTCTGTTAGAATCTCTCTTCTGTAGCACAGACACCTCCCCCTGAAGGAGTGGTCAGCATAGTGGCCAGCAAGACGTGAGGTTACAGGGCTTGGCTTTGAAGTCCAAAAAATAGGGACTAGGGAACAGCTGCTGTGTGATAGGGGGGCTTCTATAGTCACAAGTACCCCAAATAAAGGTTGGGGACATTGGATCTAAGAAGCGGACCAGGACAAATGAGACCCATAGAGTAACCATGAAGACATGTCAGAGATCTGAACACTTCAGAGAACATGCTGGGAATGATTTCTCTCTTCAAAGCCAAGCTTCTGAGGTCTGAAAAGATAGAATGAAGTTTTCAGAAGAATTTTAAGCAGTACAGGGGTTACCCGGCTCACTGAAGGAGCAGAATCTTGAGTGTTATCTTCAATTGCATCACCCTACAGTGATGTCACATGGATCATATTACAACCCAAATGACTCAGGCTTGTCAGGAGCTTGGCTCTTAGCATACTACTTGGCATTTCAGAATTGGCAGATTCAAGAGGAAGCTTAGGGAAAGGGGACTAAAGACAGTCATAACCTAAAAAATACATAAACGATCTCTCACAAAACTAAAGGGCCTCTCTTTAGTTTGTAGGCGTCTCTGAGTCGCAGCCTAGTCGTGGATTGCTTGCAAGTGACGCATCAGCTTCGAACAGCAGGGTTTACTTGAAAGGAAGATCCCAATTTCGAGCATCTGTCTCGACACATTTGGTCTGTCCGTCTGTGTGTTGGTCAGGAATACCAGGCCTGCCTTGGATTCTCTAAGTAGCTGAAGCCGATCTTGGACTTGGGATCCTCCTGGGATTACCAGTAGGGGTCACCATGGTCTATTTATGCAGGGGTAGGAGTGAACCAGTGGAAGCACTCTACTAAGGAAGCTACATTTTCAGTCTCTGGTTTGGTATCTTTCAGGAAACTAAAAAAAAAAAGAACTTCTGTGGCCGCCATGTCTTGGTCAGACTGACCTGTAGCTCATGCACACTCCTGGCTGGCTAAGAGGAAGACTTCCCTAGGTATTCGGGCTTTTCCGCATTGCCTTGTTATTACTGAAGACGGCCGTGACTGGACATAAATGCAGCACGTATGCACTGAGGAAAGCTCCCCTGAGATTCAGGAGGGAAACGGGTCGGCAAAGTGTCCACGGATGAACCTTGCAGAGGAGGGTCAGGACTAGACACTATCTTCCTTGGAGGCCTCTATTCCTCGTGGGCACAGATCAGCCGATGAGTGGAGAATGCCTTCCACGCTCCCCACCTTAACATTTGAACTGCCTCCCAAATGATGGGGAGCTATTCCTTTCCTTCCCCCACTTCTGGGAGCGAAGGCCACGGAAGCTGAGCGTGGTGATTCACTTGCTCAGCTTTCCACGGCGCCAGGGGCTGAAGCACGGGTCTTCCAACACCCCAACTCTAAACCTTTTGCCATCTCATCTCCCCTGCTTGGCTCGCTGGCTGTCCAGGGGAAGGGCCAGCTGTGAACAGTTCTCCGCTAGCCATCTGGGGGGTAGGAATGAGCCATCATCAGGCAGTGGGCTGCTTGGAAACTGGGGCTTATTCATGCCATCTCAGAGCTAAGCCAATCAGCACTAGAATTTGGCCTCATTAGCATGGAGCTCAATTGCCTCAGGTAGCCAATTACACGTTTATTATAAGCAGCTGTTACATGTGGGCTTCTCGAGTTACTCAGAGCTAAACAAGTGATGGAGCAACTGGAGGAGGCAGCCAATTCGGCCTCAGGTTCAAGGGCAAAGCAAAGTCGGAAGTTCCTGCTGACTTCTGAGCGCTAGGTCGGATAGGCTTTCTGCTGCCGGTGCTGCGTCAAGCTAGGGAGGGTTTCTCGCTGGCAGCACTCAGGGCTGTCATGGAAGAGGGGAAGTGAGGGCGGGTCATAGGAGGCTGTTTGGCTTTTACGAAGACTCACTTCATGTGCAACGGCGCCAACAAATTACCATTCATTGACGCTTGTCATGAATGTCCATGATTTGACAAGACATTTCCATCATCTATCACCTACTAACAGTATATTTATATAATCTATCATCCATTCATCAGTCTAATTATTAATCTAACCTAAATCTAATCAATCATTAATTTATCTATTATACATTTGTCATCCATAATTTATCTACTCTGTAATCTACCTATCACCTACCAATAATATATAATCTATCATCCATTCATTGGTCATTTAATCTCCATCTAATCAATCATTAATCTATTATTTGTCATCCATAATTTATCTAATCTATCTACTCTATAATTTATCTAATCTACCTACTCTATAATCTACCTACCTAATCTGTCGCCTATATATCTATTAATCCAACCTAATCTATTTGTTCTATTATTTATTTAGACAGTCACCCATCTTTATTCTAACCTATCAATGATCTAATCTGCAATTTATCTATCATCTATTAATCTAATATTCTTAAATTCTACCATCTATGCAGTCTGTCACCTATCTTTCTAATCTATCATCTATTAATCTAATCTATTGTCTATACCATTATCTACCTCTAATCTATCATTCCAATTTGTCATCTGTCATTCATTATTCATCTATCCAATTCACATATGCATCTAAAAAGAAACAGAAAGGAAACCTATGGTCTGATGGGAAATTCAGAGAACCCATGTTTTCTAACCTTTTAGGGTCTGACATTCAGCCGCATTACAAAACCTCTTACAGTTTGCTATTCAACAAAACCAAGCCAAATAAAAAAAAAAAATTAGACGACTCTAAATAAATCCTATCTGGCTGATTTAAATGGCAGAGCACAACGGTTTGAGCAGACAGTCTCCCCTTGACCGCTGTGTGATGCCCCTTGATGGAGAATCGAGTTTCCTAGCTATTTCTCAGAGAATGAAATTACAAAACACAAGATAGCAGATTTTTAAAAAATTGTCGCCAGGTAGCTCCGCTGGATATCAAGTGATGGGGTCAGAAACTCAGTCAGTAACTCTGCTTAAGCCCGCCAGAACGAATCCCCCTACCCAGGAGGCCAAACACACCATTGTTTTAATTCCCCGGGAGATAATGAGGACGGAATGGAACATTGTCGGGGTAATGGTCTCCTGCTGGTTGTAAAATGCTGGTAAAAACAAACAAGGGGTTGAACCGCTATCTTCTTCTTGAAGCAAAAACTCTTGCTCCTGAAGCGTTGTAGCTACTCCTAGAAGCTTCCAGTAGGTTCTGAGAGTCCTGCTTTGGGAGGTGTCCAAAGCTGGGGTGTCCTGAGTCAGGAGGGGGCAGGGGACAGGTACAATGAACTGTGGATTCTAGGGCTTTTGAACTGCTGCGGGGACCATTTTGAATCTCATCAGCTTTCCCTTAAATCACAATTGCTGACTAGGGCTTTGTTCTCTGTCCAGTCCTTCTCTCTGCTGCAGCCCTTCCCACCACCACCCCTATTTGACGACCACTGATTTACTTTATATCAGTAAAGCCCTGTGTTGGATCAGCTTGTTTTATAAGTGCATATTACAAATTCCATTTGACTTATAGCAAGTCTGACCCTTCCTGTTTTTTTTCCTTTGCCCCACCCCCGTGTAACATAATACCTAGAGATTGTTTGACAAATATCTCAAACAAAAGTTAAATCAGATAAAAAGCAATGGTTTAAAATACAAAATGTGTGTGTTGGGGGGAATAACAAGTCCCCCTTTGTTTTAAAAAGCAAGATTAAATAAAAAAAATTCAGGACCCAAGCCATTACTCAATCAATTGATGCTTTAGTAGAATCTCCAGGGAAAACTACCACGAAGATGGCAAACAGTCAGACCCGGGAACTAGCAGTATTCTTTCATTCTAAGAACTTCTACAACTTCTAAGAAAGCTGCGCAGCATTCAAAAGTTGAGCTCCAATTCATCTTTGCTGGTAATGAGACATGTTGTAAGGGTTTCCCCTCTTGGGAAAAAAATTTTGAATTGAGGTTTAAAAAAAAAAAACAAATGGGGGGAGGTAGATTTAACATCACCACCAAATCCCTGCTTGGACTAATGATAGACTTACTTAGAGTTCCCTGGGCAAGCGGTTCATTTCCTAACAATCATCCAATCCCCTCGCTTCCAAATTCTGCCTCCTTGGGGGAGGAAATGGGACCTGGAGACCCTCCTCTGTGCTCCCCAGTTCCCCCGTGGAGTCGCCCAGCACCCGGATTATTTCCTAACAATAATGGAGGTGTCTCTCCAACTCTGCTGGAGCCTGTCAGCGTTTCCTTCAAGGAAGGACACAGAGAGATTGACAATTACAGGAAAGAACGTGTGAAAATGGTTTTTGTGTTTGTGTGTCTCTGAAGTAAGAGCCTGGCCTGTATACCCATCAGAGGCAACTCATATTTCGGGTACAATAATCAATTTCATGTTTACATTTGAGGGAGACATCCAAATGTGAGATAAAAGAACGTTTTTACTCTTAATTACCTATGTGTCCTTACCCTGTTTAAACGGCCCCTTTTCCGGGTTAACTTGGTGGTTCTTTAGCTACTCCAGGAAGTGAACCTTTGAAGGAGTTCTGGAAAGTTGACCAGCAATGTGGATCTCCAACAGAGAAGTGCAGAGAACAAATAGGGAGAAAAATAAAAACAGTCACACACACACACACACACACACACACACACACACACACACACACACACGCACACAACCTTTTTAATTTGAAAACCCAGGTGCCAAAGAACAAGATCAAAGTATAAGAATTAGGATGGACTGCATTAGTTCAAGTCGCTCCCAATGATATGGTAAGAACCCAAAGCAAACGGTGTTCTGGTAACTTTGGAGTACTTAGAACCAGCTAAAGAAACCGAGATATGGAAAAGGGGCTGGAACTGAAGAAACAGAGTCCTAGGGTCTTCCTCTTCAGGAAAGGCATGTTTTTAGCAGAAAAAAAGAAAAAGATGCAAGAAACTGTTTTGGATTTTGTCTTCAGCCTCCATGAATCTGGTCTGGAATTTTAGCATCCCTGCTTACATGCCCAGAATCCACACCTCAAATCCTAACCACCCAGTCAGATACCTGATCAATTCAGGATGAGGTTCAACTACAGAGTTCCCGGGGATGCAAACTTTCCCTGAATGAAGGTGGCTTGGTCCTTATTCCTCCATAGGTCAGATCTGAGCAAGGAGAAAGGGGAAGGGGGTGTCACAGAACTTGGCAGGAAACTGATTCCTGGAAAGACTGGGTGCTCGTCCTCCTCCTCTTCCTCCTCCTTTGTAATTTTTTAAGGAGTCTTAGGAAACACGATGTGTAATGTGAAATTTTTCCAAGCAAAAGTTCGTGGCAACCATTTTCAAGTTTCAGGAAGAACCTACTGGGTAAGGCTAGAAGCACACAACTTCAGAGACTCTTTTGCTTTGGGGAGAAAAAAAAAAAAAGGAAACAAAATTTCAATCACTGTAAAACAGGCGTTAGAGGCAATTTATGATAAGCGTAGCCCTGAGTGACTAAGGTTCTACTAAACTTTCCGAGCAGAAACACTCAGCTTGCTGCATTCTGCAAAGGTCCTCACCACAATTTTGAAAAAATATTAAAAATATGGAAGCAATTGTCAAATCACTTTCACCTGGGCAATATCTTTTTTTTTTTTTTTTGATGAATGTGTCCAATTACATAGTCGGGGTCACAGATTTTCACAAACACAGTTTCGTTTTTGATCGCTCGAGGGCTGTAATTCCAGACTGCTATTTTACTCGATTGAAAGGTGTGGGATTTATCTCTGCCCTCTTTCTTCTTCCTGTGGCTTAAACCAGCCAAGAAAAACATCAAGAAACTAAATAAGAGGAAAACAAGAGGCAGAGATTGTATCCGAAAGATTGAAACCCATCACATGAGGAAAAAAAAAAAAAAGAGAGAGAGAGAGAAGTTTGTAATGCTTGGGGTTACCTCCCTGTTCGGGGGTCTTCCATCTCCGCAGTGGGCTAGAGCCCCTGAACTAGGGACAGCAGAGAACGAGGTCCCGGACCACTGCAGAGGTGCTGGCAGTGCCGTCGTCTCCGGAACTGGAGTGTTTGAAAGCTTTCGGGCTTCTCCCAGGAAGCGGGTCCAAAACCAGCTGGGGTCAGTTTGCGTTCTAGAAGCCACGGGAAACGCCTCGGGTTTGAGCGCCTTTGGCATTATTGAGTTCCCGGGTTATCTGCGACTCTCTCAACCACACACTGAAGAGTGGGGGCAGGGAACAAGGTGGGAGAGAAAAGAAGTCGGTGAAGGAGCAGGGGAGGGGGGCGAGCAGTAAGAAAGGGACCCCGAGGGAGAAGAACTGCTGGTGGCTGAGAGCGGACCCTGGCGAGGGACTGGGAGAGGTAGGGCGGGTCCAGGCAAGCGATCCGGGGACCCCGGGCTGCAAGCAGCCTGTGGGGGGTGGGGGCGCTAGGACTGATCTGGAACTCTGGCCTGGGGTCCCCACGTAGGAGGTAGGATCTTGGGGACCCTACACTGGCCTGCCTCCCTCGGTCGGCGGAACAGAGCCGGCGGATGGAGAACAGTCCTGTCCCGCGGCTCCCTAGGCCGGGTGGGGTGATCGCGGTGGCGTAGGCAGGAGGGGAGGCGACAGCGCCCCCCGGAGCCCCGCGGGTCGGGCTGGGCTGCGGTGTCTGTCTGGGCCGTGCGTTCTGTTTACCGCGTGACACCTGGGTCCTATGGGCAGCTGGGTCCTTCCTGGGGGGGGGGTCCCTGGAGCTGAACCGGAGCGGCGCGCGCAGAGCCAAAGCCCGGAGCGGGTGGTCCCAGCGCGCCAGCCGGGACTGTGTTACAGCTGGGGGTCACTAGCCCCCCTGGGCACCTTCCCTCTGATTCTGCCCCTGCCTTGGGCCGGAGCTCCAATGCACCTTTAAGTCGCCTTCTCCCTGAACCCTATCAGGAAGAGGCGGGAAGACCCTACCACCCAAGTCTTCCTTCCCTCTGCATCCCTAGGGATCTGCAGACCCTGGGGGGGGGGTCCTTGCACCTTGCGGGAGGGAGCGGGTGGGTGCTGGGCTTGGCTCCTTAACCCAGTGGCTACTACTTGTCAGGGATCCGCTTTGCCCCTCCCTTCTGAGAGAGAGAGGCAGAGACTCCCCCAAAGGTAATCCTCGGCCACGGCGGGCCTTGGTGGTTAGAGATTCCCTTCATCAGACTCGGACAGCGGCAAAAAGCAAAGACTGCCGCGGAGCTGGGCCTACAAATAATTTTTTCAAAAAGTCTCAGATTGTTTATTTTGCCACTTTTTTTTAAAATTAATGATTCCTCAGTGGCACGGGGCAGGTACCAGAGGATGTCTGCGCGCCTCTGCGGTGGCATTCAGCCGGTCCGCATTGCGGTGATCTCTTCCCCAGCTGTCTGCGCAGAGGCCGCATAAAATGTTTTTTCTAGCGCTGAAACGAGATGTTTTTGTCTGGAACGTTCTGTGACCAAGAAGGGCAGTGGGCACCAGCTCTACCAGAGATGAATGGAACTGCCCGGTCCTGTCTGCCACAAGGCAGGGCCCACCTCTGAGTGCATTGGTGCCATCTGAGGCCTCCCTCACTTGTTTACTTTCTCCTAGGAGTGTGGCAACAGGAGCAGTGACAATGACCAGAAAACGAACAGTCCTTGACAGGTTGATCATCCCAACCTGTTCTCCAAAGTGAGACCCCCACACACACGCACACAACTTGGTGGGCCCTACGTTTTATTTCTTTGTTTTTTTTGCCAGAGGAACCCAGAATCGCCTATTTTGCTTTTTATTAAATCTATTTACAGGCTTACTAATATCCCCACAGAAAACCTATTTATCAGTCCCAGAGTCGTGACAGAGGTACAAAACCCGTTTAAACTGTTAATCGGCCCACCAGAAAGGGCCCCCAGATTGACACCTTTCACTTACCTCTGAAAGGCTGTAAAAGTGACAGCCATACATGGGGTGAAATTAGAGGGCGACAAAATCATTACCTTGGCTTCCGGCAATAAAGGCGGCCTAAAGAGGCGCTATCGATGGTTTCAAATTACATAACGGTGGCTTATAAGTTCTTCCCCTGCCGAAGGAAGGGAAATTTAAAGTGTGAATTCTTCGAAAAACCAGTACCTGCCCGCCTTTGCATTCCAACAAGAAGATATCTGATTATTTGTGAGGAGAGGAGAGGGGCACACGCATAGACACACACACACAGACGCATGAAAACACACATCTCAGCACTGTGGTCTGGTTTCATTTGCCCACAGGGCCTTTGGATTTCAACTTGGATGCAGCCTATTTTAGGCTGCAAGGATCCCTGGGCCGGGGTTCTGGCAGAAGGCTAACACCAACTTCACTTCCAGGAAAGCTTCTACCTGCGGACCATCTTCCCCCAGACCTTCCCCCAGGAGCTCTGGTCTATCCAGAAAGCAATCAAAATTAATTGGCCTACCTTCTTTCTTCCTCCTCCTCCTCTACCTCTCTCAGGTGACCTCTGCATTTTTAGGGGGGTCCGGTCTGAGAAAGTCCCCTTAAAAGCCATCCTTCATATCATCTGTCCGGGCAGGCAAACATCTTGGACATGGCATAGCACGTTTTCAATCTCTAGGACCAAGTCGGTGTTGGGGGATCCGCTGCTCTTACTAAGCAAAGATTGTCAGGACCGGCTCACTGAACGCCAAGTACGAAGGGAGAGGACCTTGGCTCTTTCGGCCCACAGCGGGGCGCTCTGGGTGGCAGTCTGGGGGGGGGTCTTCGAGAGATGGAGGGGGTCCTGTTACCCTGTTGGCTTGAGGGACCTCTTGGAGTTGTGGCCACATTCCCTGCGCAGCACTGCCCCCTGGTGTCAGATGCAGAAACTGCCCCGCTGGGCTGCAGGGTCTCCTTCGCCCAGTATAGGGAACCCGTTTTTCTTGATCACTTCCCTGCTAGTGAAAGCCTCCTTCCCCTAGTCTCTCTAGGCTTCTAGCAGCAGAGGTCCCTATCCTGCTGTGCAGACCCTCATGTCATCCCCTATCCAGTGTGGGTTGAAGATTTGACGGCTGCTGGGAATTGTCAGCCACAAGCCAGAAGAACTGAGGCACTATTTGGAGTTAGGAATTCTATTCTGCCTTGGATGCCGGCTCTAAGGATCTCCCCCCTCCACAGCCCTTGGTGGTCCGCCCCAAAGGCACCTTCAAGTTCCCAATAAACTCAAGACTCAAACAGCTTAGGGAAACGAGGCGGTTTTTTCTGGTTATGATTGTCCCATTACTTGTCTTAGTCTAGCTTGACAGGAGAGTTCATGCAAACACCAGGAGCCAAGGGAACTGGCCGCATGATGTCTATTACTAAGAGAGGGGCGAGCCTCACTTGCCAGGCGGCCAGTCTGTCCAAGCTTGTGAAGAAGGTCAGCTCCTTGAATCAGCTCCTCCATGCCATCCACCTGCCAAGGAAGAGTCCCACCAGCTGCCCCGGGCTGGGTGGTCCCGCATCAACTAGACCCTCTCCTGCAGGCTCGCTTGAGGGTTTGTCTCAGGACCAACTCTTCACAAATGTGCCCAGAGCTCAGCCCTCAATCATCCGGCTGACACCTGTATCTGCCTCATCAAGGATCTATCTAACTACCATGGATCCCTGGAGAGCTCTCCCAAGGCCCCCCGGAGATGGAACTCAGACGGGTGGGGGGGTAGGTGCACAACATGGGGTCCTGACCCAGGCCACCCCTTCCCACCAGTTAGATTCTTCATCTTCCTGAAGATGTCCCCAAGAAAGGTTTCTCCACTACCCCTGGAATCCCTGCTTCCTCATCACACGCGTGACAGACAAGCCCCTCTTTGCCGGCTCTGCTGGATGGTTGGCTTGTCTCAGACCTTGGGGCTTCAGGGAGAAGCAGTTGAGACCCCCCCCCCAGTGGGAGGAGGGGAGCCAGGTTTGCTTCTTTGGGTGAGCTACTTGGCCTTTTCTTTGGCCATCGATTTCCTTGTGTGATCGTTTGCGGATATGGTGAGGATTAATGGATATACTGGCCTTTGAGGGCACAAATGTTCCTCCTCTTGCCCACTGCCCAGCCATCTCATAAGGTAGAGAGCCCCCAGTTCCCAGAAGCAGATGGAGCCCCCCACGGTTCTCAGCTCTGAGAGCCGCCTGCTAGAGGCTTTGATATTCCTGGGCCCTTGCTACCATCGCCCTGACAGCAATGTGGAGGACGGGTAGTTTCTCCTGCTGGGAAATGAGCTGTGCTTCAGGTTCTATCTGGGCAAGACGGCTATGACACTACCTGGCCCAGTCGCCGTCACCTCACATGCAGGGTCATCGAGCACAGGCTAAGGTCATGCTCGAAATTCTATTTCACCTCACAAGGTCTGCACAGAAGGAAAGTTTTACAAATAAAGTAATAGATCACAGAAGCGAAGCAATTTCTTCCTGATCCCACAGTCACGACTTGACTCAAATTTCTTAAGAGGCGGAAGCCTGAGCGGCTGCGGTATTGGTTTTCACCTTCCCATCGCTGAAGGAATACGGCACCCAAACTACTTGGGGGAGCAAGGGGTTTGTCATCCACACTCCCAGTCCTTGGTTATGCATCATCCTCATGTCAGGAGAGCCGGGATCATCATTGGGGGTCAGGGGTTGAGGGAACTGGACTTACCGCATCTACAGGAGCTGGGGGGGGGGCACGTTCTCACTTGTCAGTCTGACAAATCCAGCCAGTTCTGTCCCCATCTTAGTCACCTACACAGGGAATGGTCCTGCCCGCTATGTGGGTCCTCCCATTGCAATTGGACAATCTCCCACAGGCTTACCCAGCAACTTGCCTTAACTAAATGATTCTTTATAGCTCTATCCCAAAACTCAGTTCTCAACCAAGTTGACACCTGTATCTCACAGCTCCTAATTGTGGGATGTTAGAGAGCACACGGTTTTGTCCTTGGTTTTCTCCACCAGTTACTGCCCCGAATTTATTTCCCCAATTCAGCTAGTTTCAGGGGTGTCTGAGACCCACTTCTCTGGTCTCCTGAGGTCACACGCATCCATCCAAGCGTCACTCTGAAGACGCCTCTACTGAGCTGCTGGCGGAGCGGCTAGGGAGACAAAGTATTATAGTCCAACCCCCACCCCAGTCCCGGAAAGACAAGCGAGGTGGTTAGGGGCACCAAGCAAGAGCACCCCAACCGCTCCTGGACCATTGCAGAGTGGGGTTCCCTCCTGTCCATCCTTTAATGCAAGCCTAGAACACCATGCTGAGGCCCTTGTAAGTGGGCTGGAACTTGGGGTTCTCTAGCCGGCTGCTCCCTGGAGTTGTTCCTGGTCTTCCCCACAAGCATTTAGTGAGCATCTTCAAGGAACCCGATGACTTCCCCCTGTGCACCTTCCATGCCCCAGGTTGACTCTAGATGTGGCACGTTCAGCCCTAAGCCGAGCCAGGGACCCCGTCTGCACAGCTGGAGCTCCAAGCAAGCGTCAGAATGCACGTTGGAGCTCTCCAGTCCCAGCCAGCAGCACACAGCACCCCCCACACCTTCACAGCCCCTGCCCCACCTCACCACCCCCACATTGTCCCCTGGCTGTGTGGAACCCAGCGACCCCTGGCGATAGGATACGGAACTCACATCCGACATGCTCCAGACTCTTCCTGGCCTCCAGCTACTGACCAGGGCCTTCATTGGACAAACCTCGTGTCTGTGAGGGGGCTTTCACCCATGGCCAGGCCAGTGTGAGGCTGAGAAACACACACACACACACACACACACACACACACACACACACACACACACACACCTCCCAACTTAAATCCTCCACCCAAGTTTGAAGGGAAGTAGAATGATTACACTGCATTTTATGTTGCTCACCTGACTACCAGCAGGAGCCTGGGTGGGGGTCTCACAGCAGTGGCCTCTGAGTCGAACACACTGGGGGCTCCTTTCGCTTGCTCAGCCCGGGATGTCGTGGGAACCTAATTAGACGTCTCATGATTCACCTTTTCCAAGCCGCCCCACGCAGCCTCACCTCTGGGGGGAGAGAGAACCACGAGATGTGGAAGAGAAGGCGTGGGCACCGGAGCTGATCTCAGAACTTGTTTCGGGAAATGTTTTATGGAAAGTTTCCAGTACATCTGAAAGAGGGGACAAGATTATAGCGAACCCCTGAATGCCTAGCCCCAGATTTTCAGGTAATAAACTTACAGGCAATCCCCGCCCCCAACTTACTGTCTCCCAAGGCATTCTCTGTATCACTTCCATTCGCACAACTAGACTGGAAATAAAACCTGGATATCACCACATTTCAGCATCTATAGACAAGCCCACTATTGAAATCTCAATCCCGTGGATGCAGCCAAGACACCAAAACTACACTCAGAAATTTCGCATTCTCGAAGATCCTAGAACATCCATCCATCCACTGGAATTTCATCTGTGCTCAGATTCCTGGGAAGAGCTTCTCAGTGCTCATGGATTTTAGCTCTGGAACCAGGACAGTTTGGAATTAAACCTGGGTTTTTGCCGCTGAGCTAAATGGCTTGGGGACAGTATACGATGGCTCTCCGGGTACCAGTTCACGCTACCTTGCGCAGTTGTTATAAAGAAAAGAGACAATTCATGTCAAGTTTAGCATAGGTCAAGGAATGAGTATCTTGACGATTTCCCAGGGACTCAGTGGAACATTAAGTAATAAAGGTTCAAAAATCAGGGTTAACAAGGAGAGCTCTTGAGTTAGCACCAGGAGGAGAAAGGAACCAGGAACGTTATTCTGGTGTCGCTTTCCTCGCCCCTCCCCCGCCCTTTGTGGTGCAAGGGCAACGATCTCAGTGCAAGCGCTCCACCACTGAACTGGAGCTCCAATCCCACGAGGTCGGCTTCTCATTCTGGGAATGGATGGAGCCATAAATATTGTGGAAAACCAGAATGAATCAAAGATCTGATTAGGACCCGAGGTTCTCCAAGGACATTCTTGGGTCTCCTAATCTTCCTGTGCTTGTCTTGGGTTCAGATCTGGTCTTTTTCATCTGCGGCCCCTATCTCCAGCAGGGGGACCCAGCACAGGGGGCCAGGGCTGCTTGCTGGAGGAGCAAACGACTCATTCCATCATGCGACCTTGGAGGAGCAGTAGAGAATGACTTATCCCATCATGCGACCTTTGCACATCCAGGCCCTCTACCTGGGACACGCGCAGGTCTTTTCTCTTCCTTGAACGCCTCCTCTCTCCGCATAGGTCACATTCCCCTCCGACACATTCTCAGAGGGCACGGGTCTTCTTCATAAACTTCCACTGTTGAAACTTTGTATTTACTTGAGAGATTTTTTTCCCCTCTGTCTTTCTGCTGCTGTAAACTGCATGAGGGCAGAGATCATGGTTATTTTCTTATGGCTGTATCCTTAGCCCTTAACACAATGGATAATTGTTGAATGACTTCTTTTTCTTCTTCTTTTCTTCTTTTTTTTTTTTTTGGAAGCCAGATTTAGAAACTAGTTTAACCCTAACTTCACCCTAACCAGCAGTCCTAGGAGAAAGCTCACAACGCATCGTTTCGATACTTGAATGTGAGATTCACCTTCAAGTGCACCGTGGGGGCAAGTTGTTCTGCAGATAAAGCAATAGAAAGACTCACAGATCAAGTCTAGATCGGTTAGATGTTGGAATTACATGGAGCATTGAATACATTCATCATACAGTGAGTCCCAGGGGAAAATACATGGTCCTTACATCAATCATATCATGGGTGATGTAATAGGCTAGTCTCTCTCTCTCTCTCTCTCTCTCTGTCCTCTTCCCCCGTCCTTCTCTCTCTCTCTCCTTCTAGCATCATCTCCCAACTCTGTCATATCTCCCTATCTTAACTTCTCCCATAGTGATGAGGTAGTTATTACAAGACCATCACTGAGGAAGAGGGAAGGGACCCAGCAGAATGACCATAGGTACCATGTTGCTATTATAATTCTGTAGGGACAGGCTCCCCTGGTCACAACACAGGGACATCCATCAGGTGGTTGGACATACATGGGCTTCCCTGAGCTTCTTGGACAGAACACATGTGGGACCACAACAGGTATCACCAGTGAGTGGGCTGGCGCAGGGGGTGACACCATTGTCAGCCCGGAGGTAGCCGACTGTACCTTACAACCTGGTCCCTCTCTCTCTCTCTGTACCTCGCATCCTGCTTTGTTCTATCACAAGTCCCAATCTTCTGTCTCAAGCATCCTGAATGCAGGCGTCCGACCTATTGCCCTCAGACTTCTGTGTCCATGCAGCATGTCCTATGACCTATTGCCCTCAGACTTCTGTGTCCGTGCAGCGTGTCCTATGACCTATTGCCCTCAGACTTCTGTGTCCGTGCAGTGTGTCCTATGACCTATTGCCCTCAGACTTCTGTGTCCGTGCAGCGTGTCCTATGACCTATTGCCCTCAGACTTCTGTGTCCGTGCAGCGTGTCCTATGACCTATTACCCTCAGACTTCTGTGTCCGTGCAGTGTGTCCTATGCATTTTACTTCCGTCTTGTAACCTACTACTTTCCTGCTGTGTATCCCTCACGCTTCGCATGGATTTAAGCCGCTCTGCGTTTCTTGACTTGGGCAGCTGCCATTAGATAACAGGATGCATGCACATCATGCGACACACTTATTAAGTTCCTACTGTGTAATAACCTTCATGGGAGCTATTGATGCGTCCAACACAGCTTGTCTGTAGCCTCCGTGTGGTGGGCGGACTGTCCACAGTTACTACAGACACATGTAGTGACCCGCTGGATCAGGTGTAGGGAACGTAGATCCTGGAGAGGCAGTCAGGGAGCGTGTCTCTGAAGGAGGCAATACTTCAATTGAGATCTAAAAGAAGAGCCAACATCACCCCAGGGCTCCAGAAGTTTCTCATACTACCATGATTTTCCTACCATGATGGATTACGCTCTCACGCTCGTATCTAAATGGCAAGGCGAAGTGGAATTTTTCTTTGCCTTTTCCCAAATCCGAATCCTCTTTGGCTTGTTCTGCATCCAGCAGGTTAGGGGGAGCTCACCTGCTCTGGTCCTCCAAATGCACAAATGTTATGTTTTACACAACAATAACAGCGAAACACACCTATTGGCAAAAGACGCAACTGCGGAATAGCGTTTAGGCTTATAAACGGTTCTAACAGGGATCAACAGCCTATAATTAGAATTTAACAATCCAAGAGAGGAGTAATATGCACCCTGCAGGATGGATTGGAGTCTTTTTCTTCTGTTCTGCCCGTTCGGTGGGTAGATTGGCTCCCGACTCGCCTCCTACAATAACTGTCCCACTGTGGTAAACATGTCACGAACAAGAACAATGAGATCACCAATAATATAACATTAATACCATAAACAAAAGGAATGCCACCTTTGGCTCTGATGGAATTGCTGACCTACTCATGGAGCTATTTAAGAAACACACAACACGAGGCCAAGTCTCAGAAGTCCCCAAATGTGATTTTCCGGAAGCCCTGGGGAAGCTGCGAAGGAGGTTTTTTTCCTGCAACTCGCTCCGGGAGCTGTTTTGGATGATGCAGACATAATGCAGGGCCTCCGGCGAGCAGAGAAAACCCCCATGAGCACCTCCAAACCAGCTCAGAGCTGATTTTCTGCATTCCTCTGTCTGTTCGCTCAAATCTGGATTTGGGGGGGGGGATCACGGGGTACCGGGAATTACAGAGTCTGCAGACAAAGCCCTGTTGGTGGGTGACATTTCCCAAAAAGCCTCAGGCTTTTTCCAGCTGCCAAAAGCTTGAAGAATCATAGGCCATGACTCGGTCCTATGAGCGCGTTCCTGTAGATTCTTGAAGAACAGCCTGATGGTTATTCCTTGCTGTCAACTCGACAGGATCTAGACACGTGTCTCCAAGGAGACGCGCCTTTGGGGATGCCTGTGGCCAGAGCATTTAGGTTATGTTCATTGTAGACAGAAAGACCAAGTCTGAAGACGTTACTCTGCCACGGGCTGGGGTCAGCTCTCTCTGCTTCCTGCCTGTAGATGTCATGTGACCAGAGACCTTACGCCTCCCAACCATGACAGACTGTGCCCTCGAACCATGATTCAAATTAAGCCCCTGTTTCCTTAAGTGGCTTCTTGTTTAGTCACAGCAGTGTGACAAGTAATTAATACAAATGGCGCTATGGTTAATATTCCCTATCATCCTCATACCTAGGAGTCTATAAATTAAAGCTGCCTGCTGCAGGCTTGGGAGATGGCTCCGTGGTTAAAGCTTTTGCCTCACAAGCAAAGGGACTTGAGTTTAGATACCCACATCTCACATAAAAAAATGCTGGGTGCATGAGGGGGCTCACCTGTAATTCTAGCCCTAGAACACAGAGCCCGGGAATCCTCAAACTGGCTCTAATGACAGTGCTCTGGGTTAGAGACTCAGGCTCACAACAATAAGGTGGAAGAGAGATTGAGGATGATTCTTGGTGATGCCCTTAGGCTTCCACACAGGCACGTACACTCAAGGGAACTCATGTGCAAACACCCACCCATGTGCGCCTATGCACATGATGCAAAACACACACACGTACTCTACACACACACACACACACACACACACACACACACACACACACACACATATATATATGGAAAAACCATGAAATTGTCCTCTGGGCATATGTATGAAGGATTGTCTTGACTCCATTAATTGATATAGGACAGTCCAGCCCACTGTGGGTGGGATCATTCCCTAAGTAGATGATCCGTAACAGTAAGGAGTGAGGAGAACTGCACATTGCGCGCTCTCCCTCTCTCTCTCTCTCTCTCTCCCTCTCTCTCTCTCTCTCTCTCTCTCTCTCTCTCTCTCTCTCTCTCTCTCTCTCTCTCTCTCCCCCCTCCACAGTGGACATGGTGCAACCAACTGCTTCAAGCTCCTACTTCTGTAAACCCCCATGGCCTGGAACTGTGGGCCATCAACCTCCTGCTCCGGTCGTTTCCAGACATCTTGCTGCAGCAATCTGTAATGAAACTAAAACACAGGGACAGGCAGAGAACAGAATATCAGGACTGTTTAGCGACAAGCTGGTTCAGCCTTGGGCTTTACCGCTGAGGAGTGGTCTCTGGACTCAAAGACATCAGGGTTTGGCTGTGATAAAACCCAGGGTATTGTCACGTGGATCTAGAAGCAGGTTTCAACGAGACGCCTGGCTGCTCTCTCCTGGGGAGAGATTTGGCATCACCTCAGGAGACGTACCTCTGGGTTTGTCTGCGAGGATGTGCTCAGACAGGCTTCCCCGAGGAGGTAAGAGCCGCCCTGAATGCGGACGGCGCCATCCCATGCGCTGGGTACCCTGGGTACCAGCATCATCTCCCTGTGCTTCCTGACCATGGCTGCAGCAGTGACCAGTCCCCTCCTGTTCCTGCTGCCGTGACTTCCCTACCAAAAGAAACCGCGGCCTCAGACTGTGAATCACAGCGAGCCCTTCTTTGGTAAGCTGCTTTCCTCGGGCATTTTGTCACAATCACAAGAAAAGCAACCAATGCACGCCTCAGCCAATCACTGCAACCAAGGAGGGGCCCGCCCAGAATGACCATGGCTGACTCTTCAATAGGAGACGAGTCAGGGTGTTAAGAGAGGGGGAGCACCTCTCAGGCATGAGGGAGAAGGGAAAGGAGGGCAGCACACGGAAGAGCAAATGCAACATCCACCACATGTAACAGGAAACACCTCTGAGACCCCAACTCCTTGTCAAGCAGGGCTGGAATGCAGGTGTTTTTACTGGTAGTTTCCAGAGTCCAGCTGCAGCCCTTCCATCAGTGAGAAGGGTCTCAGCTTTGCCGAGTGTCCCTGATGACCTTGGCTTGGGGAGTCACTGGTCTGGTCGCCACTCTCCCAGCTCTGCCGTGAGGGGCAGGGGAAGCTGGGGCCTGGCTCCTGGTCCCTGGTTCCGAAGCCAACAGAAGCTTCCTTGGAAGCTGTGCTGTCGAGACAAGGCACCAGGCTCCATGAGGGTGGACCGCAAACATGCGCTTGCTTCCTGAGATCTGAACTCACGTCTCTGGAGAGCGTCATCCAGCTGCCCGCAGCCAGGAGGGTCACACAAGGCCCCGGACAGAAGTAGCTCCCTGTGGGCTCTGCTGTCCAGTTAGGGGAGCGCTCGAAGGTGCCACTTGGAGGATACCTGACAGTGGGGCATAGCGTGGCTCAAGAACCGAGAATGCAGTTGTCTCTCATTCTCTGGGAAGCCCGGATGCCCCCCGGAGCCTTTCCAGATGTCACAGTGGGAGAAAGCTTTTCTTTTATTTTTCCCTCCTTTCCTCCGTCCGTCTTTCCCACTCTCCCTCCCCTCCCTCCTGCTCTTCTTCCCCCTCCCTCCCCTTTCCCTCCCCTCCCTTCTCTCTCTCACTTCTTTCTCTTCCTTCCTTCCTCTCTTTCTTTCTGTCTCTCTTTCTTTCCAGGTTATACGCAGCCCAGGTTGACATCATGTAGGTAAGGATGACCTTAATCTTCTGATCCTCTTGCTTCTACCTCCCAAGTGCTGGAATTCCAGGTATGTATCAACGTTGCTCAGCTTATGCAATGAAGGGAATCGAACCCAGGGCCTTGTGATTGCTAGGCAAGCCCTCTATCAGCTGAGCCACATCCTCAGCCCTTCTTGTCCCCCCCAGCGCTGAACCCCGAAGCCTGAAAGTCAAGCCTGGTTCCCCATTTCTCCTTGTGTGTCAGCTTTGCATGAAAACCAAAGTGCAATGAACTCGATGAGATCACTTTATTTTTCCGCTGTCTCCAACGTTAAAGAGGAATATTTGGGTTGGGGAGAGGGCTCAGCCAGTGAGGTGCGCATCACACAAGTAAGAGAACCTGAGTTCAGTCCCCCAGAACCCACATTTAAAATAATAAAAAGGTCAGACATGGGAGTGCGAGCGAGCCTGTGATCCCAGAAGCAAGAGGCGGACACGCGCGGATCCTTGAGCTTGTTGGCCAGCAGGGCCGGCAAGAGGAGTGGGCTTCAGGTGTGGACAGAAATCCTGTCTCAAACACTAAGGCGGAGGGGCTGGCAAGACCCCTGAGTTCCCTCTCACGGAAGCAAGAACGAGAACCTGGGGAATGCCTACTATTCTAATCTCCGAGTCACCTGAGACGGGTTCCTGTTGCTTTTGCAGACAGCTGCTGCTTTCCTCCCCAGAACGCGCTGGCAGCGCCTCCTGCCTCAGCCGGGGCTGCTGGTGCCCATCCCCCACTCCACAGAGGAGGGTCTGTGTGACGGGGAACCATGAGACCAAGAGCCAGAGGAACCTTCTGCTCCGGACCGGACCTGTCACGTCTGCCTGACCTAGGGACGGGCATGGGAACCAGGAAAGCGGAGGGAGTGGCCCGGTGCCCTCTTATGCTTGCAGGTGACATTGGCTGGCCAAAGCTCTGGCTGGCAGGACAATCACCAGGCGGTGATTCCTGGTAGGGAAAGGGAGGAAGACGTCTGGGAGCGTGTCACCATGCGTGGAATGTGAGACCCCAGCTCCGAGAGCTCTGGGACTACTGGGTTCTGAAGCGAGGGAAGCTCACCGGAGAACAGCTATCCTGTAACCCTGCGGACCCAGATCATTGCTCCGTACGCCTCATGTACCAGGAGGGAAGAAAAAGCGAGCTGCGGTTTCCATTGGTCTCAGCACCTGCTGGAGGCAGAGAGCAGCCTCCCTCCCCCACGCCCCCTCCCCACGCCCCTCCCTCCCCCACGCCCCCTCCCCCACACCCTCTCTCCCCGCACCCTCCCTCCCCCAAGCCCCTCCCTTCCCCACACCCCTCTCTCCCCACGACCCCTCCCTCCCCACCCCCTCTCTCCCACCGCCCCTCCCCCCACGCCCCACTCCCTCTCCACACGCCCCTTCCTCCCCACTCCTCCCTCCGTCTCCCCACGCCACTCAATCCCCCACGCCCCTCCGTCCCCCATGCCCCTCACTCCCCCTCCCCTCCCCACGGCCCCTCCCTCCCCCCTCCCCTCCCACACGTCCCCTCCGTCCCCCTTCCCTCCCCCACGCCCCTCCCTCCCCCACTCCCCTCCCTACTCAACATCCTCTCCCCACCACACAAACTCCAGGAAGCCACGTGCAGAGCTGTTCTTGGCGCGCTCTCCGGTGGTAGAGACTGCAACGATCTCCTCTGGGTTTCTGAGCAAGTTCGCCTTTCCTAAGGCTTTCTGGGGGCACAGCGAGGAGCAAGAGGAGGGAAGACCCTCTCCCCCTTGGGGGCTGTGGCAGAGCACCAGCTGTCCCCCCTGGAAAGTGGCTGCTGGATCGGATTCTGAAAAACTGCAGCTCCTCGGAGCGCAGCACGGTTGGCGTGCACACGCGTTCCGCGTGGGGCTCGTTTGTGCAGATGATTTGAGCGAGATGCGGTCTCACTTCCTAGACTGGCCTCAGCCCTGCAGCCTCGCCGGCCGCCCAGTTCTTCCCGGTCCCTCCGGCACGTGGCTGACTCTAGTTCCATAGCAGAGCGCACAGGGCGAAGCCCAGGGAACCCTCGAGCTGGTACCGGGTGACCAGCCCCGCGTGCTCTCCTGGGTCCTGACAGGTGGCTGCGATCCTGACCGCTCAGCAGCGCCCTCTGGTGTCCGCTGTTTGAAATCAAATGATTAGCAGGGCGAATGACTGGGGTCTCCCTGCTGGGTGGGGGGTTGAAGCAGCCCCGTGGCAGGAACGATTTGCAGCCAAACCTGCAGTGTCAACAGATAGCACGGCTTGTGGAAGCTCAGGAAGAGCTGGAGGGAGAGAAAGAGACAGAGAGGGAGGGGGAGGAGAGGGAGAGGGGAAGGGGGAGGGAGAGAGGAAGGAGGAGGAAGGGGGGAGGGGGGAGGAAGAGGGAGAGAGAGGCAGAGGCTGTGGGCCAAGTCAACATTGGGCCTGGGTTGGTACCTGAACTGGTCTTGTGTCTCTGATCCAGTTTTAACCTCTCTGATCCAGTTTCTGCATTTGTATACTAGTGTGGACAGACAAGAGGCATTCCTAAGATCTCTTCCATTTCCATTGAAAATATATATATGCAGAGAGATACACATCATACATACACACACACACATATAGATAAACATCACACACACACACAGATACACGTCATATATGTTCAAGTAGCTGGTGCTATGTGATGCTTCATGGTCAGCTTGGCCAGATGAACAGTCACCGTGGAGCACACCTCCAGGCGAAGATGTTTCCAGAAAGGTTTTCCAAATTAGGGAAGACCCACCAGAATGTGGGCTGCATCACCCCAAGGGCTGCGTCACCCCAAGGGCTGCGTCACCCCAAGGGCTGCGTCACCCCATGGGCCGGGGTCCTAGACTGAATAAGAAGGAGCAAGTGCGTGTGCTGGGAGAGGTGAGTCAGGAGTTAGAGTGTTTGCCTTACAAGGACCCTGAGTTCAGATTCCTAGAGCCACATAAACAATGCAGGGTGGAAATGGAGGCTTCAGCCTGTACTTCCAGCCCTGGAAGGCAGAGCCTGGAAAACCCCAGAGCAAAGCAATACGCAGGCAGAGCAAGCCAGGATGACTCTCAATGCCACCCATGGGGCTCCACGGGCACACATACTCAAGTGCTGTGTAGGTACAAGCACATCACACGCACACACACACACACACACACCCCACAGCGCTAGCCCTCTGCTTCCTCACCAGGGGGGAGAGAAGGGGGGCACAGGTAAATGCCACGGACTGACTGAGTCGGGACCAGGACAGGGGATCCAGGGATCCTGAACCAGGTGGGTGAAGGAGTCGGCGATGGGAAACAGAGATGCACAACTCTAGTGGAAGGTGAATCTGAGTCCGTTTATTATGGCACAAAGCTACCACTTAAGTACAAATTTTTGGCAAGCAAAAGCAGGCTGTAGTTTCATAAGGAACAAAGTAAATCAATACTAAGTGTGAAAGACAATATTTGGAGCATAGTCAGTGTTTTTCTGTTCTGGACAAAATCAAGTTTCCTCAAACAACGACTAAAACATCATGTCCTAGGACAAGTTAATTATTAACTGCTGACTAGAAGTTCAGTAGACAATGGTTGGCACATTTCTAAAAATTCTTAAGCATACATAGCTAAAATTGTAGATGTAAGAAACTTTTCTTTTATCAAAAAGGTCAGGTTCCTCATAAAAGCGGCTTTTAAGAGCTTCATGAGAGTCTTATGATTCTGTTTTTCAAAGCTTCATAATGATCACACTTATAACAAAATTTGTTTTGTAGCCGACTAAGAAATCTAGGCCATTCAGAAGTTTCTATAGTAGATTTTTTATCTGTGTCTAATTTAATCAAAGCTGAGGGTTATCCCAAAGCTGCTAATGATTTCACTAAATATTAAGCAACAGATACACGCAATCGCCAAACAGTATTTCATAGAAAGAGAAACCATGCCATGACTTATCCAGGAAAATGGACTTCCTTGAAGCCATTTTCTTCCGGTGGTGACTTTGTGAGGCCAGCGGGATGGACTACGACCTGGCAACGTGGCAACTTGAGCCTGCCATGCTAGATTTCCTTCCCCAAGCGGCTGCTCATCCAGAGGTCATTGTCTGGACACTGCTGCCCCCTTGTGGCAGAGTGGAGGAAGGCTTCAGCCGCGGAGGACGCAGCGGGCGCTGGGATTTGAGCATCCTGGGAAGGACTGAGCCACTGCCTCCTTCACACCCTCCCCTTAGCCTCAAGACAGTCACTAAGAGGTAACTTAAAGTGGAGCTGTAGCCTGGTTACCTGAAGCTGCTAGCAAAATTAGCTCACAGTTCAAAAACTTCCGAGTTCCCCTGTGTGCCTGCTCTGGAGTGGATTCATAAGGGGGCAGACAGGGCGCTGGAGTAAAATGCTTCTTGCTGGGCAACATGAGGACCTGAGTCTCCCATGAATGCCAGGCCTGGTGGAGGTGTGCTTGAGCCCGGCACTGGGGGGTAGAGACGGGTGAATTCTTTCCACATCCGGGCCAGCCGACTAGCTCAATCCACAAGACAACCAAGGCTTGTCCTCTGCCCCCCCATGTGCATTCCTACATGCACACGCATGCACGCATACACACATGCATGCACACACACGCATGCACATTTGTGTCCGTGCTCACACAAACATGTACACATATCCACACCTTCCACACAGAACAAAAGGAAGAAAGAGGGAAAGAAAGAGAGAGAGAGAGAGAGAGGGAGGGAGGGAGGGAGGGAGGGAGGCAGGGAGGGAAAGATGTTGAGTATGGGTGGCTTGGCATGTGTTAACATCCCATTTGTATGAACACAAAATTTTCTTTTTTTAATTATTATTATTATTTTATTTATTCAATTGTGTGTGTGTGTGTGTGTGTGTGTGTGTGTGTGTGTGTGTGTGTAACCACGGGTGAATTCAGGAACCATCATGGACCTCCTCCTCCTCCTCCTCCTCCTCCTTGTTTACTCTGCCCCGGGATTCACAGGCTCCGCCCTTCCGGGGCCAGAAACGCAGGCCGCCCCCGCTTTCTGCCGGGCGTCTATATGTAGGGTCTAGGATCCAAACTCAGGACCTTCTGCCTACAAGGCAGAGGCTTAACCCCTGAGCCACTTCTCCAGCCCCTTAATTTTTTTATTATTATTTATTATTTATTCAATTGTGCATGTATGCATGTGTGTGCATGTATGTGTGTGTATGCAGAACCACGGACGAATTCGGGAACCACCATGGATGCCTCCACCTCCTCCTTGTTTACTCTGCCCTGGGATTCACAGTCTCCGCCCTACCAGGACCAGAAATGCAGGCTGTCCCCACCTCCCCCTGGCGTCTATACGTGGGGTCTAGGATCTGAACTCAGGACCTTCCGCCTGCAAGGTAGAGAGGCTTAACCCCTGAGCCACCTCTCCAGCTCCCACAAAATTTTCTTTATTGAGGTGATGTTTGCATGACATAACATCGACCATGTTAAGAGACTCCACATTTCCCTGAGAGACTTCAGGGTTAATGCAGGACAGGGGCAGAAGGAGGGTACTTTCCCCAATGGGGCACCCTCTGACTGATCACCCATGCCGTGCTCCAACAAGTGTTCAGACACAAGCTAGTGCAGGCAACCCAGATGGAACTCGGTGGCCACACATGCACACAATGAAGAACTCCGGAGGGAGATGAAAGTTTGTAGTGGGAAAAAGGGGGAGGGGGTGGAGCTGGGTGTAAGGGGGTAACAGGACATAAATTCATTGCATTCACATATGGAATTCCCAAAGAATAAAAATAAATTTTGAGAAAACAGCAGACAGCTCAGAGAATTCTCACTCACAACAGTGCATGAAGCATCATTGCCAGCTAGTCAGACGCATCTTCAGCGCTCTGGAAGAAAACCTCACGTCTATGCAGTCGTTCTCCACTCCCACCTCTCCCCAGCCCACAGCACACTGCTTCCTGGCTCTTTATGGTCTTACATACCCACCTGCATGGTCACTAACACCTTCAGCACTTTTCCTTTTGTGTCCAGCTTTATTCATTGTGCCAAAGGTGTGCGAGGTTCATACAATTCGCACCAGGTACCAGTGTTGCATTCCTTTTTCTGGTCGAGCTTCATTCTGCTTGTTTCACGTCACTATGACAAAAATCCCCGAGACGGTTAGCTACCAAGTCATTAAAGTTTATGTGGCAGTTAGTTTTTAGGTGTCAACTGGACAATTAAGAACTGAGCCTTTTATGGCTGGAGAGATGGCTCAGGGGTTAAGCCTCTCTACCGACTGAGATGCAGGTAAGTGATGTGCGGGGCCTGGGGAGAGTGGGTGGCCGCCCACCGAGGCAGGCACGCAGCCTCCCTGGCAACGGGTCTGGCCCCCTGGTCCTTCGAAGCCAGCTGGCCAATTGTTTCACAGTCTTTGCTTCATATGAGAGGTCTTCAAATCAGATTAGAAAGTAGGTCTGATTCCCCTTGCACCATCTTGACTGGGTGTAGTAGTTTGTGTATCGTAACTTTCATATTGTGTTTATTTCAATCTTCGGTTCATATAGATGCACGTGTGTGTGTGTGTGTGTGTGTGTGTGTGTGTGTGTGTGTGTGTGTGTGATAATGAGGCACAGGTGTCAACTTGACAGTTGAGAGTTTATATTTTGAGCTCTGGGCACATTTGTAGAGAATTAGTGGATGAGTTGAACCCAGAACAAACATGCAGGAGATTGTCTAGCTGATGGGGAAGATCTAAACCCTGGTGGGTGGGATTAGGCCCTAAAGTAAAATACAAAGAGCTGGTTGAGAGAGTTGGCATCCTTGTGTACACTTGGCCAGACATGCTGGTCTGCCAAGTGAGGATCGTCCCTCTCTCAGCTGTTGTGTAGAGATGGTGTGGCCAGTTCCCTTGGCCCTGGTGTTGGTGCGTGCTCTCCTGTCAAGGGAGGACTGAGAACTACAACCAGTAATTGTACGAGAAAATAAACCCTTTGTTCCCTTAAGCCGCTTGATAGTGATTTATCAGCAACCATGCAGGCGAACTGCAACTGTGTGTGTGTGTGTGTGTGTGTGTGTGTGTGTGTGTGTGTGTACACTCATTGGGAATGTGGACATGTGTGTGCCACAGTGCACATGTGGAGGTCAAAGGTCAGCCTCAGGTGTCAGTCCTTACCTTCTACCGTGTTTGTGATGGGGTCTGTTATTGTTCCACAGGCTAACTGGCCTGGGAGCCTCTGTCACTTCCCTCTCTCTGCCTTCCATCTCCCGTGGGAGTGCTGGGATTGCAGATGTTTTCCCTGATGGCTGGTTTTTATATGGGCTGTCATGATTTGAACTCAGGCTCACGTGTTTACTCTCCGAGCCATCTCCCCAGCCCTAGAGGGTTTTACTTTTGCTTGCCCCCCTTCCAGCTGTTGATGATCACATTTTTCTACCTGTCTATTATTTCTTGTTCTGTGCTGGGTCTCAAGGACAGAGCTACAGCGGCCTCAGACCACAGTTGTCAGTCAAGGTTCCTTCTTCCCTTTCGTGGGTGGACAAGGAGAGCCCTGGCCACCTTCATCCAGCTGCCCGGGAGCTCTGAGGTTTGCATTGCCACAAGAGTTGCTACGGTTTGGATCTGAAATGTTCCCAACACACGGGCCCCAGCTTGGGAGCCACGCAGCTTCAGGAGGTGGGCGCTAGTGGGAGGTTTCCAGGAGCTCGGAGGGAATCAGGGAGCCGGGTCTCTTCCCTTTCTCTTGCCCCCTGTGCCAGATTTGCACTTTTTCTTTTTTTTATTGTGTGTGTGTGTGTGTTTATGTGTGTATCAAAGGGCATTGTATGTGGAGGACCAAGGGTGACTTCAGGAATCATCCTGGATCGCATTGCTTCTATCTCCTTGCTTCAAGTTTTTTTTTGTTTTGTTTTTTGTTTTTTAACATGGGACCTGAGATCCGAACTCAGGACCTTCTGCTTGTGAGGCAGGAACTTAACTCCTGAGCCATCTCTCTAGCCCCAGATTTGCGCCTTGTGTGTTACCACCTGACGTGCTTTCTCTGAGCAGTGGGGCCAGCTGATCACCGTCCAGACATCCAAAGCCAGGAGCCCAAACAAACCTGTTCTCATTGTAAGTTTATCATATCAGGTGCTTGTTACCGAAGCAGGATCTGACCAGCGAGAGGCCCGTCATCTTTGCTGGTTTCTCCGGTCCTGCAAGTATTAGGTTCTGTGTCAGCTCCGTGGCCCCAGGATGGTCCAACTTGACTGGGCCAGAGGATGCCCAGTGAGAGGCTCGTCTTGTGAGAGGCCTGGATGTTTCCAGAATAGAGTGGTGCTTGTATCCTAGACAAGTATGGAAAATCACCCCACCCACAGAGGCCTGGATAGCATAAAAAGGAGGGAGGACGGGAGACTGCACTCTCCCACGTCTAGCCGGGACGGCACATCCCAGTGTGTAGGAACGCTGGGACATTGGAACTTCAGTTGTGTTGTGGGCCTGCAGACTTGGGGACCTTCACACCCAGGCCAGTACATACACATATGCACACACACATGCACAAATACACATGTACACACACTCACCAGCACATACACATACACATGCCAGAAAACACAGTGCATGCACACACATGCACATATACACATACATGCACATACATGCACACATATGCACGCACGTGCACATACATGCGCCAGAACACATACACATGCACGTACTTGCATGCACATGCACATACATGCAATGCACACATATATACTTGCACGCTCATACATACATGCACATACACACATGCACATACCTATATAGGTATGCACACACATGCACACACACATACAGCCGTGTATATACATACATGCATGCACACATATAGTTATGCACACATGTATACATATCCACACTCAGACTCTGGATGAACGATGCACTGGCTTTATACACACATGTGCACACACATGTGAGTAGACACACACACATGAGTCTCTAGGGGCCTCGGGCTCTGGCTGAATGACACACTGACTTTATACATACACGTACATGCACGCTCATATATGAGTGGACATACACAAGCACATCAGTCTTTCAGGGTCCCAGGATCTGGCTGAATGACCAATGAGACACCGGGGACCAAATCCTCCAATCAGGTTTGCAGAAACTGAAGCTAACCAATGAGGAAAAACCATCTGCCTAACCCTAGCTCTACCCTTGACCCTGCCAGCCATCCTTGGCTCCCTTGCCCCTCACGGATGGCATGCTTGGAGTCTGAGTTCTTGGTGGCTGTCATAGTTGGGCACAGGTGTCAACTTGACTGTTGAGGGTTTGAGCTCTGGGCACATTTGTAGAGAATTAGTGGTTGAGTTAAGCCCAGAGCAAACCTGCAGGAGATTGTCTAGCTGATGGGGAAGACCCAGCCTATGGTGGGTGGAATTAGGTCCTGGAATAAATCACGGAGAGCTGGTTGAGAGAGTTGGCATCCTTCTGTTCACTTGGCCAGACATGCTGGTCTGGCAAGTAAGGATTGTCCATCTCTCAGTCATTATGTGGTGATGGTGTGGCCAGTTCCCTCGGCCCTGGTGTTGGTGCATGCTCTCCTGTCAAGCTGAACTAAGAACTGTAACCAGTAATCATAAGAGGAAATAAACCCCTTGTTCTGTTAAGCCGTTTGATGGTCACTTATCAGCATCCCTGCAGGCGACTGCGACAGTGGCTCTTTTGCGCCTTGCACATTTATATCTGTGAGTTCCGTACTTTCTCTCCTCTGATAAGCTGTCTTAATCCTCTCTGTATGTTCTGGTTGCAATCTTCAACTCCTAAACACAAGAACTTGGACACACAAGACTCCAGAGAAAAACCTGTAACATTCTTATACATCCTCGTGTGTTGCTGGTCCTGTTTCCAGCACATTGGATCGGCCTCAGGCATCCATGACACGCAGTTGGTCCGAGGCTGCCGGAAGCACCAGTGGTCCCCGTTGCTGAACTGCACGGGGATGACTTGCATTCTCATCCGCCTGTTTCGACCTCTTCAAATGCTAGGATTGCACGTGTGTGCCATTGTGCCTGGTTTATGCGGTGCTGGAAATTCAAATAAACCCATGCCAGGCAAACCTCTGCCTATTGAGCTACATCCGCAGCCCGGCATGACCGTCTTTCTTGGAAAATTGTCCTTTTCTTATTATGGCTTTGGGGGGATGTGTATCACATGACCGTACCCCTGGGCAGAGTGGAGGGGCTGCAAGTAGAGGTTAGCATGGGCAGCAGTGTCCAGAGGTTGCTCCCGGGGGTGGGCTAGGTCAAACAAGTGAGCCTCCCCCTCTCTCTGTTTTACATATTCAGACTTTCTTCCGGTTGCACCTCTCCTCACTCAGCGGCTGAACCTGTAGGACGCACATACAAACTGGGCCGTAGACCTGATTGCAACCGTGATTCAATTTCCAGAAAACAGCATCGTGTTTGGTGTAGGCGTGCTGACTGGCTTCTCATTATTTTTAAGAGAATTGCTGGATTATTTGTGCCGGAGTGGCTCAGCTCATGACTGCCTGTCAGAGGGAGGGAGAAAGAGAGGGAGAGAAGAGAGAGAGAGAGAGAGAGAGAGAGAGAGAGAGAGAGAGAGAGAGGAGAAGGAGGAGGAGGAGGAGGAAGAGGAGAGGGAGAGCTAGAAGAGGAAGAGAGGGGAGAGAGGCAGAGAACATGGCGACCAGGTTTCCAGATGACCTTACACGGGGCCCACGCTGGCTGGTGCCTCTGCACAGGGAGGGCGGCCACGGCTATGTCCTTCCTTCCCGTCTTAGTTCGTTCACGTTTCCATAGCAAAAGCCAAGGCTGGGTAATTTATAAAGAGCAGACATTAGGGACTGAAGGGATGGCTCAATGGTTCAAGTGATTGCCTAGAAGCAAAAGGACCTGAGTTTGGAACTCCAGATCCCAGAAATGCAGGGTGTGTGTGTGTAATTCCAGCTCTGGTGGACAGAGACTGGAAATCCCCAGAGCAAGCTGCTTAGTCAGATTCGGGGTTTAATTGCAGACCCAGACTCACAACAGTACAATGGAAGAGCAATGGAGGGCCATTACCCATAACACCCTTGGGTCTCCACAGGCACACATAGTCACGTGCACTTGGGTATATATAACTAACCACATGCCCTTCCATGTGCAAACACACACACATACGCACTCCATACATACATACATGAAAAGAAAAAAGAACAGAAATGAATGTCGCACAGTTCTGGGCCTGGAAGTCCAAGGTCCAGGTGTGGCCAGGACCCATACCTGGAAGGCTGGCATTCTCTTGGAGCGTGTCCTCCGAGGGCAGGAAGGGTTCCACTGATGTCATCCGATCCAGAACCCCACCCACACCATCACCGAACCCCACCCACACCATCACCCTGCCCCGGAAGTTCCTGCACCTGATGCTTCGTGACTGTTTCTGGCGAGTCCATGTCTGGTTGCCCAGACAGATGAACCAAAGAAACAATTCCGAGCCCCGCTGGGTGAACCAATGAGCTTGCTGGGTGAGGAGTTCCTGGCAGGAGCGACTCACATGGGAGAATTCTCACCCCCAGCAATCAGTAATGGCTCTTAGAGTCTCAGGAGTAGGCAGGGTCTCGGGAGCTCCTAGAGCACTCTGAGCCCCGCCCTCTTTCTGGGGGTCAATGTCTCATCCTTGTGAGGGTCTCCTGAACTGATTTCAAGACATCAGAAGATATGTCATGTTCAGAACAGAGTTCCCAACAGTGACTTTCAGGAGGACGTTTATATCCAAATCTTAACATCCCCCCCCCCCGGCTCTGGCTTGGAAAGATTTGGATTTTGGGGGGAGGGGGGCTACAGGAACTTTGTTCATTTTCTTTACTTCCCGGGCACATTTAATCTGCCCAGCGTGAGGCAAGTCTCAGTGACCAGGAGTGGCCTGAAACTTTGGCTTTGGTTTTACCTGCAGTCAACAAAAAGGACCCTTCACCTAGAAATGGGAAACTCTCCTTCATTCCCGCCCTCAAAAAATGGACAGTTCAACCTCACAGAGACGCGGCCCTCCAGGCTGACACTCCATTGTCCTTGGTTCTGACAGTCCCTGGCAGTTGTCCTCAGGGTCCCACAGGGGCTGCCCAACTCTCAACATCCCTCTCTCATCTGCCTCCACGAAGCTGACCATGCTGATCTCGTAATCTACCCCTCACTATGTGAAGGTGTATGGAGTGAATATAAATTGCCCCTACCAGGCTTGTGTTTTGAGTTCTTGGTCTCACATGGGTAGCACTATTTTGGGGAATTGTGGAAACTTTGGGAGTTGAGACTGTGCAGGAAATAGGACACTGGAAGGGGGCTTGAGAATTATTTCTGGTCCTCAGACTCTCTCTTCTCTCTGCTTCCCATCTGCAGTGATGTATCCACCATGACGTTCTGCACAGATGCAGGGGGCCAGGCAACCACGGGCTGAACCCTGCGGAACTGTGAGCCAAATAAACCTTTCTGCTCCCCTTCAGCTGTTCGTGTCGGGTATTTGGTCATAGCAATGCAGCGCTAATTAATTCAGAGGATCTAAACTCGTGGCCACCCTAGCTGGCTGTGTAGTTCCTAAGCCTTTGGGACGGGCTCGTGGGAGGAGTTTGGAAACGTCTGGAGACACCAGCTGGAGAAATTCTATCCTGTTCTTACAAGAGCTTGTGGGTAATTCCGGTGGGAGCTCAGAAGACTGGCAAGCCAAGACAGCCAAGGACCGGAAGGACTGGGCTCGTGACGTCAGAGGCAGCAAGAGACAGCACCGCGCTGCTAGCCGTGCGCCCTGGAGAATTCTGGATAGAGACCCCCCCCCCCAAGTCATGGACACCCAGGATCTTGGTGTATATCATGGAAAAGAATAATAGGACAAGTCAAGTTAGAAGCAAAATTGGGGCTCATTAAGAATAGAGGGGATTACGAGGAAAAGAAAGCACATGAGAGAGAGGGGGGGGGGAGAGAGAGAAGCCAGAGACAAGATGCCTTCAAATGACACTTCCAGTGACTGTTTCCTCTAACCAGCCCTCACCTCCTGATACTACCATCAAATTATGAACCAGAAGTACATAACCCAGGGATTAGGTTAGAATTCTCGGGATACAATCACTTCTCCATGATTGGACCCACTGGCTGGGACCAAGGGGGACACTTTGTTTCCAAACTGTAACTAACGTGTTTCTGTTTCCCAGCTCGTTGCCTTAGGAACACATGAGCTACCTGACCCCGACACTTCAGGGAACCAAAAGATTTTCCTCAGTTCACAGTTCCAGGTTACTGGCCCCACATGGCAGGAAAAGTCCTACCAGCAGGAACCAAAGGCCACGCCTTACCCCCAGGCAAGCGCCAATGCGTGCCAACCATCTCTGCACGGTCTTTAAACTCACTGCTCACACGGGTCACTTTCGGGCTTGCCCAGATAATTCTTCATAGGTGAGCCCAGATGCTCAGCTCCCAAGTGTAAAGCTGACTTAACCAGCAGACAATCATATTCCAAACAGTGCGTAGGTACTGAGACCCTGATTTCCTACAAATGAAGATCTGGGCCACACTGTCAGACAAGACACTGGGATCGATGGATGGGAAAGGAGGTCTCTGCTTGGAGTAAGGAAGAGCTGGGGAAGAATGGTGGAAGAAAGATGAAAAAGTCTTAGTTGAGCCCTGAGACCTATGCCAATCGCCCTGCCCGGATCAAGTGTGCCTTGAAATGTAAGCGTATCATTCCTGAACGCACCGTCCCTCTAATATGCTTCAAATATCCGAGCAGCCGCATGAATCTACACGCCATCGCAGCTCAGCATTGGGAAAAGCTGAACCACCCGACGGCTGCTTGTACCCAAAACCTGGCTGCCTGTCGTCTCCTTTCCACTGAGTGTGGAGTGACCTGATCCTAAAATTGCATCTTAGAGCTTTTTCAAGCCACTCCTGGTACCAACTAGGGCCGGTGGCATCCACGGGAAAGCAGGCGATGGTACCCAGTCAAAATCACAAAAGCTTCCCGGGAAGAAAGACCTGGGGGCGCAGGCGACGGGGGATGGGAGGTGGGGGCCTTTGATCCTGTGTTGACCAGGCAAAAGCCCCTGTGCACCACTAGGGGCCGCTAGATCAGAGACTGCAGCTTGGAGTGCTACTGGACAGCAATGTGGCTCCTGTCCTCCCCTGGACAGGCCAGCGGACAAGGGCTTTTCTGAGAAGAAGGATGCAAAACAGAGAAGTTCCTGAAATTACAAACCTTCATAGTAGACAAAAATGTTTTTTTGGGGGGGTCTAAAGTAGCCCAGCCTGGCCTCAAAGTCATCTCCTAAGAAGTGGAGTTACAGGCGTGCGTCACCATGGCAGGCTTGTGGGGTGCTGGTGGGTGGGGGTTGACTCCAGAGCTTCCTGCATAAGCGCTCTACAAACAGCTGCATCCCACATTCTTTTGATGTTCTTCCTTTTTCCTTTTATTTTATAATGTTGGAGCTGGAACCCAGGACCTTGTGCGTGGTAGGAGAGCAGTGTACCAGTGGGCTGCACCCAAAGAGCTGCATATCCCCAGCCTTCGTGAATCCTCCCCCGAAGGACCCCAAGCTCGTCCTGCGCTGACACCCTGGATTATCTTTCCTCCTGGCACAGACAGCGAGTTTGGCCACACAAGCTCATTTCTGGGGCTTTGGATCACGTCTGCTAACATCTCGGAAGCATAAGGTGCGGCTCTGCTGACTTCCAGGTAGGTCCCCACAGGGCTGCTGATGGTCCCGTCCACATGCCAGCGGGCATCTGGTCCACCAAGACCCACAGGGGATTCAGCCCTTCACCACACTGGGCTCCAGTGCACTGACTCCTATCGCTTCCCGTCTAAGATGTCAGGTGTGCTAGAACACGGGGTGTCGGAAAACCCTCGGGGAGGACAGTCTTTGATGGAAAAGCTGAGCACGGGCTTTGGAATCTGGAAGCAGGAGTTTCAGGATGGGGAAGGGCAGAACGAAGCACAAAACATTAACCCCTGCCAGTGGCTCCGGCGCTGGTCAGGTGGATCAATAGCAATTTGGGGTGCTAGCAGGGGCGCCATCCGAGTTGTTAGGATGGGTTCCGGCCGCCTCCCGGGTCCTCCGGGGAAGCTTGCGCACCATCCACTTAGCGTTGGCATCTGGCCACCCTCCGGCCACTCCCACCTTCTTCCCCAGGCTCCAGCCTCCTCCAGTGTTCCCCTGGTCCAGCCCTGAGCTGCTTCAGGAGGATGGAGGCCGGGCGGCCACCTCTGGCCAGGCGCTGCTGCCCCGAGGCCTTGGGGAAGCTCCTGCCTGGCTTCTGCTTCCTGGGCTGCTTGGTGACCTACGCCCTGATAGGCGCTGTGCTCTTCTCCGCCATCGAGGGCCGCCCCAACCCAGAGGCAGAAGGGAACCCAGAGCTGGAGGTGTTTCTGGACAAGCTGTGTGGGGTCCTCAAATGCAACAGGACAGGTAGGTGCCTGGCTGGGGAGCTCCTGGCAGGAGGCTAGAGACGGGGAACAGTCTGACCATCTCCTCTCCGCTCCTGGGAGAACTTCGGCAAGTGGTTTTACCCCGAGCCTTAGTTTTCTCCTCTGGGAAGTGGGCAGATGAGTGAGTAGCTTCTCCAGCATGCAGTGAAGAAAATTTTGAAAAATGCAGATTCCCTGGTGGGAGCTCCTTAGGGTCTCCCAAACCTCAGCATCCAACCCTGCCCAGCGTCAAAGCTCGGGGGAGGATGGATTGCTGGACATTAGGTGGACGGGCACTGTCTTCCTGGGGTGCACTTCAGAATTAGCCTAGAGGCGCCCAGGATTTGCATGAGCTATCAAGGAGCTAGTTCAAGTTAGGCTTGGATCCCCGCTGAGTCAGCTGGCTGCCTGCCCCTTTCTCTCTGCTTTCCGGTTCAAAGTCCTCCTCTACAGGGGTTCAGGGAAAGGACAGGGTTCGTGCCACTCACAGAGATGAAGATGGGATAAGAAAAGAACATGTGGCCCTTACCATTTCTGAGAAAACTGCATTCATTTCCCAATGATTCCCTATGGTGTATCTGAATCTCCCAAGCATGTTTTATCAGTATTCTCCAAAGAGAGATGCTTTGTTCAAGGTTGTGAGAGTTTGTTGGCACCCTAGGGCTGTTCCGGCTTGATCCTCTGCAGCAGAAACCTTGTCGGTCTCCTGGAGAGAGGGAGATCTACCGTTTGAGATCTGTCAATCATAGGGCAGATGAGGGATGGAAGGCGTCTGCATGTCCATTCGACGGGAGACAGGTGTCGCTACGGCCTGACATTGTGTTGAGTCACTTGCTTTGCTTGCCGGAGGAAATTTGTTGATGTTTTCAATGGAGCAAGAGAAAATAGCATAAAAGCTAGAGGAAAGCTGGGCTCTAGAGGCAGCGAAGGCCGGCTCGCCAGAGCGCCCCTCCTCTGCATGTGGCATCGCCCCAGGACGCCCTCCAAGCTGGAGACTGGCCCAGGGAGGCAGTCTCCCTCCAAGGGGGTCCTTCTCCCTGCAACCTCGTCCCACAAATAGGCCTATGCGGACAGCTGGCAAGATGCCGTCTGCTGGAGTTGTCGCAAGTTCTAGATCTCTAGCAAGTCAAGGAGCTCCAAACCAGCCCGCGTGTGCCGTTCATGGGGGGGGGGGCTTGTCTACAGTACCCCCCTGCGCAAGCTTCTGGTCTTACTTTCCAAAGGGTTGCTGAGGCACTGACAAGGTGGCTCAGGAGGTTAAGGGGCTCACCATGCAGCCTGATGGCTTGAATTCAAGCCCAGAAGCCACTAAAGATGGAAGGAGAGAAGTGACTCGGGGAGCGTGTCCTCTGACCTTCATATGAGCTCGGTGGCACATGCATCACACACACATAGACAGATACACATATACACACATGCACACACACATGTGTGCATGCACACACAAGACAGATACACATACACACATAAATACATAAACACACATATACACATACAAACACATACACGCACATACACATACTCATATACACATGTACACATGCACACACACAGACAGAAACACATACACACATATAAACACACATACACATATATACACATGCAAACACATACATGCACATACACATACACACATACACATATACACATGCCCACACAGAGACAGATACACATACACACATATAAACACATACACAGATATAAACATACAAATACATACACACATACATACACACACATACACACACATATATATATACACATACACAACCTACATATATCCAAGACACATATAAACATACACATCTACACAATACACACATACACATATACACATATACACATACACATATAAACACACACATATACACATACAAACACACATATACACATACACATATACACATATAAACACATACACACATACACACATACATACACACACATACACACATACACACATACACACATACACATATAAACACACACATCTACACATACAAACACACATACACATATACACATATACACATATAAACACATACATGCACACACACACATACATATACACATACAAACACATACATGCACTTACACATGCACACATACATACACATACAAATACACACACATAACAAACACACATACACACATACACATTATATACAAACACATACACGCACATACACACATACGCACACATACACATATATATACACATACAAATATGCACACATGCACACATATACACACATAAATACACATACACATAATCACATACACACACAAATAAACAAAGAAAAATGTTTGAAAGGAGGCTGGAGAGATGGCTCAGGGGTTAAGACTCTGCCTCACAAGCAGAAGGTCCTGAGTTCAGATCCCAGGTCGCACATAAAAACTCCAGTTGGAAATGGCACCAGCCTGCCCTTCTGACCCTGGTGGGTGGAGCCTGAGAAATCCCAGAGTGAAGCAAAAAGGAGATAGAAGTAATCCAGGACTATTTACACACACACACACACACACACACACACACACACACACACGATGAAACTGGGACTCTGGGCAGTGCAGTGACTTCACCATTTCAGAAAGTAGGCAAACCACCTGGGGCACTGCCTCCTCCCTGATGGGAAACTGAGGCTGAGAAAGCAGACCCTCGCCCACAACTGCGGGGTCTAGTCAAGGTCTGAGCTGAGTCTAGCCATGTTACCAGGATGCCCAGGCAGCACATTCAGGTGAGTGGAGACCTACTCTAGGTGCCAGGCGTGGTGCCGTCCTCAGCCTGAGACCATCTTGGGGGGGTTCTTGCTGGGGGAACAGTGTGATCCGCTGTGGATACTTCTCAAAGGCCTTCCTTCTCAGTTCTGGAGAATTCTCAAAAGACAGAGTGGGTTGTATTCCTCCTCCAGGGGTGTCCTGGGGCATTCAGTAGGAACAGGGAGGGCGATTTTAGCAAGTTAGAAGCCTGCTGGTCTATATAGCAAGTTCCAAGCCAGGACACATCGTAAGACCAGGATTCAAAACAAAATATGCAAATAAACAAACGAAATCCCCAAATAACAAAACAAAAAGAAAGAAATGTCTTTGAAGAGTAAGGGATTCCCCCAAATCCCTAAGGATGTAGTTCAGTGTGTAGAGTGCTTGTGCTCAGTTGGTAAAGTGCTTGTGCTTGGTTGGGAAAGTGCTTGTGCTCTGTTGGTAGAGTGCTTTTGAGTGTCTATGAGGGAGGTGCTAGTCTCCATCCCAGACGGCATAAAGCCCGGCCTGCAATGCCTCCTGCAGTCTCTGCACTCTAGAGACTGGAGAGGAAATCCAAGGTTATGCTTGGTTATGTAGGGAGTTTGAGGCCTGTCTGGGACATATAAAAGACAATCAAATCTCCCTTGGGGTCCAGAGCAGTTCTCCAGCTGAGCCCGGGTCACACCGAGGCCTGTCTGGCAGATGGTCTTCTCCTGGGACCCCAGAGTGGAGACCTAAGGAAGCACTTTCAAGGAGGGCCATGACTGGTCTGCCTGCAGTGCTCATGGGACTTCCTCTCTCTCTCTGGTGGGAGCTGCTGGTCCCTGAGGTCCCATCCACTCAAAGTCAGCGCCCCTTCTTCCCTCTGTCTCTGCAGCCATGGAAGGCAAGAAACAGGACCTGCGAGAACTTCTGCAGAATGTGAAGCCTCAGTGGTTCAAGGAGCCGGAGGACTGGTCCTTCCTGAGCGCGCTCTTCTTCTGCTGCACGGTGTTCAGCACAGTGGGTGAGTGTGACGAGCCCGCCCCCTCCCGTTGCCTCACCCTCACCCGCCACAAACCACAGGCGCCTAGGCGACACACGGGCTGGGGACCCGCTCCATGCACACGGCAGGATCCTGGGGGAACTGGGACATTGAGATGATCCCCCCTCCTTTTCTCGTCCCTTCAGACCACAAATATCTAGCTTGCACCTAAGATGTTCTAGGTGCTCTGTCCTATGAGTGTGTGTTACACGCATGCATGTGAGTGTGCATGTATGTGTGCATGCATAAGCGTATGTGAACGTAGATGTGTACACACGTGTGAGTATGCATGTGTGTATACACGTGTGCTGAGTGCTTGTGTGAATATATGTAGATGAATGTACACACGTGTGCATGTGTGCATGCCTGTGTGTGTACATGTGTTATGTGAGAGTGCATGCACGTATGTGTGTATGCATGCATGTTTACGCCCATGTGTGGGTACATGCATGTGTGTGTACACACATCTGTGTGAATGTGTGTGTATGCGTGTGCCTGTACATGTGTGTACATACATCTGTGTGTGTGTATGTATGCATGTGTTTGTACATGTGTGTACATGCATATGTGTGCATGTGTTTGTGCATGTGTGTGTGTTCATGTGCATGTGTGTGGTGTGAATGCATGTGCTTGTGCATGTGCGGGTATGTGCATGTGTGTGTACATACATCTGTGTAAGTGTGGGCGCATGTGTGTGTATGCATGTCTTGTGCATGTGTGTACATGCATATGTGTGCATGTGCTGTGTGTCACGGGAAGGGGCCCAGAGCCTTGCACAGGTGAGTTAGGTGTTCGGCCACTGAGCTCCAGCCCCAGTTCTGAATCCTTTATGGCAATATTAGTTCACCAATTGTCTGCAACAAGATAGGTGCAGTTATTCCCATACTCCGGAAGGGGAAACTGAGGCATGGCCACCACTCATGCGCACTGGCGCCTAGACCACTGGGATCTTAACCTGACATTCCAGTGCCTTTATACAGCCACCAGTGTCCCCAGCACACAGGGGACAGCCCATCTGCGCCGCCCACGACGGGCTCCAGTGTAGCACCCGAGAGAAACGAGCAATAAGCCCGGGGTCCTAAGTGCCCACGCTGATGCACCATCCGAGGAGCCAGGAGATGGATGGGAAGGACGGGGGCTTCCCTGTGGAGGTGGCACATGAATTGGGGTCTGGCAGATGGAAGGAGGGGAAGGGGCGTCTGGGGCAGCTGAATGTTCCCAGCAAATCCCAGGGCTCTGCAGCCCCTTTGAAAGCAAGTCCCTTCAGAGAGTCTTAGAACCCTCTGGGGAACACACCTCCTGGCTGGGGGAAGTCGGGCTCTACATCCTGTTGCCATGACAGCACCCAAGCCACCAAGGCCTGCTCCAAACTCATCTACCCACCTCAGTTTCTCTCTGGCAATTGGCAAATGGGCTGGCTTGGAAGGACAAGCCAGAACCAACAGGATTCTCACCTGCCACCTGCCACCTGCCGGGCCACCACCTAGCACCCCCAGCCCCTCCCTGCCAGCCAGAGGCCGAGGCCCCTCTTTTCATTCAAGAGCGCAGGACCCCATCCTTAGGAGGGCCAGGTCCACAGAACCACCGAGCTGCCACCAAGCAGAGACCCACATGCTCAGGGTGGGGGACAAAGTGGCTAGTCATGAAATCTCAAGGCTGGCCTGCCTTTACTAGATAGGTGGGCCTGGAGCCCCAGACCTAACCCATGACCCTCCCCCTCCAATTCCTTCAGGGCTCTCTGGAGAGTGGGCTGAGTTTACCTGTATTGGTGGCAGCCAGAGAGCCTCAAGCGGCATTGTCCGGACCTGCCCTAGCCCGCGGTCAGTGGGTCATTGCAAGGAGACTGTGCTGGCTCCCCAGGGAGCAGGGAGGGTGTCATGGTTAGGCACAGGTGTCAACTTGACAGTTGAGGGTTTGAGTTCTGGGCACATTTGTGGAGAATTAGTGGTTAAGTTAAGCTCAGAGCAGACCTGCAGAAGGTTGTCTAGTTGATGCGGAAGGCCCAGCCACGGTGGGTGGGATTAGGCCTTGGAATAAATCATGGAGAGCTGGTTGAGAGAGTCGGCATCCTTGTGTACACTTGGCCAGACATGCTGGTCTGGCAAGGAAGGTTGCCAACTGTTGTGTGGTGATGGTGTGGCCAGTTCCCTCGGCCCTGGTGTTGGTGCGTGCTCTCCCGTCAAGCTGGACTGAGACCTGTAACCAGGAATCATAAGAGAGAATAAACCCTTGTTCCCTTAAGCCATTTGCTGGTCATTTATCAGCAACCGTGCAGGCAGACGGCGACAGAGAGGGTGCAGACTCTCAGAGCACCAGTCAGGAGGGTAGAGATAAGATCCCCAAGCTGCCGTTCCAGAGACCCTTCTGCTAGGAGCCCACTGTGAAAGAAGGGCAGGGTAGGAAAGAAGCGGGCAAGGAAGATGTTGGGGACGAGGAAACTGGTTAGAACCGGTTAGCTTGTCCTTGTGTTATTTTCTCCTTCAGGAACTTTGATGGATCTCATGGAGCCAAGGCAAGAGGGTCGCAATTCTGGCCCTGTGTCTACTCAGACTGGATTATTCTCTGCCATAGGTTGGCATCCAGGTGACTGGAAACTTTGCTCCGGGGAGCATGGAGCCAGGTGCTCTTGCCTGAAGGGGCTCTTGTGATTCTCATGCTTGCTGGCTGAGAATTCTTTTTGTAACCAAGGGTGACCTTGAACTTCTGGCCCTCCTGCCTCTACCAACCGCCCCAGTACTGGGGTGACGGGCGTTTGCCACACCCTGGCAGTTAGTTACAACTGTCAATTTGACAATTGAGGGTTGAACCTTTAGGCACACTTACGAAGAATTTGCTAAGGCAAGCTTCAGGGCAAGCAAGTAGGAGATTCATAGATGTGGGAAGACCCAGGCAGCGGCGGGTGAGTAGGTAAGATGGAGAGAATATTGTTTGCTTTTGGTAGACTGGAAAGTTAGACAGTACACCCCCTTCCATACCCCCCTCTCAGCCCTTCCTGTGGATCTGGTATGTCCAGTTCCCTCTGATCCCAGTGGTGATAAGAACTCTCCTGCTACCTCATCACAGCACTGTTAGACTTGGACTATGAGAGTGACTAAGACAGCTGCCACGCCATCTGTGCTGAGCTGGGGATCGAACCTGGGTCTTCACACATACTCGGCAAGCACTTGGATAACTGAGCTGCACGCCCAGGCCCTCTGACACACGCTAGCATTGGAGAACAGCGAAGAAGCGCTAAGTCCATGCGCAGAGGCTCGGCCCGGCTGATGGTCAACCCTCTCTGCTGGACCCTGCCCCAGACCAATCAGGTCAGGAGCCTTGGGGGGCAGCCCAAGCCCTCCTGGCGATTCTAACAGGAGCTCAGGCTGAGCCCCAAACCAGTGTGTGCCCAGTGTGGGAGTCAATTAGGGCCGTGCGCGCCCATACCAGCCCCTGGAGAGGATGGCAGAGAATGTTCCCGCATGTCTGCGATCGAAGCTGGACTTCCAGGTCCCCCTGCAAGGGCTGTTTCTCTGGCTCACCTGAAGTGCACCTGACCCCGATATTAAGAGACACCTGACAGGTGTGAAGCGACCCCCCCAACTCCCTGACCCCCCCCCCCAGGAGCAGGAAGCAAGCCCACGAAGCATTAAATACTCCGGTCTAAGTGCAGCAGGACTGACGGATGGGAATATAGGAACGCATTAGAGGAAGCCAGCAAGTTTTCCGATACGCGCTTCAGCATTAGGTAATGGGGGCAGTTACTATCTCCCCTCTGTTGGGGCTGTGTGCCCCCTGAGACGCGTTTCCCGGGATGGTTTCTGGGATGAGGCAGAACTTCTAGGCTGTAAACGTGTCTCACTCTGAGGGTCTTACCAAGTCCCCCTTTGCAAGGAGGAGAATGCTGGGTGGGCCATGTTCACATACTAGGGTGAAAGATGCAGACCCTTGTGGGCTGCGACTTCGTGACCCCCCAAAACAGGTCACCGGCCTTCTGTTTATTGCCCATTAAACGCAGGCAATAATGGAAATTGCCCACGTAGTGCTGTGTCAGAGATTTTGATTTGAAAAGTTGATTCTAAAAGGTACTTTACAGATCATGTGAAAGCATTAGGTTCTCTTCCTTGAATCGAAGTATGTTTAACCCACCCCCCCACGCCAATCCTGGAGCCTGGGCGTTACTCGTTACGGCAGAGGAGACTCGCCGGCTCCCTAGGGCACATGAGAACTGAGGGACTATGTGCTGTCTGGAAAACGAGGCGTCTTGCCGTGTGGGGCCCTTCTTGGCTGCCTGAGACTCCGTGAGGGCTGATGGGGTCCCTGTCAGGCTTTGGATACAGGACTCCTGGCTGATGTTCAAAGCCCAGAGCCGGCACACCTCCTCCCAAGGCCCACTCATGCGCCCCTGGGGGAATTCCTAGGATCTCCCTCTTTCTTGTCCCCACCTCCACCCTCACGTGACCCGCATAGGGGCCCAGCAGATTTGGGAGATGGTGTGGTGTTTAAGGTACTTGCCCTGCAATGGTGGAGTCCTGAGTTCAGATGCCCAGAACGCACACAAACGCCAGGCAAGGCGTGGAGGCTGCCTGGAATCCCGCACTCAGGAGGCGAAGACAGGGGATCCCCAGAGCAGGCTGGCTAGGTACCCAGAAGATTGATTGATGAGCTCTGGGATCAACTGAGAATCCCTGCCTTGATCAGAGCAGAAAGCGATAGAAGAAGATGCCCGGAGCCAGCTGCAGACTTCACACACATGTACACCTATGCGTACCCAGGAACACACACGCATGTTCTCCACACACTTGCCAAAATGGAGACGACCAACAACTGTTCGAATGGCAAATACTCGTGGGTCAGGGACTCATGTCTGGAAGATGATAAGATAGACAGTAAGGAAATCCATGGAGTATGCTGGCCAGGCATGCTGTAAAGAAGGGAATGGGGTGAAGGGGGCAAAGGCAAGCTTACAAATGGGGTGATCAGAAAGGTTCCCACTGAGAAGGTTGCTACCTTCTCGGGGAACAGAACTGAAAGATATTTGGAGTTCAGATAGTAAGTGCAAAAGCCCGGTGGCCTGTATGAAGAAGATAAAAGCAGGTCAGAGAGGGGAGATGGGAGATGAAGTGGAGGTTCCGGGGCATTGAGGTTTTTGTAGCGTGAAGTAGGAAGTCATGAAGGGCTGTGATCAGATTCTGCTTCCTAAAGGGATTGTTCTGAACAGGAAGGAAGGGAGGGAGGGAGGGAGGAAGGGAGGAAGGGAGGGAGGGAGGGAGGGAGGGAGGGAGGGAGGGAGGAAGGAAGGAAGGAAGGAAGGAAGGGAGGGAGGGAGGGAGGGAGGGAGGGAGGGAGGGAGAGAGCATGAAGCGCATGCTACCGTGGTCACCAAGGACATGGGCATATCTCGATGCACTTCACAGCTAAGCGTGAGCAAAGCTCTCCTTCCTCCTGTGACCAGGGCCCCACGATGCATCCAAGGTGTATCCAGCCACTTCGGCAGCTGAGCGGCTGTCTGTCCCGCCCTCAGGAACTGATATCGTAAACCATGCCTGCTCACGGCAACGGCACACATGCGCCATCTGACCTCAGCTTTGTACTGTGGCTCTGAAGTCACAGAACCTAAGCGCAGGCGTGGCGCTGCTGTGGGCACAGACACGTAGCATCTGTTGGACCCCTTCCCAGTATCGGCCAGCATTTCTCTTTTCTTTCCTTTTCCCTTTCTACCTTCTTTTCTGTTTTTCTTTCCTCCTCTCTCTCCTCTCCCCTCCCCTCCCTTTCCTTCCCTCTGCTCCGCTCTTCTCCCCTCTCCTTTCTTCTCCTCACTCTGGCGCTGGGGTTTGAACTTATGGCCACACTTACACTAGGCAAGTGCTTTACCTCTGGGCTACAGCCCTGCTCTCTTCCCGCTGCTTTTCACTTTGAGACGGCAGCTCACCAAGTCACGAAGACCAGTCCTGACCGTCATCTCCCAGCGATTTGTTTAAAATCCATGCGTGACTGTACTTCCATCCTCCTGATATTCACGCGGTGCACAAACCTGCTGCAGGGCCTTTGCACATGCTGACGCTGCTTCTTCACCTGGCTCTTCTTGGCTCCCCTTCCAATCTGCTCAAGAGTCGCCTTACCAGGAAAACTCGCCTGGGCCTACACCCAGGATGGGCACTTTTGCTTTAACCACAGTTAGAACGCTTGTCCTCTAACTTCCCGTGACAGATGACAGTCACGCGCGTGATTATTTGCTTGACAGCTGCCTCCCCCAGAAAGCTGGAAGCTCAGTGCAGATGGATCCTGCATGTGCCCTGCTCTCTGCCGTGTTCTGGAACATGCAGCAAGCGCTCAATAATGTCTGCGGAATGCATGCATGCGCACATGCATGCGCACATGCAGTTAACTAATCTTGCTGCTGGCTGCATGGTCCCCTGCCACCAAACAGTCAGAGGGTCGTGGGGTACTTGAGGCAGATACGGAGGGTCCAATGATGGCCTTGAAGGGCTGCAGCTGCTGCCCACCTGGGACCCAGGTGGAATGGGAGTGCCACAGCCTGCCGGCTTCTGAAGACCAAGTTCACACGAGGGCACCTTGGGCCCGGCACTCTGCCTGCCTAAGAATTGCCTTCAAATTAATTGACATAATCAGCTGCATTTTTCTGTATTAATCAAAAATTAAACACAAGCAATAAACACAAAGCTATTTCCTCTGCTTGCTGCACCCAGGTGACCCGGGCCAAGGCCTCTGGCGCCCTGCGGGCCAGTGTGGAAGAGGTAGAAGGAGGGGCCTCCAGGGACCACTGGCCAGCCAGTGACATCTCCTGTTACTGTTAACTATTCTTTCTGCAGCCTCGAGACTGCACTCATGCACAACTTAAGGGAGAAAGAGAGCTGTATTTGGCTTGTGGTTCTGGGGAAGGGTAAGGGGAGATACAGTCCATTATGTCGGGAATCCCATAGCAGAAGATATGGCTGGAGGCAGAAGCTGGAGGCTGCAGGCTTAGGTCATCTCAACCATCGAGGAGGCAGAGAGAGCAAGAGCAGACTGGGAGGAAGCAGGGCTGGACCACCCAACCTCGAGGCTTGGCCCCCTCACCTGCCTGCTTCCAGCAAGCTCCACCTCCTAGAGATGATACAGCCCCCCAGCATTAGCTCTAGCTAAGGATGTAAACACATGAGCCCAAGGGATGGGGGCAACGCACATTCAAACCACGCCCTTTCTCTGGGAAGGTTGGCCCCTCACCGTCCACTGCAGGTACTTGCTAAGGAGCGACTAGCTCTCAGGGCGAGGAGACTGAAGGGGACTGATGTTCAGTCCCCAGCACCCCAGGCTCTGACCTGGCCTATCACTGTGTAAGCAGGGGTGACCAGTCACACCTCCCATTTCACGGACCGAGACTCCAAAACATGACTAATCCAGCAGTGAGCCAGTGAGTGGCAGGGACCAAGTGGCCACGGTTTCCCTGCCACACATCTGTCTGATTGACAGCTGCCCAATGCATCTTCCATCTTTCCATCGTCAAACACTATGCACACGCTAGCCAGACCGCGGACATGTCCCAAGCTCCTATCATATGAAAACAAATGACCCGGTGGTCTAGGGGCCCGAGTGACTCTTTCTCTGTTACTGCGGTGAGACAGCACTCAGACAGAACTCAAAAGAGAGATTTGCTTGGCTTGTGGTTCCCGAGGGGAGACATAATCCATCATGATAGAAAAGGCATGGCAGAAGCTGGACACGGTTCTGGTCGCATAGAGGTAGAAAGGCTAAAGAAACTGCTAGAAGAAGCAGGGTGAGCTAGCAAAACCCCAAATCCCGCCTACTGCGAGGTGCCGTCCTCCGACAGAGCTCTGCCTCCTCAGGGTGCCATGACCTTCCCAAACATCGACATCCGCTAAGGTCACAAACACATCCGCTAAGGCACCTCACATTCAAACCATGACAATACCCTAGGAAGGCCAAGGGGGGCTTCTCAGGAAGCCAGCGGCTTTGGGAGAATGCAGAGGGCGGTGGGTGTAACTGTCCCTCGCCTGGGCCGTTCCAGGTAAGCGGAGCCCATAATGCCAAGCTAGACACAGCCAACCAGCGTGTGCCTGTCGCCTGCGGAGAACGTTTCAGGTCAGGCACCGGACAGGAGCCGCCTCGGTGGTCTCTGAGCCTCTCTGGCCAGGCACGTGATGGTGCTTTGAAATGAAACCTTTTGCTTTTATCTTTCCAGTTCCTCGTTTCTTTCAGGCGCTGGGGATGGAATGTGGGGGCCTTACGCACGTAAAGCACACGCTGCCCGCCGACCTCTGTTCTCGGCCCGAGGTCGGTATTTTTAGCACCATGTGGCATTTCAGGCCAAGGAAAGGACATGGCAGAAAGTCTCTTGAACATTTGTGTGTGTGTGTGTGTGTGTGTGTGTGTGTGTGTGTGTGTGTGTTAGTTAGGGCTCTCTAGAGAATGAGAAAGAGGGAGAGAGAGAGAATTTATTAGATTGACTTACAAGATAAAAATCTGAGAAGTCCAATGGTAGCTGCTGGCTCAGTTCTAGAGCTGAGTATCTCAATAGTCCCAGGCTGGTGTTGGGGGCCGGAGGATTCCTGGGCAGGAGGTGGTCTCCCAGTAGTCCCAGTCTGATGAATTCCTGAAGAGCCCTTGAACTTCTGTCAGCTGGAAGGTCGGGGCTCCAACAGAATGGCGACAGCAGGAAAAACGAGCTATCCAGTGAGAGGAAGAGAGGGGGTCAGACTCCTGCCGCTGGTACTGGCTTTATCCTGTCCACTCCAGACTGGTCCCACCCACCGTGGGCGGGGTCTTCCACGTCAACCAGACCATCTCCTACAGGTTTGCTGAGGGCTTGTTTAACCATCGCGTCTTCACAGCTGTGCCTAGGGTCAAGTTGACACGTGACTCTAACCAGCAGGGTCTGTGTTCTTTTTCAGGCTACGGCCACATGTACCCGGTCACCCAGCTGGGCAAGTTCCTGTGCATGCTCTACGCGCTCTTTGGCATCCCACTCATGTTCTTGGTCCTCTCGGACACAGGGGACATCCTGGCGGCTTTCTTATCCCGGACCTACAGCCGGCTGCGAGCTCTTCCTTGCCTGCCCTGCGCGGCCCCCCAGGGCTGCTCCCACCTGCTCCGCGGGAGACAGCCCACCAGCGAGCCCACGGACGAGGCCCTACCCCGGATTGTGATCAGCGCCGACACAAATGCCGAGGAGCCCCCAGCCCCCCAGCCCTGCTTCGGTCCTCCGGCCACAAGCTGCAACTCGGAGCTCTTCGAGAGATTAGTGGCCCGAGAGAAGCAGAACACGCTGAGACCCCCAGAGCGGCCGGTGGAAAGGAGCAACTCGTGCCCCGAGCTGGTACTGGGCCGGTTGTCCTGCTCCATCCTCAGCAACCTGGACCAGGTGGGCCGGCAGGTGGACAGACTGGACATCCCGCTGCCGGTCATCGCCCTCGTGGTCTTCGCCTACATCTCCTGCGCCGCCGCCGTGCTGCCCTTCTGGGAGACCCAGCTGGGCTTCGGGGACGCCTTCTACTTCTGCTTCGTCACGCTCACCACCATCGGCTTCGGGGACATCACGCTGGCTCACCCCCACTTCTTCCTCTTCTTCTCCATCTACATCATCGTGGGCATGGAGATCGTGTGCATCGCCTTCAAGCTAATGCAGAACAGGCTCCTTCGTTTCTACAGGAGCCTCACGCTGTGCCTTGCCCAACGCAAGCTTTACCACCCGGTTAGAAAGTGAGGGCATCCGGCTCTCCAGGGCGGCAGACGCAAGTGGAGTGGGTCTGTGGTCTGAGACTGTCGGCTGGCCTGCATGATGCTGACAAATTCATGACCAAACAGCGCACGGGAACCGAGAGCTTTTATTCTTCCTTACGGTTCTTGGTTACAGCTCTTAGTTCATCTTGGCAGCAGAGTTCATACCAACACTGGGAACGGAGGGAACTGGCCACACCGTATTCTCGGGGTGGCTGAGAAACGGTAATTCTCACTTGCAAGCTGTCCAAAGTATCTGAAGCATGCCAACTTACTGTGCCACCTTCCCCGTCTTATCCACCTGCCCCAGGAATGGCGCCGACACCGTGGACTAGGTCTTTTCACATCAGACAACCTTCTGCAGACTTGCTCAGTGCCAGCCTTAACTATGAACTCTTCACAAATGTGCCCAGAGCTCATTCTTCAGTCGTCAAGTTGACACCTATTTAGCACACTAGCCTTGAGTCCTGGGAGACAAATCCCCAGGGGATCTGAGCTCAGCACCGGGGCTGTGAAGAAATCTAGCCACGCCTTCTGCCTAGGTCCAGAGGGAAGGCACAGCCCTCCAGCCCCCCCATACCGCTCCCCATTTCCATTGACCGTGGTTGCATTTTTGAAAAGCTCCATTTTAAGCAGATGAAACAACCTGGTGATGTCTCTGGTTTCTCGTGACATGTTTCTTGTGCTTGACATTTGTCCTTTAAGTGAGGTTAAGGGCTTCCTGAATGGCAGAGCATGTCTGGACAATCTCTTCCCTGATTGGCTGTAAGGATGTGCAAGTCCCGCCCCAGCCCGGCTCTGCCGCCACTCCATGGAGCGATCATCCGTGATATTTCCTCGCCGCTGGATTCCAGCGGACCTCTCTCCACTCACCAGCGGGTGCGTGGAGCGCAGCGCCTCTCCATCCAGCGAGCTGGTGACGCCTACAGGGATGGATGGGCACCTGACAGATTGGCATGAGAAGGGGCTGCTCTGTGTGACACATGCAGAAGGTGCCCCACCCACATGCCCTTGCAAGTAGCTCACATGCATGGGCATGTGCCACAGTAGCCACAGGACCAAGGAGCGGGCGATTCTGGAAGCTACCTCATGGAGAGCTGAGGGCTCCCTTGCCCGTCCCATGAGAGTCCCCGGGCACGCTGCGTATCTCCCTGCTTCCCAGCCGGCTGGAGCTTGGGCGACGGTGGTTAGCTCATCCTGTAAAAACGTTCCCCACACTCAGTGTCTCAGGACGCTGCTGCTCTTCCTAAGCCCCCTCCCTGCCTCCCACCTCAGCGCAAGTCTGTCCCAAGCTGTTCTCAAGGACCCAGCCTGAATGAGTCTGTCGCGGTGCCTGGTTGATACGGTGCATGCAAGCAAACATCTTCAGCTACACCTCAACCTCGACACCAGAAAGCCCCGTTCAAAGGCAGCGGTGGAGGGTCGTCAGGACTGCTCATTTGCTTAGCCTGTTTGCTAGTCAGAACTCTTTCACAGTCCCCATCTTAAGGCTTAGGGAACCTCCCAAAAGAGGGGGCAATGAGATTGTAAAAGCCTACAGATGGTAGAGTTCACCATCGGACAAGACATTCCACTCGAGGCAGGACTGCTGCATCCGGGAGCACACTGCAGTGAGACTCGTCCTTACCAGACCTGCAGAATGACTGACACATCAACCTGCCCCCACAGACTATAGAGGAACTCAGGAGAGATAAGAACATACAGTGGAAATCTTAGGAACTAAAGCTGGGTGAGTGAAGGGAAATGCCCCTATTAATGGGGTGGCCTGAAGAAAGGCAACTTGGTATGCCACAGAGGCCTGAACCCCCACAAGAGCAGACAGCCAGAGGGAACCCTAAGATCCTTAGAAGTGGCCAGACAGGAGGGAGTGGGATGGATTGATGAAGGGAAGGGAAGAAAATGGCAGGGAGGGGGAATACAGGGAAGCAGGGGTAAGGACACAGTATGCTTGCAGAACTAGAAAAATAAAAAAATAAAAATTTAAAAACAGAATTCTTTCACAGTCCTGAGGAAATGAATCAGCGTGACTTCTTGTCCCTCATTCCTGGCTCTTGCCCCAAGTGTCCCTCCCCCCCCGACCACGATATTCTTCCACATATAAGTTCCAGTAAATACATTTCCATGTTCTTGGGTGAGAATGTGAATTTGGTGTCTCCAAGCATTCCTGTGGTGATTCTCAACCATGCCTGCGCGGACCCCAGCTTTGAATCTTGCATATTATGTCCCTCTTCTCATCTCCCCCACCCCCCTTGTGTTCCGTCATAGTGCTCTCCAGCTCTGAGACGAGATGCCTGAGGAAACAACCTAAGGGAGGGATTTACTTTTTGGCTGCGTGTCTCTGAGTTTTTGATGAGGCAAAGTATGGTAGAGAAGGTGTGGGGTACTGGTGGTGGTGGGGGGGTCGGTCAGTGGTGAGATCAAACAGCACAGCCAATGAGCCGCTCCAGAACGTCTAATCCAGAGGGATCCAGGACCCAGAGACTCGCTTCGGGAAGGTGCTGTATGTAGCATGTGCTACTGAGGTTCTGACTTATGGGTAACGCGATTGAAGTTCAGGCTAGTCAGTGGTACAACCTGATTGGGAGGCAGTTGCGCTTCTCAAAGATGCCACCAGGTGGCGCGCCAGACCGCGCTGCCGCCGCGCCCTGTGGCCAGGAGATGGCGCGTCCTCCAATCCAGGCCCCTGGGCTCAGACACCCCGCAGTCCTCGGGAAGAAGAGCTTCCAATCTTGGCTTCCACTGCTGCTGTATATAAGGACCCTACACACTAGCTGGAATCATAAGCTAAATAATAATAAGCCCTTTCTCCCTAAGTTGCTTGGTCAGGGTGTTCTATTCCAGCCACAGAGACATAACCCCTAGGAACCTGAATTTACCAGGACTCTCAGCCAGACACTGACCGAAACCCCAGTCTGCATAGCCCAGAAGGTCGCCTGGCTCTGGGCTCTATCATGGAGGTGCCTGCAGCAGCCAGAACCCCAACACACGCTGGTGGGAGCAGTCTCCTGCAGCTCCCCACTTGCCTGGGATTCTTCCGCCTGCGTTGCTTTCCTGTTACCCCCTGCATCGACCCCGTGCCTCAAGGCCCGGGGGGCACCCCAGAACCTTTGCTTCTTGCTACCTTTGCTCCCCCACTCTGCCCAGCATCTCTGAGTGTGATGAGGATTGTTGTCATGGTGACAGACTGCATTTCTAGTCCATGAGAACTTTGAAGTTGATTTGGGCAGCCCAGACAACAAAGGGCATCTTTTTCTTTGGATGCAAATTGGGGTCCCTTTCATCCCCCTTATTGCTCTGTCTTTACTCTTGCTGTTTAGATTAGAGGACAAAGCCCTTTTAAGTATGATGGATTCAAAAACAGAAGCCATTAAGGATCCTGTCTGGGCTTTAAAATAAAAGTAGCTGCATCTGTAGACAAACAGGAGACTGAGCAAAGCAGTCAGCACCATTGGCATATCTCTCACTGACGAGGATTTACTGAGCACCTACTATGTGCCAAGATGCCTGAGGTGGGGCCTGGGGAGTCAGTGTGGTAGATCTACCAGAGCCCCAATCTCTCTGGATTTACGGTCAGAGCTGCACCTCGGTGCCTGTTTCCCCAGGGTACAAAGGCTGTTTAATGACTAGTGACTGAGTTCAGATCTCCAGGTCCCACATACAAACGCTGCCGAATATGACAGTGACTTGCAATTCAGACTCCAGGAAGCGGAGTCTGGGAAACCCCAGAGCAAAGCAGTAAGAAGGCAGAACGATCCAGGATGATTCCTGATGTCACCTTTGGACCTCCACAGGCGCACACGCTCAAGTGCACACTTGCCCACATGCCTACACATATGTACACCCACCCACATACAAACGTGCACATACACCTGCGCCGGGGGTGGGGGAAGGAGCATCCTGTGCTGCCATGAGGAGCGATGACTGCTTGCCCCTCACACTAGGGAGCGGGAGTGTCGAGGGTCTCACACCGGGCTGTGAAGGGCGAAGCCGAGAACATTGCCATGACCGAGGTCGGAGCGCGGGGTATAAGCTGCTTCCAAGCCAGACCCTCTCTCTGCGTCAGACGGGCCTTTGGGTGCAACACAGGGACGCTCACCCTAAGAAGTGAGGTGCCCTGGCGGATCGGTCCTGAGAGTTGTTGCCAAATCCCGGCCAGGCCAGCTGGGGAAAGGAGGGGGAACGTTGGCAGGAGCCTCGGGGTTCGAGGTGAGGGGGTGAGCGGCGCGGAGTCACCACACAGACTCCAGGAGTCAGGTGAGGAGCGAGCAGAGAGGAGCTGCCACAGACTCATTTTATTTAAGGAAGTGTTTGGGCTTATATAGGGTCAGGGGTCCAATCGGGTGTTGCCATCTCTCCGCGGGGGCGGGGGAGGGGGCAGCCACCAATCATTTAGCTGTTTACTAGGTGTCCACTGCAGAGGCAGGTTAGACGGCTGCTTCCCATTAGTTGCTCATCTCTCCGCCTGCATGGTTCCTCAATTGGGATATGTCCAGGGCACGTCTGTCTTGTCCGTAGCTGGACCTCCTGGATTCGGAAGCCCGGGCTAGGGCCTCCCTGAATCGATAGTGCCACAAAAGTGACCGTCATCCTCTAGGGGAAACTCTGGGGGAGCACTCAGGGCAGTGCCCCGGGCCCGGTGCCCAGTTCAGTGTTCCTCTAGAACTAGGGAGGCTGAACGGAGCAGGGCTCTGGCCAGAGCTGCCGTGGGAACTAGCAGCTCTGGCCAGAGTCGTGGGGTTCTAGAGCCCTCAGGAGCACTGCCGTGGACACGTGGGCCGCCACCTCTCTTTCAGCAGGGGAAACGCTGACGCTCGGGGGACAATAAGCCCATCATAGACTCGTTGCCCGTAGATGGGAGAGAAGGTTCCATGCTTCCCTGGGCCTTTCCAGCCATCACGGTGGGACCAGGGAAAAGTGTCTCCACGTGGCCTTTGACCCCCTGGGAGAACCTCCACCTCTCTGACCTAACCGCACCCCTTCTAGGAGTTCTCTGATGCTTGTCGCTGCGTGGGAGAACAAAGCATTGTGCGAGGGCTACGCATGTAGCCTGGTCAGCAATGGGATGTCCCTCCAAGGAGAGGAAGGAAGACACTTCTTGTCCATTCCAGCACTTAGCTGCCTAAACCCAGCATTAAGTGCAATAAAACAGCTTAAATTCATTTAATTTCGTCCATGAGCTAATGTTTGCGATGAACCACTGAAAGTGAAATAGAAATTTAAATTAACCTGGGAGGATCGAATCCAGAGTGTTGGGCAAGCAATCTCCCACGCAGTCACACGCACCTTGGGTTCCACGGAACGGACACATTCGCCATCAGCATACATCACTTCTGCAGTGGCAAAAAGCACAATAAAAATAATTTTTAAGTTATCGGGATGGTGGATTTGCCAAGAAAGGCTATGGTCACCCAAACTCAACTCCACGAGCCATGACTGTGCACCAGGGGGCGCTGCACTAGGCTACAGGAACATCATCTATCTGTGGGGGGCTGTATCTTGGTCACATCGGGGCTCACAGCACAAGTATTGGTAAGTATGGCTTGAGCTGTCTTCTGTATGTGCAATCTGTCATGGTAATAACATAAGAAAGGATAGGCGCCTTGTGGTGGGTAACTTTAAAACGTGACCCAAGGGCATAAAATGTCAGGAGTAACAAGCTTTGTCTTCTGTTGCTCCCTCCCGCCAGCCTTGTCCCAATCCCTTGATCACGTGGCTGTTGTCACTGCATGGATGGTGATGTCCACGGAGACCTGACCTGTTTGTATGTTTCGCCGGTGCATGTAGGCACAGCCTTTTGACTAAAGAAACTTAGATCTTTCGCCTGTAAATATGTCCTTTGTATCTTTGCATGGTAAACCCTTGAGGATGTAAGTTTCCAAAGCCGTCCTCAGTTTCCCCTGTGCAGTATCCTGCACCCTCCCCCAGCCCTCTGTACAGGTGGTCAAGAGACACGTAGTGACCCCGCTGGAATTCTGAAGTCAGCTATCAGTAAACGACTCGATGTGCAAACATCCTCAGCAATTTCCAAGTAATTTCTCACCCTAAAGTATCTCGTCCGATTCGAGTGTTCTAGAGACGGTCAGTCCTCGCGCTGTCAAGGAAGGAGACTCAAGTTCTTCCCTTTTCTCCGGAGCTGGGGCTGCGACGTCTTGAAGTTCAAGATGAAGCCTGAGGTGGCGGCTCACTCTGTGATTCCGCCACTTGGGAGAAAGACACAAAAGGATTGAAGCAAGTTCAAGGCCAGCGTGAACTACATACAGGGACTAGGTCAGCCAGAGCTGCATGACGAGACCACACCTTCAAAACACACAAACAATCAAAGTTGGAGATGAGAACATGCTAATTAGCATCTCAGGTCCCTTGTGTGAAAAGAAGCAACTGAAACATCCTCTGATCTCCCGGCAAATGAGAAATTATGTGTGAGTGTGCATGTGTGTGCATGTGTGTGCATATGCAAGCGTGCACGTGTGTATGCACGCATGTGTGCGTATCTGCGTGCTTATATGTGTCAGTCCCTGCCACGCCAAATAACAGTTTATAGGAAACAGCCCTTTCCACAAGACGGCAGTCAATATAAATCCGATTGGACGTAATGACTGGCTTTCTCTCCCCCTCAGAGATGGTGACAGTGATTTCTCAGATGCCTTTTAAAGTCACAGGCGAGTTTCTGAACAACATAATTGGGTTTGGGTCTTGCAGCCTGCCTTGCTGGAGTATCGATTGTCCGCAGCCCTCTCCTGCCCTGCGGATGTCTGCGCGCAAGGTCATCATTGCATGTGGTCAAAGATGGCTCTGCATGGGGGGAAGTGGGAGTCTGAAATCTCTTCCAGAATCCTCTGCAGCTGAGGACCACCTGCTGGGGCCCCTTCAGCCATGAAGGTCCAGGAAGCAGAGCGGCAGCCCTCACTGCCCCGCTTGACTCCGGGTATGGCCCCCTCCCACCCGGGCTCTGGGAATCTTTGTGTGTCAAAGGCAGTTAGCTGCCAGACCTCCCAAGGCCCCTTCTGTCACCCATGGTGAACCCAGCACTGTCTCAGAGAAATATAATTTGCACTACAAACACGAGCCATGGAAGTAATCTAGAACTTTCTAGAAGTCCCATTGAGCAAGCAAAGGGAAGCGGGGAGGTCACTCAGTGGCAGAGCATTTGCCTGACACGGGCAGGGACCTGAGTCCCTCCTCCTCCACCCCACGTGGGAGAGGGGAGCAAAAAGAAACAGATGAAATTAATTTTGATAATATTTTACTTAATCCAATATATCTCAATGCCATTTTAACATGTAGACAATCTAAAAGTGATGAATGAACTATTTTATCACTTTTCATACTGAGTCTTGAAAGGTGCGTAGGGATTTTTTTTTAATCCCCAACACAGCTCAGTTGGCCACCTCTTGCATCTCAAGGGTACAGGGGAAAGGGAGGAAGCAAGTCATGGTGCCCCTACTGGGGAGCAGGCCAGCCGGCAAGCCTCTAGTGGGACACATTAGACGATCCTTTACATTGCGCAGTCTGTCTGCATTCGGCCAATAAATTCACGACTCAACAGCTTAAGCGGGAGTGAGAAATTTTATTCTTCTGATTGTCCAGTTACATGTCTTAGTCCAGACTGGCAGGAGAACTCACACCGAGGGAAGTGGCCACACATACCACAGGACTTCGGAGAGAGGAACAATCCTTACCTGCCAGACATCATGTCTGTCCAAGAAGACTAGAGCATGACAACTCCCTGGATTGCCTCCCTCATTTTACCCATCTGCCCAGGGACAGCCAAGCTCCGCCCGCCATGAATGGGCCCCTCCCCATCAATGCGTTTCCTGCGGGTTTGCTCCAGGCTTAATTCAACTGCTAATTCTTCACAACTGGCCAGAGCTGAAGACTTCCATGGTCAAGTTGACAGCTGTATCTAATTATCACATCTGGCTAGGGGTCAGTGGTCATCTGACGTTTGACGGGAGACTTAAGTTGGGTCTAGGACCGGGCATAGGATTTGGTGAAGAAATGGCAGGTGTGATTATTCTGGGAGCATGAGGGGGTCCAGGCTGATAGAGCAGAAGGTGGCAGGTGGGATGGGTGGATTGCAGACAGCCTCGAAAGCCGGGCAAGAGGTGTCATGGGGTACTGGGGGGTTACAACAGGTTCTTGAGCCGGGGAGGAGGACGTTGCAGGAAAGCAGGTTTTTTGCAGAGGGGCTGCCTCGAAGATGGGGGGGCAGCAGCAGCTGGCGGAAGCAGCTATGAAGGCTGCTAGGGCAGGAGGAGAGACCCAGAGGGCAAGGAGGGGCCACTCGGGAGACACGGAGGACAACTTGGTGATGACTACGGTCCTTGGTTCTGATGGAGACACTGAGCAGAGGCCAGCACCCGGGAGGTGACTTCATCAGGCTGCCCGGGCCGAAGACACGGGGGCGCTGTGGGAAGACGGTGAGCTGGGCACTGACCAGAGTCGGGAGGAGGGAGAGAGACGGGGGAGTAGGGGGGACGGGGAAGGGAAGGTGAGGCTGGGAGGAGGCGCAGGTCAGCCCACCTTTTACTCCGCGGATCTCCGCATCCTTAGTTCTTTCTTAAGTCAAGCCTCAGGTAGGCTGAAAGCAAGCGCCGGGGCAGAGCCGCAGCAACCGGGGCCGGCGCACTGAGTGGACACATCCCAGCACGGTGGGCAGAGGAAGTTCAGCCAGGTGGGCGGCTCTGAGAGGCGAGGACGACAGAGACCCTTTGTCTCCCTAGCCTGGGAGGGAGCGCCCCAAGGGAGCTCTGGGGAACCCAGCCGTGAGCAGCTCTCGATGCACAGGGGGGCGGAAGCGCAAGGCAGACAGTAGCCAGCTGCCCTGGAAACGTTTTGGTAGTAACCAGAAGTGCCGGGACCCACCCACACGGCACAGGCCCAGGACACAGAGGATTTTCTGAGGAGAAATACTTCCCCGCGCTCTCTTTCAGCCCACCTGCACCTTGATTTAAGAAAGACGAAGGGTGTGGAGTAAAAGAAAGGAAAGGGAAGCCTGTGGAGGCGTCAGTGGTTTGAGCAAAGGCCCTGGGGTGGTCAGTGGTCAGACATGTAAGGGTTCGGGAATGGATGGGAACTTAGGACTCAGAATAAACTAAGCACGGGTGTGCCGTGGTGCACTGGGAAGATATCCAGCATGATCCCTGGCGGAAGCCATTGAAGTGGTTTGGACAGACTGGCGAGGAGATGGACGGTCATATACCTAACCTGGCCACTGTTAGGGCAGACACTGAGGATCATTGCCACGGGGCAGGGAGCGTGGAGGAGGCACACAGCCCGGAGCAGCTGCCTGGCTCCACGTAGCCCTCAGTCCCAGCAAACGTCCTCAGATGGGTTAGCGATGCCATTAAGGTCGCAAACCTGGAGACCCGCATTTGTAGATAACGCCGCATGGAAGCCGAGGCCACTTGGCTTTGGTTGGGTGATTGGGTTATTAAGTTACAACATCTGGGACTTAATTTCATTGGCCGTCAGCGAGGCATCCTTCAAGCAAATTGACATTTGCCTTGCCAGACCTTCTTAGAGTTGGAACAATTGATTTGGTTACATTTTATACAGAAAATGTACTTTGCAGTGTCTCGAGAGACCTCAGGAAAGGAGGAGAAAGAGATGCGCGTTTGTAAAACGGAGGCCTCGTTATTTAGGTTAAACAGCTGTTAGAGTTGGGGTCAAAAATAAAATCAAAGCAGGAAATGCTCTGACTAAATGAGACAGGTCCTGGTGCAGCCGTCTAATACCACTAAAAGAACGTGCAAGCTGCTATCGTTCCAGCAAATGAACAGGCTCCAAGGCGAGGGAGTTGGTGACGTTTCTTCCTTCCATGTTGGCCGGTTTGTTTGTTCAAATGGGCCGACGACTGTCGAGAAAGTCCTGTTTGTGTGGAGTCCTGTAAGTGGCTGCATACGAGTGCCTTACATCCTGCTACTCCTGGTACATACACTACAAGTGTCTTTTATTGACACTTAACTGTGTCTCCTCCAATGCACACATATACCCAGGACAAAGCTTAATTTATACATTAGGCAGAGTAAGAGATTGATGACAATAACTCATGACAAGATACATCAATTAAAACAGATAGTCATCACACGCCATCTCTAAATATCCTGCTGTGCAGCACAAGCCCTTCCTGCGACGTGCGGGAGGACCTGACAGCGTCTCTGAGGGGACCTGGATCCCGCATCACCGCTCTTGAGCCCTGGAGCCATCATTAGGGACAATCAGGGTCACTTGAGCACCAGAGCGCACAAGTGGCCACGCCGCACACAGAGTGACTCAGGTCCCTTAGATAAAAGTAGCGAGGCCCAAGATTTCATCAGATGGCTCAGAACGATGGGCAGTTACAGACTGAGACTTATTTCTGGAATTTTCCATTTAACTTTCTTTTTGTGCATGGATGATTTGCGCGTGCGTGTGTGTGTGTGTGTGTGTGTGTGTGTGTGTATTTATGAGTGTATATGTATGCATGCATGTGTGTGTGTGTGTATTTATGAGTGTATATGTATGCATGCATGTGTGTATTTATGAGTGTATATGTATGCATGCATGTGTGTGTATTTATGAGTGTATATGTATGCATGCATGTGTGTGTGTATTTATGAGTGTATATGTATGCATGCATGTGTGTGTGTGTGTATTTATGAGTGTATATGTATGCATGCATGTGTGTGTGTGTATTTATGAGTGTATATGTATGCATGCATGTGTGTGTGTGTATTTATGAATGTATATGTATGCATGCATGCGTGTGTGTGTATTTATGAGTGTATATGTATGCATGCGTGTGTGTGTGTGTGTGTGTGTGTGTGTGTGTGCGCATGCGCACACGCACAGGAACTCAGAAGACAACCTCACATATCAGGCCTTTGTGTTCCTGCACTAGACAATTCAGGCAAGTTGACCTCACTAGTCTGTTGCTCCGTCTCCACCTCCCACTTCCTTGAAGGCAGCTGGGATCATAGACGCGCTCTGCGCTCTCCTGCTCCTCCCGCTCGCACAAGTGCTTCACCTACTGGGCTGTCTTCCCAACCTCCACTTAACTTGTTCAGATCGTGAGTGACGGCAAGTCAGCAGAACCTCAGAAAGGGAAGCCCTCGGTACACAGTCTCCTGGATGCGTGCAATGGAAACCCCAGTTGGCGCGGCTCTCTGCTTTCACAGACGATACTGCAAGAACGACCTTGTCTTCCGTGATGGTTTGACCGTGAGGTGTCCTCCACAGGCTCATGCATTTCCACACTTGGTCCTCTGCTGGTGGTGCTGTTTAGGGGAGGTCGTAGAGCTTTTAGGAGGTGAAGCTTTGCTGGAGGTAATTGGCCACTGTGGACGGGCCTTGAGCTCTTACAGTTTTGGGTCTGCATCCTGCTTTCCCTCCTGTCCACATGCGAGCAGGGGCTGCCCACGCCTTCCTTGCCACGATGGACCACATTCCTTCTAACTCTGAGTCTAGATCAACCTCTCATTGCTTGAGTTGCTTCTTGTTGGGTACCTGATCACAGCATGAGAAAGTAACTAACAGATCCCCATCGGAGTCTGCAGGCTGTCTCCAAGACACTGAATGAATGGTAAGAGAGTTCGAAGGTTGGAGGTCACTCTTTGGTCCCTGCATCAGCCCTGACCCCTGACCCCTGCTAACTTTTCCTGCCCTGTGTAGTGACATGAGCTGTGGCGACAGCCTCCCTGGGGATCTAGCTCTTGACCTTTGCACAGTTAGCAAAGGCCTCCAGGGTCTTGGTCAACAGACTCCAGCTGCATATTCTGCAAATGTCACAAACTGGCATGTCCAGAAAATCTTTCGAGGGTCAGTGAGGGATCAAGACATTGGTTCCAGGCCATGCGAACCACTGGAGACTGTGTTATTAGTTACTTTTTCTCATTGCTGTGATAAAGCACAGTTGAGGGTCTGGTGCATCACAGCAGGAAAGCATGGTGACAGGAGCAAGAGGCAGCTGGTCAACATGTGTCCAAAGGACATGGAGAGAGATGTTCTGCGCCCTTCCTCCTTGGAAGCGACCCCAAAAGACGGTGCAGATCACATTGAGGGTGTTGCAGTCAGTTTACATGTTGCTGATAAATATACGACCGACCACAGTTACAGTTCAGTCAGCTGGATAGGAGAATTCATGCCAACATTAGGAGCCGAGAGAACTGGCCACACCTGAGAGGGGGCAAATCCCTTCACCTGCCAGACTGCAAATCTGCCGAAGTGTGCCAAGCAAGCGACCCGACCCTCTGCTTCTTAGCCACCTGTCCAGGAATGGTCCCGCCCACCGTGGGCGGAGTCTCCCACGATCAATTAGACAGTTTCCACAGGCTTGCTCAGGGGGTGCCTTAGCTACTCATTCTCCACAGATGTGGCAGGGCTCAGCCCTCAGTCGCTGTGTAGATACCTGCATCGCACCGGCACGCAGGGCGGGTCTTCACGGCCTTACAGACACAGCAGCTTCCCTCCTAGGTGATTCTCAATCTTGTCAAGATGATAGGCAAGATTAGCGCAAACAGGGAGGGTTTCCCACCCAGCCTGGTGTGCATTGTCTCTGGTGAGATGGGTCGAAGGCAGTGGTTACCTCCCATTCTCCAGCAGTGGCTGCATGCACGGGTCTCCTCACACAGGGAGCTGTGGGGGGAAGGGAGTTAGTTGTTCATGTGGTTTTGGTGCTGCAGACGGAATCGTGGCCTCACCGTGCAAAGAGACCCTCTGCTGTACTGATGAACCACCCCAGCCCTCGTGAGATAAAGACCCCAGAGAGAGTCTGCTGGATAGACTCTGGACATACCCCTGATCTCTCTAAGCACTTTTGATTCTTCTTCCAGAAACCCTGCTCCACCCCAAGGACAGGACTCCTTCCCCATCGCCCACGTGACTCCTGCAGCCTGCTGCTGCTGCTGTCCACGCTGGCGCAACGCTGCATTTCCTGGTCATTTCTCTGAATGCACCTGAATGTCTCTTCGTGGGCTAGACAGCCATCCGGTCCCATGCCTCGGTCCCTGCTAGCTCCACCCACATGTTAACTAGCACCCCAAGTGCAGCTACAAGCAGAAGCAGAGGCTGAGAAGAGGAGGCTACGGAGGCCTGGAAGCCCAGACTTGGCAGGGCCTCTGATCCTCCAGTGCCCAGGCCTTACCTACCGCACACAAAGGGGTCCACAGGAGAACCGGAGGCTCTGGACTTCTATGCACCCTCTTTCTTCCAACCAATCTGACTGAGACCAGCTATGTGTAGATGAAGACGTGTGGACACTTCCTATCAACCTCCCTCTAACCATCCTCAGGCTCCCTGGATTAAAAGACGCTCAACTTCTTACCCAGCCTAACTCTGCCCACCTTTAGCCCCGTGGACATTAAACATGGGAAGAAACGGTATCTTTCAATGAAAACTCCAAAGATCCTCTCACCGTGGGTCAGAGTAAGCGATGCATTTCTATTTATTTACTGTAGATGTTGCTGAGACAGGGTCGACCATGCAGCCCAGACGGGACCCCCAAACTCTGAATCCTCCCAAGTCTCAGTCTCCCAAGTGGTAGGATAACAGATGTGTGCCACTCCACACAAAGTATAATGCACTTCTGGCATAATTTTCCTCTTTATGTTTCATAATCATTTAATGCAATTTCTATTATATGTACATGTCTTTGATTGTTGATATCCCACTAATCATTATAATAAGCACACAAAAATTTACAAGTGAAAATTTACTCATATTTGTTTCAGTTCACGTAATAGATAGGTTGTATGAATACAGTAGTAAAATGTCAGAGATGTTGGAGTCAAACAAGATTTTGTTGGAAGTGTGTTGAGGGTGCTTTGAAGTGTAAAGGACACAGGTAAATGTTTTTACCATTTAACAGAGATGGGTTTATCTTTTCTAAGCCAAACAGTGCTTTGCATTCATATTCCATTGGATATGTTTTTAAAAGCTTCATATATACATGTCAGTATGTGCAACAGACCCCAGATTGTTTTAATTTGTGATTAAAAAAAGTTTTAGATACCAATGTAAAAAATGAAGAAGGCTTATTATTTACTTATTTATTAGAGATTAAGGTAGAGTTTATTAGAGAGAAAGGCTGGAACTCATGGACTCCAGACGTGTGTGGAGTGCCATGAGGCGCTAGGACGCCCGGCATATTTTTTTAAAGATTCTTTTGTGGGGTATCAAAAAACGTTTGAAGGCCCCAAGAAGGTCTCAGAGTCGTGGGGGCCTGGCATGTTTTTAAGAGCTGTTCTCCTCCATCTGACTGGCCCAGAGTTTAGTGTGGTTTCGGATTCCACCCTGGTAAGCACTTGTGGGTGGCTAAGATCCTCCCAGCATCCACCGTGGGGCGGCCACCAGGGAGCACTCAACTCGATAAGCGAATGACTTGGTGTAGCAGTGGGTTTTATTTCAGCTTGCAGTTGTCTGGTTGCGGTTCCTTGTCCCACTGTCAGGAGAGACTACATCAACACCAAGGACCCACAGACTGGCCAAGCCAAATCCACAGGACTACTGAGACAATCTTTACTGGCCAGACCAGCATGTGCTGGCCAAGGATGCAGAAGGATGCCAACTTCCTCACTAGCCCCTCCATCTTATTCACCAGCCCAGGGATTAGCCCCACCCACCATGGGCGGGGCCTCCCCATTGACTAGACTGTCTCCTGCAGACTTGTTGGGGCCTCCTTAACTCAACCACCGATTCTTCAAACCGCGAACCCTCAACTATCAAGCGTGTGCCTCAGGAACTGCACTCAGGACTGTCACCAATTCTCACCACCAGTTGGCGGGAGGGCCAATGGATAACCCCGTTTCACAGCTGGCGAAGCTAAGACCCAGGAAAGATGTGTAACCTGACCTAGGTCACCAACCAAAAAATATATATATAGGAGATCGAAGCCCAGTCACTCTGTCAAGGGTCTTCAAGACAAGACAAGTGTGGCACCTCTTTGACTGCGGGGTCTCCAGGGCAGAGCCTTTGGGATCTTAAGCTCCAGAGCCAGCGCTTTGGGGTGCTCTGTGAATGGGATCCCTACAGCCACCCTAGCTTTCTGCCACCTCCTTTCCCTTCCTGAGCGGGTTTCCTTTCTTGTGCCTGTTTAATATTTAAGTTACACACATCCTGGGACTCTCCCAGAGACGCCTGTCACTGACCTACTTTCCTATCCACACATCTTTTCTACACGGGTGAGGGTTGCGATGGTGAGTGGGGGATGGGGGGAGGTCCTAAAGAATGGAGAGATGGAGAGAGTGGGGAGGACCATGGGGCGCGCGGCTGCTCCAAGCAGGCTCCTGCTGACAACCTGCAGACATCAATAGAACAAGGTCAGACTCCCCTGCTTCTGCCCAGGGTTTGTGCCCAGATACCGAGGATAAGGATGCTCAGTGACTTTCCAAGAACACGGCTCCCTCCCTCTGCGAGAGAGAAGGGATTCAGAAGCTCATGGCACGAGTGTGTGTGTGTGTGTTGATGTAGTATGGGTTTATGTATGATGCGTGTATGTATGTGGTGTGTGTATAGTGGGTGAATGTGTGGTGCGTGTGTGGTGTGTATGCGTGGTGTGTGTAGTGTGGTGCGTGTCTGTCTGTCTGTCCCTGTGCATGGTGAGGGTTACTTCTCTTCTGTTTGTAAAAGAGCTGTGGAAACCACAGGCTCGCTCATGGTGCTAGCGAGGATGCAGATCTGCTGGCACAGGCGCTGTCTAAGCACAGCACACAGGGCAGGGAGCTCTTTCACCAAGAGTCCACTGACCCCACCCCACCCCACCCCCAGTCTCCAGGGTCTCAGGTCCACTAACAGGTGCTCCTAGTGACCTAGAGTCCCTAGCCCGTCTCTGTGGTCCTCACTTGCCTTTACTTCCATTCCTTTGTTTCCATGTCACCTGCCTGAAGTGCTCCGGGCTCATCTCTGCAGCCCCTGCAGCTCCTGCCTGCAGAAGGGAATGGGGAGGGCAGGTGGCAACACCTACATTTACATTTTTTTCTAGGGCAATTCCAGGTATGCCGAGGCACAAAGAACAACGGGCTTTCTTCTGGACACTTCTGGCCTCTCCTCGGGACTAGACAGATGACAGCTTGGGTGCCCCCATGTTTCTGGCTGGAACGCTTCCACCTAGTCCCTTGTCTCCGTGCCCAGGATGCCTGACTTTGTCCCCTTGAACCCCTACTGTTCCTCCCCAGCACACAGGTCCCTAGGCTGGCAGGGGTGTGCTAAAGGTCTGGGTGAGGTGGGGGTGCGATGGTGATCCAGGCTGCGACCTGAGGCGGCGTTCCCTCCCGCGCAGCGACCGAGCAGGGTGGGCGGAGGCCAGCGCCCCAGCCCCCCGCCCCGCCCCCGCCGAGCGCCATCCATGACGTCAGAGCCGGCCAGGGTAAACCTAGCGGGGCGGCGCGGGGCGCTGGGGCGGAGACGGCGATTCGAAGCGGTGGGGACGCACGGACCGAGCCCCCCGGCGGCGCGGCGAGGACTCTGCGGGCAACCGAGGTAGACCCCGAGGTACGCGGAGCCCGGTCTCTGCTTGGGGGTGCGCGGGGCGGGGGAGGACAGGGACCTGCCGAGGAGAGGTCCCCAGGACAGCGTGCCTGGGCTCCGGGGACCCTTCCCGCCATCCTCCCTCCACTCCTTCCTCGGCGAGCAGGCAGCGCGGGGACCCCGGCGTTCACCGAGCCTAGAACCTCGCGGGCAGCTAGGAGCCGGCTAGAGCCCGAGTCCCCCGGATCGGGTCCCCGACGGCGTTCGAGGGCGCCGGTGGGGACGCGATCTGAGAGCCCCGCCCACGCCGTGGTCCCCGGTCGCCGCCGCCGCCGCCGCCGGGCGCCACTCTCGGGTCCCGGGAATCTGCACCAGGCGGGGCGGTCGTCCCGGCTGTCGCTGCCCCTCACCGCCCCCCGCGCCCGCAGCGCAGCCCGAGCCATGGCCCTGAGCGAGCTGACCGTGCTGCGCTGGCTGCGGGAGAGCCGCCACTCGCGGAAGCTCATCCTGTTCATCGTGTTCCTGGCGCTGCTGCTGGACAACATGCTGCTCACCGTCGTGGGTAAGCACAGCGCGCGCGTGTGCCCGCTCCTGCGCCCGGCGCCCCCGCAGCCCCGAGCGCCGCGCCCCGGCTCCGCCGGCCCGCCAAGTTGCAGAAGGCGCTGTGCAAAGTAAATGAATACATAAAACCCCTGAACACGCCCGCCGCGCCCGACCCCGACGAGCTGCGCTTGTGGCTTGGCTGTCCCCGGAGGGCCGCGCAGCCCGTGGCAGCCGATAAGACCTACACTTGTGTTTCCGCCTGATAATTCCCTGCTGCTTCCTCTCGCCCGCTTTCCCTGCGGCGGAAAAGATTTCTGCTAAGGCCCAGCGATACTCTGAGTTCGCAGCCCCGCTTGAGAATAATTGCAGGCTGCTGCAAAGGTGGGCTAATAAAGGGGTGTAAGAAGGAGCGAGTCCATGTTCTCCTTGAGGAAAAGCAAGTGACTTGTAAGTCCGCTGGAGCGCTGATTGCCTGGCGACCGAAGCAGGTTAATTGGAACAATGGTGGCGGGATAGTTTTTTTTTTTTTTTTTTTTTTTTTTAACCTGAGATGAGGTTTTCAGCACATGATTAAAACTCAGGTCTCTTCAACTAGCCTCATTAACAGATTTTTGACAAGGCTTTTCTTTTTTCAGTATTTTAATTATTTCTTTGAGGAGGCGGGAGAGGGGATCCACACCTGCCCCTGTGCACCTGTGGCGGTCAGAGGACAGCTTTTCACATTTTCTGGTTTCCCACCGTGTGATCCCTCAGCATCAAGCACAGGCCGCCAGATCTGGGGTCGTGCACCTTTACCAGCTGAGCCATCGTGCTGGCTCTGTGTGCTTTTTCTTAACAACACACCGATTTTCAGTGAACACAAAAAGTGTTTTTCATTCCATCTCAAATAGGTCCCTGATTTGCTCCCCATCTGCAGGTCCTGGGAGCTCAAGGGTCTGGTGTTTAACCCAGAGCAGTCCGAGCAGGGCCTCCCTTCTCCATTACCACACACTCTGTTGTTGCCTCTGAGCCTGAAACTTCTAGAATATTAAAAGACTTCCTTTTCCTTCGTGGAAATCTAAGGAATTCTTAAATCCTACAAGGCATGGGGTGGGGGGAAGCAGATTCCACTCATACAATAGAAAGATGAAGTTGACTTGTTGAGAATTTCCAGTGTATTTCTTCCTGCAGACTTTTTTTTTTCCTAATGTGGATAATGAAATTTATTCATCTGTTTCCTTCATTTGTTTAGAAACCTGTCAGGCCTCTCTAGGAATTCTGCTGCCCTGGGTCAGCGTTACCTTGACTTTGGACAGTATTTTGTACTTGCAGTATACTCCTGCGAAGGAGTGAATGCTGTGCGGAGCATCTATCTCTAGGGCTGGTCCCTTGGGCTCGCAAGGTTCTGCTTCTTCTTGTGGAGCAAGTGTTGGAAGCTGTTGTGTGTGCCCCTGCCTGGGGTTCCCTCTCCTGGGATACCACCCCATCTTTCTGGGTCTCATTTGGCTTTCGATAGGACTTTAGCTTTGCTGACTTCTGTCTCAGGGAAGGTTCTGGTGCGATCATCGCTTCTTGTCCCATCCTTGTCCCTAGTTCCTATCATTCCCAGTTACCTATACAGCCTGAAACACCAGAGAAATGCTACAGAAATCTACACCGCCAGGCCAACACTCACGGCCGCCACCTCCGGAAGCTTCCAGAGCATCTTTTCCTTCTATGACAACTCTACCACCCTGGTCATGGGGAATGCCACTGGGGACCTGCAGATGGGACAGCCACATAAGACCAGCAACACCACCCAGCACATGGTCACCAACACGTCTGCCGGCCCCTCTGACTGTCCTCACGAAGACCAAGACCTCCTGAATGAAAACGTGCAGGTGGGACTGCTGTTCGCCTCCAAAGCTACTGTCCAGCTTCTCACCAACCCCTTCGTGGGCCTGCTGACCAACAGGTAGGCTGGGACTTGGCCAGAGAGGTTGAGATGTTTGTCCCTCCCTGTCCGCGCTTCGAAGCTCTGCTTCTTTTTCATGTGTGCAAAAGCCGTGTGGGTTTGGGGAGCCTGTCTCCTGAGCCTTGAATCTCTGTCCTCAGTAATCAGGATTCCACACACGGTCCACCTTCCCATCCTCCTCTCTGTTACCCTAAGGGTGTGAAGATAGGAAAGATGACAGAACCAAGAGAAGATTCTGTCTACACGCGGGGCTCATAAGTACATTTATCATAGGTTCCCCTCGCCCCTGGCAGCAGGAACCCCGCAGTGACCTCAGCCTTCATTGCCATGTGGCTTTCTACCTCTGCTTCTGCTTAGAGAAAGCCGAGGTGATGGGGGATGGGGATGGAGTTCAGCAGACAGAGTCCTCGCCTTGGCTTCCCTCCCTGGCACTTTGTAAACTGGGTATTGTAGGATACACCTGGAATTCCAGGCTTCCTCAGATAGAGGCAGGAAGATCAAAAATTCAAAGTCACTAAGGTCCCAGTCTGGCATACATGAGACCCTGTCTCAAAAGAAAAAAAAAAAAGCACAGTTTAGGGTGTGTGTTAGAGCTGGCTAGTGAAGGGTCTTCTTGTAGTTGTGGTTGGCATGTAAGGAGGGGTGGGTGGTCCTGCCGTGCGGGTTTTAGCTGATGCCAAGATTCTGGGCCAGGTCTTTGCCCCTCGCTGGTCATTCCTTTGTGTCCACATAACCCAAGGGAAGAGGATTGAAGCTACTGGCTGGGGAACTAGAGCTGGGAAATTAGCTTCTTATTAATCCGGACGTGCTGTATTGTGCGGGGCCTGTGTCTCTGTTGTTGGTCATTCAGCAAGTGTTGCTCTTCTGAAGCCACTGGAGACGCGCTGGTCGTTGTGCTTTGGACGTGGGACTCGAAGGTCCTGGGCGTGTGGGCCGTCCCAAAAGAAGGTGTTGGCAGCTAGGAGAGAGAGCTGGTGGAATCAGGTTGTTGTACACACCTAGCTGCTACACAGACAGAAATGTTAAAAATGGAAAACTGGGCGTGGCGGTGCATGCGTGTAACTTTAGCAACCAGGAGACTGAGCTACGGTTGCCTCCAGCTCAAGGCCAGCCTGGGCTACGTAGTGAGTACCAGGCTAGCTAGTGCTACATAGCAAGATTCTGTCCCTGACCCCAGCAGCCAACATGGTAGAAAGGGGATGACACTCAAGTCAGGCCCAGAGTTGTAACCAAGACAACTGAGAGGCCGGAAGGACTAGAGTCAGCCGTGGGAGGACGAAGGGGGCAGGGTTAGGGCTGGACCCTGGTGACCAAGCCTCAGGCACTAGGTTAGTGGAGTTTTATTGGGGAGGGACATTTGGGAGTCATTTGAGGCTCCAAAACCCCATTGAAGAATCTGTGAGCCAAGTAGTGGGGAGTGGGGAGCAGGAATGGCCGGCTAGTTTGTGGGGTACAGCGCCAAGTGAAAATGTGGACCCTTATGGTCACGTGTTAAGTATGTGAAGCAAGGCTGAGCGCCAAGCCCTGTGCCTCCCTGGGGCCCTGGGGTCTGTAAGCCCACCCCCACTACCCCATGGCCTTAGGGGATCAGAGGGGATGTGGTAGAAGTCGCTATTCCTCAGCATCACCTGTCCCTGGCTCTCGGGGTGTTGCTGCTGGGCTCACAGGAGACGCAGGGAACTCACTGCAGAGTGATATAGTTTGGCTGCCACCACGGGTCCTGCATGAACAATCCTAGGCCCTGGCCAGCCCGCCCGTCCGTTAGTCTGTTCCGGGCTGTATTGACCTGCTTCATCACAAAGCAATGGGGCGAGCAGATGCACCTCAGGAAGGCAGACTGCGCCCCCCCTGAGAAGCCCCACTGTGGAAGTGACATTCTGCTGCCTCTCTGTGCTGCTGGACAGAACCAAAGAGCACCGAGGCGTCTGTGGGGTTGTTCTTCTCTCTCCCCCCCCTTCCCTCTCTCTCTTTTCAAGTATAAAAGCACTTCTTAAAATGCATCTGGTATAATTACAGGAAAATGGCTCAGGGTTTTGTGTTCTGACAGAGCAAACAGCTCGAATGTTATATAGGAAAATTGAGGACATTATCGTAATAACGCCTTGTCAATCACTCGGGCGTCAATGTTACCAGCAGGACTGGGGAATACTTAGAAAATTCACCCGAAATGATGTGAATATTCCAATCTTCCAAACATAGATGGCAAACAAACACCTTTTCTTCCTGTCTTTCACAAATTCCATTCTTAAGTTTAATGTTTAGTTTACCACTCTGAGAAGCAGTTTGTTTAAAACCATCTAGGCTTGTCTGCCTCCCACCCCCACCCCACCTCAGGTCCAGCACCCCTTAAACTCCCAAGGCCACCAAAGCTTGCCGCTAGTGTTGTCTTCCTAGAAAACCCCCAGGCGCTTTGTGCTTTCTGCAATGAAGTCCAGAAGTTATCTGAGCAAGATGTTGGCTCTCACTAGTTTCCCCAGCTACGCAGCAAATTGAAACATGTTTTAACAGCATCCATGGACATGCAAATGAATTTCAATATTGACTTATGCGAGACCATAGGGTGATGTCTGCTGTCCCTTTAACAGGATGGTGGCTTGTGATTTTTATCTGAGTATTTTCAGAGCTCAGTAGACATTGAATCCAAGGATTGGCTGCTTTGGAAGACACTCCAAAAACCTGCTCCCTTCTATGGTTCTGGTGGGAGCTAAGAGACAAGGCGGGAGTTTGTTCTGTCAACTCTTACTGTCTTCCTTGAGAGTCAGTGATGTCTTCTGATGTTCTTTGGCCAATCTCACTGTCAGTTACCACTAAAAGGTACCTCCTGTGTGTTAGCTGTTGAAAACAAGTTTTAAGGCAAGTACTAAGTTTTTCACTAGAGGGTTATAACACATATAACTTGTGTTTAATGTTATAAACGTGTGCTTAAACCACATTTCAAAGTTGGCTCCAAGATTCCTCATCAGCAAGCTACTGGAAACCTGGAGTCTCAGAGTTTGCACACTTTTCTAGAAACTTTGATGTTTCTGGAACTTTTAGGGTCAAGGGATTTTATAACACGGATGGAGAAGGCACTTGTCCCCAGCGGTAGTGTTACATACAGTCCAAGCTCCCCACTGTACCTGTTTTAAGGCTCTTCATCCTCCCCACCTATGCTTCTACCTGCTTACTCTTTGCTACTAAAAAGAAAGGACACAGGTCCAAACATCTTTAACTCTTACGTTTTCCTAGGCCTACTCTGGATCAAATGGGGAAAAAGTAAGAGTTTTAATCAAAACAGAAGTCAGCTTTAGCTTGAGTCTTTGGAACCCAGATCTTCCTTCGATGGCCTTGGAAAAAGAGTCTTTTTCCAGCTCCTGACGTGAGCTGGTCTAGACTTGGATGCTCCCAAAGACCTGTGGGGGAATCTGCCAAGACCCTGGCTGGTAGACGCCCTCCCTTCTGAAGCCTCTTATGTTAATTTAAGTGGGGACCCACTGTGAGGTCAGGTACCCCACATCACACCAGCCTCACTCCCTGCCTCTGTCTCTTTGGTTAACTGGGCACTACCCTGGCAGCTTTTGCTTAGACGACAGAAGGCAGACGGTCTGCCTGTTGGAAACGGGGGGGATAAGATCTGGTATTAGACCTTGAACCCACAGAGAAACAACTGTCGACGGGCTTCTTATTTACTCTCGTGTGTTCACTGTTCTGTGCAAATATGTGGCCAGAAAGGGAACAAAGAACCTTTGGTTTGAAACATGTGGTCATTTTTTTCACGTACCCAGCAACACTTTCCAATGCTTCTGGGTGCGCTTGGCCTTCCCTCTCCAAGGTTTGTGCGACTCGCTTTACAATCCCACCTGAACTGTTCGCGCCATGATACTAGTTGCATGCAAACAGACCACAGATGCCTGCCATCGCTTGGTCTAGTAAGTGACTTTTGGGCATGTGTGTACAGAAAAAGAATGTTCTAGACAGTGTGAAAACACCTTTCTCTTTCTTTCCTAAACCAGATAAAGATACGGCTCTCTCTCTCTCTCTCTCTCTCTCTCTCTCTCTCTCTCTCTCTCTCTCTCTTTCTGTTTCTCTCTCTCTCATCTTTTTAGTGCTAGGCACTGAACTCAGACTTACTGAGCACATACACTACCATTACACTACTTCCTCAGCCTAGGATTTAGAAGTGCTACCTTTACTTGCTCTGCAAAAGGTTTAAATCGTAGTTGCTTCTTTAGTACAAACTCCAAAGCCAGCTGCTGGCCTGGGGGAGGTTTCTCTTTAAAACTGGACAGCTCCTTAGCTTGTTGCTGTCTGGGTGGTCTGCTTTTTATCAAGCCAGCCCGTCAGTGGCTTAATTTATTTCCATAGTTACCTAGTAGATTTCAAAGCGGTTATTTTTCCTCAACAATCTTAGCTAACATCTGAATGACAAGCAGGAAGCCGCAGGGTATGAAATCACTCTGAAATCTATTGGCTTTTTTTGTTTTGTGTTTTGTTTCCTCCCACGTCAGCCAGTTGATCTGCAGTGGGCTTTGTAGGAAGAAGCGGTGACCTTTTCAGTTTCTCTGTGGACAGGAAAACCAGATGTTTGGGGAAGGGATCCCCCATCCTGGCCGTGGCTGGGATGGCGGCCTCTCCATTCTGAAAACATAGGAAGCTGTGGATTCTCAGGGGAGCTTGGGGCCACGCAAAAGTCCTGTGTCTGTGAGATAGATGATAGATAGATAGATAGATAGATAGATGATAGATAGATAGATAGATGATAGATAGATAGATAGATAGATAGATAGATAGATAGATAGATAGATAGATAGATATTCGTTCCTGTATACATCTTATAACAAAAAACCAGCAGACCCAAGGGCCAGATCCAAGAATTTCATGTCATTTACTTAATGATTAACAGACTTATTTTTATATTGGAGCTACTTTAAGATATTCTTGTTGTCTGACATTCATTTACTGTTATACCTTTTAGGAGTTTCTGGAGAGGAAAGGAGAGGAGAGAGAGAGAGAGAGAGATAAAGCCTCTCTCAACTGCTGAATATTTGCACCCTAGTACCCTAGGGGGTCCTTATTATGTCCTTTTTTTTGTCATTTACCCTGTCTCAGGAGCTGTGGTCTCGGTGGCCTGAGAATACTGTCTCTGTTAGTTTTGCTGGGCAGAAGGAGCCATTTACCAGCATTAGAGAATAAGTATCGATTGTCAGAGATGGTCAGGGACACGTGCAGCCGCTCCACTAACTAGTATTGGCAGTTAGTGTGACATTTTATTCTTCTGCTTGTTTTCCGCAGGAAGTTAATGCTTTTGGTCATGTTCAATTGGATTAACTGTTCACTGAAACGGGGAGAGCATAACAGGGTGGGGTGACAGTGGGGAGATGGGATGAGGGTGCAAGGGTGAGTGACACATTTGCTTGAAGGTTTGCTGCACTCGGTCCAGTTCTGCTAGTAATACTTTAATTGAGATCCATTGATTGGCACGAGTGAGCCGATCCAGATGTCGTTTATAACTGATGTGATTTGCGTCCCAGGCCATCTGGGGAAGGGGAACGGGCACTGCGTTCTTCTCACTGCTCAGTCATTGACCTCAGGGTACTGGACAGCTCCTTCTCCGGGGGCATGCGGAGAGCTGGAGGGGGGGTTAGGGGAGATCTGGGGCAGAGTACCCAGGAAAGACGGTGCCACCCTGTGTCGTGAGAGACAGGTGCCTGGTGAGGCTACTCACCCAAGCGTCCGCTTGGTAGGGATTGAAGGGTACATCAAACTACGACCGCACTGAAGTCCAACTTGGCGAGCTGATGAGTTCGTGGGGCCTTCCAGAAGCAGGGGTCACTGCAGGGCACCGTGTCGCTGACAAGCCCCCCCAAGCGTGTGAGCCTCACGGAAGCTGCCACTGGAGTGCTCTGCGCGTGACCGTTCAGAGGAGAATCCGCCCCAGGCTGCTGAGCTATGACAGACGCCTCCTCCTTCACTAGTCGTCTATTAACTTTTATTTTTTTCATCCTTGAAGAAAACTCCGCACCCCAATCTTGTTACTCTGAGGGATTTCCTGAGGCCAACGAGCTGCTTACTTTCTCAATTCCTCCAGGGTGGAATGTCTCTAACTGGTGCACAGTACCCCACAGGTTAGACCGGAGACAAATTCTAAAGTGACATTATGCTATGCCCAGAGGAAAAACACCATCTAGTACCCCATTCCTTTCCTCGGGCTGTTACATTCTTTCCCAGCCCTCTTCCATAGTGTTTCCCATGTCTTGGAAGGGGTGATATCAGTGCCCATCAATGGTTAGGGATTGGGTCACATGCAACTATGCCAGAGTAACAATCGCTTGTTCCTGGCAGCTTCCCTGGTGGTTGTGAGACCCTCCATCAGCACTCGCTGCCCTCTGTGAATGTTCTCTAGAGCCTCAGCAGAGCACAGCAGTAGTCTGTGGCCATAAGCTCATATGCTCAGCAGGCAATTTGATAGACACATATCTCTGTTTGGCAAAGCATCTTCAGTAGTCTCTCCATTGGAGCTTATGGCCTCTCCTGCCACTGGTTTTTGTTCTGGCTCACAGTACCAGACATGAAGTCCTCATGTGGAAAGACCCTTAAGGCCAATCAGAAAGCTGCTAGGTATACCCCCAAGACAACCCCAATTGCGCCCTTCATGCAGCAGGCAGAGCCCACAGCCGAGCAGAACTGTGGGAACAGCCCTTCCCCAGCAGCCCCAGTAGCACCTTCCAGCTCTGTGATGGACAGACAATTGGAGGGCACTTAGCTCCCTGTGTCCTGCAACCAAAGCATGCGGTGTTTTCAACAGTAGATCTTACTGGTCAATCCTGGCATGTGCCCAAAGGTACGGGCAAGAGCCTTTATGATCTGTGGGGCCCCCTAGGGGGGCATTGTCCACCCCTGGCACTGTGATTGGTGTTCATTTATATTCCGTATGGTTTTAGAAAATACCACGGCTTATTTACATAGGATGACTTTTTAAATTACTCTCATGGTTCATTAGATGCTTTACAAATCTGTAGGACACTCTCAGGGTATCACTGTGCAATGAAACCTTGTTATTGAGGGTGAGTAGAATCTCCAAAGCCCACCTCAGCCCCTTCACGTGTCAGGAGCTGTCTTCTCTAACTTCCATAGTTCCTCCTCTCCAACTCATCCTCGGTTCTGTTGTGATTCTGGTGACTATGCCAAGTGTGGCGTGACAGTTTCCCTGAAGAGATACCCCACACATGTCTTTTCACCCCAGATAAGGATTCAACGACTCACCAAAGTATCATTACACTGAAGTCTAGCTCGGTGAACCAGTGAGTTTGTTGGCATTACCTACAGGAATATGGGTGAAGGTTTCTGACATGAGCAGAGACAACCCAGAGCTATTTACTTCTAAACTCCTTCATGGTTCCGTTCAGAAACTTGCACATGGGTGGAGCTAGGATTCGTGTATTCACTGCGGCAAAGAGTTTTGGGACAGTGGATATGAAGCAAGAGTTGGTGTAGATTAGGAAATTTGAACAAGAATTCAAAGTTGAGGAGAAGGGTTAATCGGTAACATGCTTGACACACAGATGTGAAGACCTAAATTCACATCTCCAGCACCCACATAAAATGTGGATATGGAGAGGTGCAGCTGTGACCCCCCCCCCAGCTCTGAGAACGTGAAGACAGTAGGACCTGGTTGGCCATCCAGTCTAGACAATTGTTAAGCTCCAGGTTCAGTGGGAGACCCTCTCCCTAAAGAAAAAGTGGAGAAGCTATTGAAGAAGAGACCGGGCATCAACCTCTGGCCTCCATCTACACGTACATACACGAACATGCGCATGCCTATACCACCTTATGCACAAGTCTAAGGACAGGGGCAGGGAGGTGGTAAATAGGAAGAGAGATGCTCTCAGGGGAAATAAGTCACACTCAAGGGTAGGTGGGTGTGGTTCCCCAAGAATAGTCTGTCTCCATGATCTTGACGGTAACCATGCATGCAGCTTTGGTCTATTCTGGGCATATCTCGAAAGGAATGCTTGAGAATTTAAATGAGAATCAGAGGTTATATCTGCTTAGGATAAGGTAGCACCCTAGCTCACAGGGCTGCATAGGAAGTGAAGATGATTTTCTTGTAAACAGAGTTTATATGTTGTTTGCGAGATTGCCAGAAAATTTCAGGTTTCTATCTGCGACAGAGGAGTAAGGCTCTATACGCTTAGGCCTCAGACCTGCTTCATCGTTGCTCCTTTAGCGTTCTTGTCTGAAATGTTTTTACGTAAAACGAGTATTGTCTGCATGTAGGCAGTTCTCGTTGCAGCTGTTAACTGTGCTGGGATTTTTGACTCTTGACCAGCAAGAAGATTTTAAACTCTAAAGTGGGAAATTCATTCCTTTTTGCATGGCCCCTTAATTGTCCTGGTCTCTCTCTCCTGCCTCAGAGTCTGACACACACTAGACATTGGTGTAGGACAGCTGGACCAGGACTGGCCATCTGAAAAGCAGGAACCAACCCAGATCCCTCATAGAACACAGAAGAAACCCAGGCCACCCACGCACAAGTGCCAGTCGTGGGAAGAAGGGGTCTCAGAGGCTCCCAGCCTGTCCCTGTCCCAACGGGCCCTGCCTGATGACCGAGCCTCTAACCTGACTGTGGACTAGATGCCCTGTCCCTGGTGGTCTGGGGCCATCGACAACGGATATTGTATTTTCTTGTCCTGAAACCGTGAAAAGCACCGCGTATTATAGTCTGCGGAGGGGTGGAAGATGCTGAAGGTAGCTGCAAGAATGCCCCCCACGCCCCAAGCTCAAGGGTTGCATGCGGATTTCTTCTAAAGGGTCACTGTGAAGAACGGATGAAAGAAGAGGACCCCCCCCGACCCCAACAGTTCTCACACATATGTGGGTGCTTCTTCGAATATTAGATTTCCAAGTACACATTGCGAGGATGAGTAGCCCGTGTTTATTACAAGAGCTTCTGGGCTTTTCTGTATTCTGCATTCCTTGCTGATTCTGAATCCCAAGGTCCTCGGCATAGCGTGCACATGGCAGACAGATCTACCCTCTAGCAGCCGTGGGAATCCCAGCTCTGGATCCCTGGTCCGTTCTGTTCACAGATTGGTTGGGGACCACCCTTACCCCTGGGAATGCTAAGTTCAACCTCCTACACATCTGGTTCAAGGTTTAGGGGAGAGGGACTGACTGGCTGAATATCTATCACAATTCTGAGATGCCGTTCATACTTGGGGCATCTGTCTTCTGGATGTATGTGAATGGAATGCTTTTCAAAACTCCCAGTCTGATCAGAAGCACTTTTGAAAAGATTCTGCACATAAACACATCTACCCTCTGGCTATCCCATGCACAGTGTCCAGTTTGCAAAGAAGGAGCCCGGCTTGGAGGAATGGCCTGAGGAAAGTTAGCCAGCAGCAGTTGAAATGGTACTTTTTCTTACTTGGCGTTTCCCACCACTTGGTCTGCAGAGGTCACTGGGCTGGCTATGCGAGCGTCACGGGGCTGGGGATGGCCTTTAAGGGGAGGTGCTGCCGACAGATGCTTCTCATGAAGGTATCGATAGATTAGTCCTTCCAGGCAAGCCTGGGCGCGGCCTGCTTGTCTTGACTTTCCATTTTCTTCTGTTCGCTTGGTCCCTGTTTAGGTTCCTGGGATTCAGAGCTGGAGGGAAAAGAGGTCTGGAGATGCTCTGAGCTGTCCAAGCCTGGCAAATGCTGCCATAGGACACTCATTGCTTAGCCTGGGTTGGTCCCTCCTCGGGGCACCTTGAAGCTGCTGCCAGCTCTTGCCTCACGTGCACAGCAAGCACCAAGCTGCCTTTTCGTCCAGCAGAAACAGGGGAAGGAGGAGCAGAACGGAAGGAGGGAGGCAGGAGGGTTGGACGCGGTCAGCCCGTGCTTGCCTTGGAAGCAAGTGCCTGTAATCCCAGTGCTGGGGAGACATAGATTCCTGGGGCTTGTTGACCAGTCTAATTGTTGCCAGTCTAATTGGTGAACTCTGGTCAAGGAGACACCTTGTCTCAAATCAGGTGCACAGCATTCCTGAGGATAACAGCCAACACTGATCTCTGGGTGCTGCACGTGCACACACATACACACAAATAACGAGCAGGGAAATGGAATTTCTAAAGTACTTTCCATGTCTCAGTCTCCTGAGACGACGATGTCTAGTCCTGGATGATATAGCTGGATCTCCCTGGGGGCCAGATTGTCTTGGGGGAAGGACTGGGCCTCTAGCCAAAGATGTGATCCAGGAAGGTCAGGACCTATCCACCACCCCGGTCTGGTGCCAGAATTGTAAGTGGGTACCGGTCTTACACAACAACTTGAACTTTGACCCCTCCCCCTAGCACAGGACAGGAGGCCTGTCTTCCGTAGGTTCCATAGAAAATAGATTTTAAAGTCTTGCTTCCTAATGCCCCCCGCCCCCCACCTCCTCCTGGAAGTCAGACCCTGATGGCCTTTTCTCCAATCATTTGCTTGCATTTGTCCCTTGGGGGGAAGGTCTAGCAAAGATTGCAATCAGAGGAACAATAACTTTAAAACAAATCTACAGAGTTATGAGCCTTGTCTTTTCAGATACATTCAGCCAGCGGGTGACTTGCTGATACTGTGTTAACATTTATCCCAGAGACGTTTCCGTTCCGAGCGGCAAGTCCTTAAGCGTATTCACGTTCCAAGATAGTCAAACACCAAAAGGTCACGTAGAAAGCACGAAGAATATGAATTTTTAGAAAAGTCGACTGCACACTTATCCGGCTGATCCCAGCGGATAACGGCTAGAGAATCGATGCAAAACCTTAACAAAACAAGCCAGCAGCTGCCAGACATTCTTCCTGTTTCTCTTTTGCAGGATTGGCTACCCGATCCCCATGTTCGCTGGATTCTGCATTATGTTTATCTCAACAGTTAGTAAGTGTCGTGTTTGCCTGTGGGACTTGGAACAGCTCAGACTCCCCTGAGCTGAGAATCAGACTACACTCTGGCATGTGTGTGTGTGTGTGTGTGTGTGTGTGTGTGTGTGTGTGTGTGTGTGTGTGGCGGGGAGGAGGGGGATGGGCAGTAGCTGCAGAAGGGTGGGTTTCAGAATGGCTCCTGTTGGGAGGTCTCTGCCCTTGGTCAGCCACCTGGCTTCGATGCCAAGGCCTGGCGTCTTCTCTTGGCAGTGTTTGCCTTCTCTAGCAGCTACGCCTTCCTGCTGATTGCCAGGTCCCTGCAGGGCATTGGCTCCTCCTGCTCGTCAGTGGCTGGTAGGTGCGAAGACGTCTACGGTGTGGGGGGGGAAGCCCCCCCCCCGTCACTCTGGTCAGCCCCTTGCGCACTCAGCTGCGCTGGTGTGAGGACTCAGGGTGTAGGATGGGTGGGGATAGGGTCTTGGAGAAGGGGTCCACCCCCACCCCCGTTGAGTTCTGCTTGGCTTCCTATTTTAATGACCCTCACGGGCTTGGGAGAGAAGAGGAAGGGAAAGCGTGGCTACTACTGCACCTTCTCCTGTTTAGGGATGGGCATGCTGGCCAGCGTCTACACAGATGATGAAGAGAGGGGCAATGCCATGGGAATCGCCTTGGGGGGCCTGGCCATGGGGGTCTTAGGTACGTAAGAGGCAATGTGCAGGTGGGGCCATTCTGTGACCGTGTCTATCTGTCTCCAGACTCCCAGCCGCCACCACCCCCACGTTAAATATTTCCTGCTATCATGGGGGCTTTGGGAAATGGTGGGCAGGGCTTAAGGGAGGATCTGAGCTTCTCAGGCTCCTACCCTCGAGCCTCCTGCACCCCCTTTATAAAATACAAGGATGAGCAGCAGTCTGCCATCTTCCTGAGCTGTGATCTAAGAGAACCTTTCCCCTTCCGGTGTCTACCCCTCTGCCTGTCTGGGCTGCTGTCCCAGCCAGAGGACAGATACGTTCCCTGAGGGGTGTGCAGAAACTTTCTTGTCTTCAATGTTCCGATCTTTGCTTCAGACCCTGTGGTTCCCACCTGTGGTGTGACCAGGCAGCTGTGCCCACACAGCCCTTGGGCTGACCCTCCCCCTAGGCCCCTGGTCTTTGAGGCAGTTTTAGTATACTCTTCCCACGTCTCAGGGAAGGTCAATGTGATGCTAACTAAATAATAGAATATAGGGTGTGCACCAGATCTTTTTTTTTTTTTTTTTTTTTTGGAGTAAAACAGGGAGAAATATTCAAATCAGATAGGTGGTTCCCGTGCTAGGAGAGGCACCTATCCACCGTGGCTGGCCTGTGCAATCCCCCCTTTGTCTTTGGCAGTCGGCCCCCCTTTCGGGAGTGTGCTCTATGAGTTTGTGGGGAAGACGGCGCCCTTCCTGGTCCTGGCTGCTTTGGTGCTCTTGGATGGAGGTGAGTGTGGCCCCGTGGACTCTGGGACCGTGACCTCGGGCTGCGTGCCGGCCCATGTCCGGGCCACACCGTGCTTTCTGAAAAGGGTCGTCTGTGGTTTTTCTCTTGTAGCTATTCAACTCTTCGTGCTCCAGCCGTCCCGGGTGCAGCCAGAGGTAAGCTGGTAAGCCGGAGGGAGGCGAGGCCGTGGTGGTCCAGGCGACGCGGCTCACCCTTGTGTTTACCCCCACAGAGTCAGAAGGGGACGCCCCTGACCACCCTGCTGAAGGACCCCTATATCCTCATCGCCGCAGGTGGGACTCCTGGGATCGTCTCAAAGTCAAGGCTGTAACTCGAAGGGGTGGCTGGGCTGGGGCGGGGAGAGGGGGGCAATTTCCATCGCCAACTGGAGAAGTGTGGTCATAGATGCCTGTTTCAGGAGACGTGGTTCTGCCATCCTGTGATGGCTGACCGTCCCTTGGGACAAGTCTGCACGGGTGTGTGTCACAATCTTGGAGCTGCACGTGACATGGGATGGCCTTGCTTAATCGCTGCCTTGGTGTCAAAGGCTCTGAACTTTTTTTTAAACATTCCTTTTTTTTAATATAAATTATTTTATTTTTCTAGTTTTACAAGCATACTGAGTACTTAGCCCTTCTTCCCTCCATCCTCCCTCTTACCCATCCTCCTTGCTTTCCCTTCCTCAATCCATTCCCCTCCCTCCCAGCCTTCTGCCTGTCTGCTTCTACAGATCCCAGGGTTCCCTCTGGTTTGTCTACTTTTTAAAAATTGTTTTTCTACTTTTGCAAGCATACTGAGTACTTATCCCTGCTTGACCCTGAACTTTGTGGAAGGACTCGATGACCTCATTGAGAGGGCCTGAAAGTGGGTGTTCTGATTCCTTTGGCGTGAAGGAATGAGGGCCGACAGCCACGCCCAAAGAGGCCTTTCCTCCTGCGCAGCAGCGGGACTCACTGGAGCCTAGATGGGCTTCTAAAAGCTCGGAGACTGCTCCGGCTCTGGGAAGAGAGGAGCTGCCAATGTCCCTCTGGAGGCCGGTCACCTCTTGAAACCTGCCACTCCCTTCCCAGGGACCCGAGCAAAAGGCTGCCAGTAGCCAGGATGTTAGGCCAGAAGCCGGCTGGTTGATGATTTCTGGGAGACCCTGTAGTGCAACTTGATCCCAGAAATAAGTATTTATCTCCAAAGGACTCCCCCGTGCCAGGCAGGCTAGGGATGCTCAGGAGAGCCGAGCCTTTGCCTTCTCTAAGGAGATTTAAATTCAACCTTTTGCCAAGTTCTACACTGGTTTTGCTGATCCGTTGTGCTGCAGGATTGGGTCAGCACAGCGCACAGTCTCAGGGCCAAGAGACGGATGCTCCGACTTCTTCGTATGGGGAGCTGCGCAGGACTCAGGAAGCCGTAATAATCTCAGTATCTCAGTTCTGGACATCCCAAGTAGGGATGTGGAGTGTGTGGGTGTGTGTGGGAGTGTGTGGTGGGGGGAATAGAATCCCAGAAATGAGACCTTTTGACCCTTGAACACGTCTGGGCAGGACTGTGCAACCGGGCTTCTTTGAACTCAAGGAAATTCAAAGGTGTGTCTAGCACTAGCCATCTGACTGTCGGCTTGGAGTTTATGAGTGTGTATGTGTGGTAGGGGGGAGGGGGAGTTAGGGTGGGAAGAGAGTCCAACCATCCATGTGCTCTGCCTTTAAATGTCACGGCGAAGGAAGTCCGCCTTCATTATGTGCGCACCTTCACCACACTCACCCGGGCGTTCTTTGCAGGCTGTTCTAGCAAATGACAGGTTGCACGGGGCTCAATACAGGAAGCTCCTAGAACAGCGGGGGGAGGGGGGGGCGTACCGTGTGTCTTTTTCCAGATGGTTCTATATTTGCAAATGATCTTGTTCTCACAGACCGATAATGAATATTTGCCTAGCCATTCTAGATGTATAGTAGGTTAAAAAAAAAAAATCTGTCCCCAACACACTTGTACCAAATGTACTTTGACCCTTCATGGATCGTCTGGCATCTTGGGACTTTGTTAGCAATCTCCAAACCTGATGCACAATGAAACAAAGTCACTTAAGAGTTGTCCTGACGGTGAGTCGTCTGCCGGTCTCTTCCGTGCTGGCTGCTCAGACTCTTTCTTGGTCAATTGGAACTCATTTTTTCAATAGCAAGTTGATCGTTTGAGTTGAGCCAAATGACCTCCAAGGTCCCCTCAGCACCGCACCATGCGACTCTGCAAACCTCTTTGGTGGCCTCGTGGCCTGCGGTGTATCTTCTCAAGCAGAAGTTCCGGGTATCGGAGCGGAGGCACGTGGGATGTGTTTGGAGCAGGTCACAGACACTTGGTGCTGACGAGGGAGCACACTGACCCTCTTCCTCCTCCGCAGGCTCCATCTGCTTTGCCAACATGGGGATCGCCATGCTGGAACCAGCCCTGCCCATCTGGATGATGGAGACCATGTGTTCCCGGAAGTGGCAGCTGGGTAATGGCCGGCGGGATGGGGGTTTTCTGCATGCTTGCTAAAGGTCAAGGCCCTTGGTGATAAAGTCATGCTTCCATTTGGCTCGCACGGGGGTGCGGGGCAGTTTCAGTTCTGGTTTTTCCTTCATTCCTGATGTGCGCTTAGAATGCGAAGAAAATCTCGTTCCAAGTACCACGCTGAGGAAGGACAGAAGTCACCCAAGCCAGGGGCTCTGTGTCATCTTATTTCATTGTCAGCGACCATGGCTAACCCATCGAGGTGTGGCACGGTTGATTGACATCTCATCCTGGCACACAGACTTTCATCCCATCCCCAGCTCTCTGCCACCTCTTGCCTCCATGATGCCCGGAGCCTGGGTCCTGCAGCCATCAGGTTTTACTACTCCAGACAAACTTTCTTCTCCCGAGTAGGTTGGAGGGCAGGTGTGTGTGTGTGTGTGTGTGTGTGTGTGTGCGCGCGCGTGCGCGCGCACACACGCAGTGGCCTATGAAGCAGCCTCCTGCCTTCACCTGATCCTCACTTGCCTGGGACCCTCAGCTCCTGATCTGGGTTTCGAGGTGCAGGTATCTTGGTTCTGGTCTGCAGCGTGCAAGTGGAAGGCTCCAGATTTCTCTGTGTCGCGTTCACCGTCTGCTTGCTTCTTCCTCTCCCTGCCTCGTGCTCCCCTTGCAGGCGTGAGGAGGGGGTGTGAGGCAGTGTGGAATTTTCATTTGTTCTTTACTAATGTTTAAAGAGCGCGTGCGTGGGTGGGAGTGGAATAAACCCCGCAGACTCAGTCTTCCCATAGTCCTTTGCCTCACACATCTCTAAAGGGAGACTCTTGATTCCAGCTTAGGGGTATTTTCAACATCTCCAATCTTTTTCAGGTACCTTCATTGCCTCTCAGATATCCTGCCTTCCACCTATCCTGGGCTTGGGCGTCCCCCTGCTCTGCCTGTGTTCCTCCATGTGGCCCAGCTGAGGAAGCCCCTCACTGTTCTGCATTGCCTGCTTGCTTATGCTGTTATCAAACCGTCCTTAAAGTCCTCCAAGGGCCGAGGCAGGGGGTGTGGCTAGGGAGGGGCTGCGAGTGGTGGGAGATTTCTTTCCGAGGAAGATGATACCCTCAGGATTCTAGTCATGAGAACAGTTGCACAATCTGGCATATATACTGTAACCACCAAATTGTACACTGTAAAGGGCACATTTTACAGTATATGAATTACGTTGGAAACCAGCATAAGCCCCAAGTAACACACATTCAATGAAGGAAGAAGGGTTCTCAGAGCTAAATGAAGGGTGTGTGTGGTGTGTGTGCGCGCGCGCACGAGTACGCACATGTTTACGAGATGGCATCAAGTGTACATTTCTGTGAAGGCCCAAGGGTAGCGTTAGGAATTATCCTGGACTGGTCTCTCTGTTCTTTGCTTTGGTGTTTCCAGACTCTGCCTTCCGAGAGCAGAAGTGCAGGCCACCACCATTCCCACCAGGCATGCGTACACAGGAACTGGGGATCTGAACTCAGGTTCTTTTGCTTGCAAGCAAAGACTTAGGTACCTGATCCAGCTCCCCAGTCCGTGAAGACTATCTTTAAAAATATTTTTTCATGCTTGCTTCGACAGCACGTGCACTAAAATTGGAACAATGCAGAAAGGATTAGCATGGCCCCTGCGCAAGGATGCATGAAAATTTGTGAAGCATTCCATGTTTTTTAAAATAATATGATTTATGTGTGGAGAGATATTATATAAGAGAGATATTATATAAGAGAGAGAGGGAGAAAGAGAGAGAGAGAAAGAGAGAGAGAGAATACCACAGCGTATGTAGAGGTCAGAGGACACCTTTGGAAGTCAGTTCTCTCCTCCCACCATCAGCTTTCAGGGATCAAGCTCGGGTCCCCAGACTTGTGCGCAGGCCCTTTACTCACTGAGCTGTTTCGCTGGCCCCAGCGATCACTTCTTAAAGCCTCAGCACTGACCTTCCTGGTGCTCCCAACGGAAGCCCTCTGAGGCTCCTGGACAGTTGGGGGCCAGGAGAGGCGCTTTCTTTTCACGCTTAGCCAGTGGGAGCAGGTTGGCCCACGAGGATACCCCCATCTTGCCTGGGGACCCTGCAGGAGTGTCCGCTTCTCCTTTCCTGTGGTCCTGAGTCCGGTGGTCCTCAGGAGGTGCTGTTTTCTCCAGGTGGTCGCGCGGGGTTGTGTTGTATTTGCTTGGCATCCATCCCAGCTGTGAAACTTTTCCACGTGTCGCGGCCGGTGTCTCCACTTAACTGGCTTATGCTCCTAATCGAATGTGTCCTGGCCGCGCGCAGGCCACTTAGGCCGCGCTGCTCCCATCCTGTCCAGACAGAGCCCCCAGGCTTTCTCGATAAAGCCGGCCAGGAGCTCTGGGCCACGCGGGTGGGGCCGAGTGCCCAGATGTCGGCACATCATCTCACGGCTTGACACTTGTCTGGCTCCGCCGACCCGAGCTGCAGGCTGCAGCCTCCGAGGTTCTGCTTGCCGTCTCCTTCACAGCCAGGAGAGAGACTGACTTCCTTCCTGTTGGCCCAGTGCCATCCTCGGTGGATCGCTGCAGCTTAGGTCTAGGGGCTCCTGTGGCCTGTCAAGTCCCCGAGCTGAGGGTCCTGAGATGGCACAGTACGGAGGACCCCGTGACCAAGGTTGGCAGCCAGCCCTTCCCCTGGACTGTCCCTGTACCAGCCCAGACCGCCCTAGAGCGTCTTGGCTTCTGTCCAGTCAGAGCAGAAGTCAGAGGCAGACTTAGCTGTGTGAGAGACACTCCACTGTTTTTGTCATGGAGTGCTGGGGTTCTAGGGGGAAGTGGAGCCTGTAGACCCCGTGCTGCCTCCTCTACCTTTGGCCGGCAGCTCCTGAGTTTGGGTTGACGGGGAGAGAATAATTTCCTGTTGCTTCCTTTTCACCCCAAGTTCTAGTTCGAATGACCTCTCTTGGGCACCTCGAGGCTTAGGAACCGAGTTCAGGCCGAGGTCTGTAACTGGAGCCCTGGGAAACAGGCCCCGGACCAGGCTCCTCGGGCTGGTTCTTCCGGCCTGTTTGTCTTGAATGAGAAGGACAGACACTGTGGGAGGAAGGGGCACTCGCTGCCTTGCCAAGCCAGGGTGGGGGGGGCTTCATGATGGCAGTACTCTCTCTCCCTGATTTTGCTGCCACGAGCGAGACCAGGCTTTACATAAGTCCCGGGATGAGTCTCTGTGGTGAACTTTCTGGAAGCCCTGGAGATGAGCTAGGAAGCAGACATTCCCGGTCGGGTCGGTGTGCATGTAGCAGCCAGCTCGGCCGACGCTTCTTCCTGGCTTGGGAAAAGTCCTAGAACGAGTTGTCGTCTTCATCACCGATGGAAATTTGCGAGGGATAAAGCCGGCTTGTAGATCGTGCCTGCAAAAAAGACCTCGGTGGGCAGAGATGGGGGCATCCCATCCCGATGGGGGACAGTGCAGGTCCTTCCGTGAGACCCTCCTGCCGGCAGCTGAGGGGCTTGCCTGTAGAGACAAGGTGGGGCCTGGTTCCAGAGCACGTCGGCACCCTACGAGCCTGCGCCGGTGTGGTGTGGTGTGGTGTGGTGTTAGTGAGGGGCTTGGGAGAGGCCTGCAGATGCATTCATTCCTTTATTCCTTCCTCCGAGGCTAACTGGTTATCTGTGCAACCAGCAAAGGAATTGGGGGCTGGGTCGGTTCTGGGTGCCATGGGTCAAAGCAGAGCAATGATCTGAAGCTGTAGAGGCAGGAACTGGCACGAGCTGGCAGGAACTGTCACTAGCTGGCAGGAACTGGCACGAGCTGGCAGGAGCTGCCGGAGCCGTGTCCGGGAAAGCTCTGGGCAGCTCACCTTGTCAGTCAAGCCGAGGGATGGGGCCAGGAGAAGGGGACAATCTTGCTCTGTTCTTGCTGTGGTTGGGCCGGGAGGAGGTGGGAGGCATCTCCCTTTGGCTCTGAATACAAGCCAGGACTCTCGGCGGAAGTCATGGGGGTGAGGGTGTCAGGAGTGTGTGGTATCAGGAATCCTGGGCCACAGTTGGAATTGCCTGGGGACAAGGTTAACTTTAGAGGGTAGCTCTGGCCTTGTCTCTCAGAGCAAAACTAGGTGACCGTCTCTCCTTGCTGCTGACCTACATGGGGGCCCTCTGCCTCTGAGGGTTGATGTGTGAGCCATTGAGGTTCCTTCGAGGTCTGCGCGCCCGGGTTCTGAAGGCCATGGGGCAGGCTGGATTCTTTCCGAATGGAGGCTACTGTGTCAGAAGAGGTGCCCTGAGCTAAGAGTGCAAAGGGCACATGGCCCTGCCCCCCCCAACTTAGTGGCTAAGAAAGGAGTCTTGGCTCCAGGGCACCACACTACTGCCCTCGAGGGACATCGGGCTCCTGAGACACTTCAGTTCTGTGGAGAGAGAGAGTCATCACATAGGGCCTTTCCTCCAGGTGGCCATGTTCTGGCATCTCCTGCCCACCACCATGGACGGAGCCACGGGAAGCGAGGTGGTCCTGCTCACCAGGAGCTTGTAGTGTGGTGTGAGGGACAGCAGGTTGGGGTGCAGAGCGAGTTTGTGTGGGGCATCGGCACTGAAGTCAGGCTGGAAAGACTGCCCGAGCCGCACGGGGCAGATTTCTGATCTTCGAATACACTTGGAAGTGTGTTAGGATGGAGGTAGCTTCTTTCAAGTCTTTAAGAGGTTGGAGCAAGGCTCTCAGAGCTCAGCTTGCAGGTTCAAGTTGGAGTGAGTGACTTATCTCGTGTTGCTAGCCAGCGCTTTTTAAAAAAATATTATTTACTCTTGTGTGTGTGTGTGTGTGTGTGAAAAGGCACTGTGTGTCCCTGTGGAGGACCAAGGGTGACTTCAGCAATCATGCTCAATTTCTTCTGCCTCCTTCTTGCTTTGCTCTGGGATTTCCCAGGTTCCACCCACCAGGGCTGAAAGTGCAGGCTGCTGCCGTTTCCGCCTGATGTTTTTATGTGGGGTCCAAACTCAGGACCTTCTGCTTGGGAGGCAGAGTCTTAACCCCTGGGCCATCTCTCCAGGCCTAGTCCAGTGCTTTTTGCTCGACATCAGGGCATGGACTTGGCGCTAGAGCCTTTAGAAGCCAAGAGAAATAAGCTCGCCCTGCTCCCCGGTCCCGGGTGTGAGCTCGGCATACCACTCACAGTCGGGATGTGGCTGCTCCGTGGGAACGGTTCTGTGTCCTGCCTGTGGCTGTGGCTTCAGAGCCACATCCCATCCCCAGGACTGGTTGCAGTTGCGATTTACCATTCGGCCAGGGTCCTGGCTGGGACCTCCGTGAACTACCTCCTCTGAACAAGTCTGTGGATATGGCTAAAGGAGGATTATTGGTTAGCTGCTACGTGTTAGTGTGCAGGAGTTACTGTTGTTGTTGTTTTTAATGAGTTGCCAATATTTGAAAATCAGATTTCATGGAAGAATCTGGTTCCGGCTTATCTAGAAGAGACATTCTCCAGTCCTGCAACTGGGTCCCCGAGGGCAGTGGTGGGCTGGAGAGAGCGGCAGCTGCTCTATCAGATGGTGTCAGGACCCCAAGGCCCCTCAAAAGGTCCTTTCTGTTTTCATTTTGTTTCTCTGCCCCTGAGGCTGGATATGAGTGATTCTTTGTTCGGATGTGTTGTTTTTTTTTTTTTCTGGTAATTCGCTTGTTTCATTCACCTGTGCCTCTGAGGTCGCTGGTGCTGCTGACCTTGAAACAACATGGTTTCTATTACCCATCCTGACCTGGCCTCTGGAACGTGGGAATCAGTCTTTTGAGGCCAGGCTTCAACCCCGTCTGCTTTAGGGAGCTTGGTCCGCGGTGGGTTCGAGGTTCCCAGAACACAGTGCCTGTATATTGTTGGGCTCTCAGCAAAGCTCGTTTCCATGGTGACTAGAGTCACCCCCCCTCCCCGTCATGGCGCGAGGGGCATGGCTATCAGTAGTAAATGTTTGCTCATTCAGATTTGGCCTCTGCGCAATGCTAGGGGTCCCGCATGATTCCATTGGGATTTTGCTCACAAAACTCGTCATCTGGAAATTCTCACTGTGTGGGTGACTCATTCTGTCTCGGGATTTGATGGCTGACATTGGCACCCCATCCTTAAAGGGACATGGTGACACGTGACTAGGCCAGCATTTGCTATAACCATCCCATGCATAGCGAGTGTGGAGGGGGGGACTTAAAATCAAGTCTGATGTATCTGATTTTTTTAAAAAAAGACTAACGCTATGAAGAGGCTGCAAAGTGGTCTCTTTTTTAAAAATTTTTTTATTATTATTATTTATTCAACTGTGCGCATGTGCGTGTGTATGTGCCCGCGCGCTTGTGTGTCTGTGTGTGTGTGTGCCCGTGTATGTGTAGAACCACGGACAAATTCGCGAACCACCATGGACGCCTCCACCTCCTTCTGCCCCGGGATTCACAGGCTCCGCCCTACCAGGACCAGAAGCGCAGGCCGCCCCCGCTTCCGCCTGGCGTCTATACGTGGGATCTGGGATCCGAACTCAGGACCTTCCGCCTGGAAGGCGGAGGCTTAACCCCTGAGCCACCTCTTCAGCCCCAGCAAAGTGGTCTCTTGTTACAAGCACCTGCTTGTCATGATGGTAGAGCCGAGGTGGACAGACCCTTCATCCACACTGGCCTGACTCAGTGGGCCTTGCCATTCGGTGCTGGGCCCCGTTCGAGGGAGCTACTGCATCTGCCAGCCTTGGTTCATCCTGCCCCCAGGGAGCGCCATTCTAATGTTTCGGACACGAAGTGTCCGTCTTAGCCAATTCCACCACAAAAATGACCAAACAGACCTTTTTTTTTTTTTAATTAACGTGAAAAGATGTTCAAAACCTCGAGGAAAGCGGATTGTATAACAGTAGACATAATACAGCACCACTCGTGTGTACGAAATCTTACATGATGGGGCTTGCAAATTTTTGGGTAACTGCTTTCTTTTCTTGATCTCAGTTTTCTGTAATTCCTTCAACACCTGTCTTTGCTTGTGTCCGTGGGGCCGCAAAGGGAGGAAGTTGCACACCTAGATGCCCACAACCCGTGGATCGTCATGGCTGGGCCTCTACAGCGCGGAACTGTCTATCGGTCCGTGTGGTAAAGCTGCCACCAGACTGAGATGAAAGTGAGATGCAGCCACCTGATAGTGGAATGGTTTCCATTTCGGGACTGTCTCGGCAGCTCTCGGGATGGATAAGCCGTGTGGGGTCCAGCGCGAGGCCGGATATTAGCTGCTGGGGTGCAGGCTCGGGGCTTCATGTCATCTGCTCGAATCAGCACTGGGCTGTCTGTGGTTATTAGTTTTGCTGCCACGTGACTGCTATGGGGACTGATAAGGTGTCCTTTTCATAAATCCACAGGCATTGCTTTCTTGCCAGCGAGCATCTCTTATCTCATTGGAACCAATATTTTTGGGATACTTGCACACAAAATGGGAAGGTAAGATTAAACGACAGCCGCGTCCGTTCTGCTTATTTGGATGATAACGTGACTCACTGAAGAAATGTGAAGTGTTTGTGACTTAGTCGTTTTGCAAGTAATTGTTTGGTCTTCGCTGGCTGCAAATGTGGCCTGGGAAAAACACGGTGTTGTGCTCATTTATTGATGTGCTTTTTCCGTGATAGGTGGCTCTGCTCTCTTCTGGGAATGGTAATTGTTGGAATCAGCATTATATGTGTGAGTACAAGATGGAATTTGACCAGTGGGGACCAGCTGGGTGGGGTTCTTGTTTTGGGCACGACTAAGACAACATTTCAGCTGTTTGAGGACTTGGATGTTCAGGTCTTTTATGTTTATGTTTTTCATTTTATTCTAATTTTTAATCGTCATCGTAAACATTATTGAACAATTTGAACATATTAAACATTACTGAACATCTTGAACCAGTACACATATTTTAATTTTAGGTCTGAGGTTAAGAGGTTTTATTACATAGGTTACCAAGTTATTTGCTTGCTGTCAACTTATTTTAAATTTTTAAATTATCTTCCCTCTCTTCCTTCTTTCATTCCTTCCTTCCTTTTTTTTTTTTTTTTTTTTTTTTTGGTTAGGCAAGACAAGGTTTCACTGTGTAGCACAGGCTGTCCTCAAATTTGGGGCAACCATCTTGCTTCATTCCCCTGGGATCACAGCCTTGAGCTGCCGAGCCCAGCTTCACCTTTCTGTTCAACATTAGTATCCTGAATATAGTATGGCCATTGCTCTGAAAAATACCAAGGTGCTTTTTCCAGAAAAAAAAAAAATCTTTGGGTGGCCAGAATCTGCCCAAATATGGGCATCTTTTTCCTGTCGAGGCCAAGGGCAGATCTGTATTTCGTTTCATGGTAGTCAGCATACCTGCTTCAAGATTTGACATTTATTTATTTATGATATTGGGGATGGAACCCAGGGTCTCATGTAAGGTGGATAAACACGCTACTACACAACTATAGCTCGGACCAGACTTGACCTTTAAAAGGTTAAGATGGCGACTGTCCTCTCCCTGGTTTCTTTGAAGAGTGTAGGTTCCAGGCCCACAAAAACAAACAAACATATTTTCAAGCCTTTTCTAAACGATTTAGAGTTGGTATCTCCTCACTGTAGTGTGATGCTCGTTTCCTCTTGCAGATCCCTTTTGCGAAAAACATCTATGGACTCATCGCTCCTAACTTTGGAGTTGGTTTTGCAATTGGTAAGTCGCGGGGGCTTTGTGCCTCAGGGTGGAACTGCTTTCTCACTGGCTGAGACTTTCTTTTTCGGAAGAGTGAATAGAGGACAACTGTAGAGCCCAGATCCCGGGAGCTCGGGAGGGCGCTGCCATCGACTGAGCTCAGTGGCGACGCACAGTCCCAAGAGGATACCTCCAGTCCTCGGGCTCGTGGCCTCCTTCCTGAAAGTCAGTGCTGGGAAGGGCCTGGTGTTTGTGGAAGCAAACTAATGCTTCGCCACATGCCTTAGCAAACAACCCTCCCTCCTGGGTGGCACATTCGCGTGGGTTCAAATCCTCGAGCAGCCCTCTCCAGGCCCAGCAGGGAATAGAGAGTCCACATGTGCTCTTTAGAGGGCTCGGTAAGGTGACTGCTGCGAGCTGCACTGTTGCAAGATTGTCACAGGCCATGGAGAGCAAGCGAGGAAGAGTCTTTGCGTCATTTATAAGCAAAAGGCGACGGCTGGAGAGATGGCTCAGTGGGTAAGACGCTCGTGACCTGAGTTCAATCCCCAGAAGCCCAGGGGGGAAATGAAAGAACTGACTTCTGAAAGTAACGCAGAGTTGTCCTCTGACCCCCACCCGTATGCCCTTGCGTGTGTGCTCATTCTTCTCTCTCAAGTAAATTAATTAAAATATATTCATTTAAAAAGTGAAGGTCGAACCCGGCCTTCCACGGAAGGGATTTTGTCTTTGAATGGTGCCCCAGAAAGAACAAAAGGAGCTTTTGCTACCCCCAGACAAGGTTAGCTGCCCTGGCGTCTGTACGTCCCCTCGCAGCGCCTTCACGGTGTCAGCCCAGCTGTATGTCGCTCTTCAGCTCTTTGCTTAGCATCCGACTCTTAGGTTTTGTTACCTTTCTACCCAGCGCCCTGCATAGCCTAGGTGATCCCCAAGTACAATTTGAATAAAAGGCACCTCCCTCGACTGCCCGATGACGTAGCTCTAACTTGAGTGTGCCGAGGCCCGGGCTCACTGCAGCCAATCACCACCGGGTGATATGAAACCACTCTACATTAGAGAAGGGAAGACAGTGTTTGCAGGCGGGGCGGGGCCGGTCTCACGCGGCCAGGGCTTTGAACCCAGGACTGAGAACACATAAGCCTGTCTTTTCCGTTCCCTGCCTTCTGCTATTAACAGATCAGAGATTGTCATCTTGGTCTTAGTATTTGCTGGTTTTATTATTTATTTAAATTTTATCGCATATATACATATACATACACACACACACACATATATATATAAAGAGAGAGAGATAAAACTGGCCTCAGGCTAACCAGGTTGGCACTGAACTATGTACCCAAGGACAACTGTCTTAGTTTGTGTGTGTGTGTGCGTGTGTGCGTGTGTGTGTGTGTGCATGTGTGTGTGTGTGCGTGTGTGTGCGTGTGTGTGCGTGTGCGTGTGTGTGTGTGTGTGTGTGTGTGGTGTGTATCAGAGGACACTGTGCCTGTGGAGGACCAAGAGTGACTTCTGAAATCATCCTGGATTGTTCTACCTTCTTTTTTGCTTTGCTCTGGGATTTCCCAGGCTCCCCCTTCCAGGCCAGAAGTGCAGGCCGCCACCATTCCTACCTGGCATTTTTACATGAGCTCTGGGATCTGAACTCAGGTCCTTTTTGCTTTCAAGGCAGAGTCTGAACCCCTGAGCCATCTCCTCAGTTGTGGTTTTAGCAGCCAATAAGCCAGCTTTCTCACACTTTTGACTTCTAGTATCCTCTGGTCTTACCGGCATTTTCCAGCTTGGTAACTCGCACGGTCTAAGACTTGGTGTGGGGTGTTGATGACAAGAGGCCGGATGAGATCTACATGTGCCAAGTGGCAAGGGGCGATGGGATCAGGAGATCATCAACTAGAAGTGGGCCAGGTAGCCTGCATTTTGGCTCTAGAAAATGATAAGGTGGATCTCTGGAGAAGTGAGGACTTTGGCCCAAAGGATGTGCCGTTCCACCGAAGGAGGGCAAAGTGAGGCCAGGCAGGGTACAGGAGTGGTGGCCTCAGAGGAGAGTTCTGGGTCTTTCTACCCTCAGAGCCTTCCCTCGACGGTCCTCAGGGGAAAGGTTGCCATGGGACTGTGAGGGCAGCGCGTCAGGACGCAGCGACTGACATTCACCCCGTCTCTGTCCGTGTCACTGTCTCTCCCGCGTGCTCCGACTGTTCCCAGGGATGGTGGACTCCTCCATGATGCCCATCATGGGCTATCTCGTGGACCTGCGCCACGTGTCCGTCTACGGAAGTGTGTACGCCATTGCAGACGTGGCCTTCTGCATGGGGTACGCCATAGGTAAGAACATTAACTTTTAACACAGGCCAGATGCAAACAATAGAAATATCAAATCTTCGTGTTTCCCACCGACAAAACGGCTAATGCTCTGTTTCCCGGAAGGTCCCTCTGCTGGCGGAGCCATCGCAAAGGCAGTCGGCTTCCCGTGGCTCATGACAATCATCGGGATCATTGATATCGCGTTTGCGCCTCTCTGCTTCTTCCTTCGGAGTCCACCGGCCAAGGAAGAGAAAATGGTAAGATAGCATTTCTTGATGGTTTTGCTGGGTTAATCTTCCTGTGATCCAATTCCAATATCTATCTCTCCTCTTTCCTTGTTGGTTTGTACCAAACAGGATTATTCTTGCAATTTTTTCCGTAATTATTTCAAGTGTAATGTTTATAAATTTGAAGAACGAAATTAATTTTGTGCATAGATCAGCATCGCTTAACTTTGGTCCATCAAACTGTAAACCTGAGGGAATTCCATCTGTCTATAGTTCTTACAAATGCTGAGCTTAGTTCTTCTGCCTCTCAAGATTAGCCATTTGTGGTGCTATCTGTCTTTCTCGGACCCTCACAGCATTCAATGGTTATAGCTGCTGTCTTGGTCCTTAGGTGTACAGCATTCTGAAGATGGTTTCAGGCATCTTTTATGGAGTCTGTCATACGTGCACCCAGAGCTGCACACGTGGGCGCACAGACTATTTGATTCATAGCTTTAGGACCGCAACACAGCCATAGGCAAACCACAGAGAGTAAAGTGTCTCTCTTCGGAACAAGTTCAATCCATCGGTTCTAAATTCAATCTAAATTGAAGTGTGTTGAGTTTGCTTTGTTTCCCCCCTTTCCTAAGGACCTTACACCCCTCTTCACAAAAGAATTTGGTGTGACTACATCGTTATGGTGAAAGGAGTCTGTTTAGACTGAGGATGAAGGACATGCGGGGGGTGTAGTGGTTTCATGGCGTGGACACACCTGGACTCCGCTGTGATGTGCTCTCGATGCTCACAGAAGCACTTTCTATACTGTGCTTTCTCTTGTAGTAGTGTGGGTTGGACCTTGGGCTTTGCACATGCTAAGTGAGCACTCTTCACCTGATTTACATTTCCAACCATTTTTAAAATTTTTAAAAAAATATTTATCTTGGACTGGAGAGATCGAAGTTTGTGAGTTTGGATCCCAGGTCCCAAGTAAAAAAACGCCAGGCAGAAATGACGCTGGCCTGCACCACTTCTGGTCCTGACCCTGGGAAATCCCAGAGCAAAGCAAGGAGGTGGAAGCAATCCAGGACAATTCTCAAAGTTACCCTTGGTCCTCCACAGGGACACATGGTGCCCTCTGACAACACACACATACGCACTAAACAAACAAACAAACAAAATATTTTTTAAAAATACTTACCTTGATTTAAGTTCTTACCAAGTTGCCCAGCAAGGCCTGAACTCTTTCTGTAATAGCCTGAGTAGGTTCAGACTTGAGAGCCTCCTGCTTCAGTCACCTACGTCACCGGGATTAGACCAGTGCCACCAGCCCAGCTCAGAAGTGCTGTCTGACAGTCTTAATAGTTGGTCATTTTGTGAACTGCCCTTTGGGGGAGTTTCTTCAAAATGGGTTTAAAGACAGAATCTAAATCTAGGTTATGTGTAATCTATGTTTGTTTGGGCAACTTGTACGTCCACTGTATCTTAAACACGCATCAAGCGCTGGCTACTAGCCTTGTGCCCTGCATTATATAGGATTGAACTAGGACGTTCAGTGTTCCTTGGTTCACTGGATTCCTTGGAGATCCTGGGCTGGAAGCACCCCCTCTTCTCCTTACTCTGGCTTGTTGGCATCTCCACCCTCCTTCTCTTTGGGACTTTAGCTTTCCAGCCTGGCTGTGTACACGCACCGCACCTCGTGCCACGTCATCTGACACAGCACCTTGTGCAGTGGGCCCAGAAAACTCTTAGCACAGCACGGGGAAGCTGCCGGGCAGTTTCCACGTTAGATTCCTTCCAATCTTTGTGACCAAAAGGATTGTGTCTGTCGTCGGGCGGTGGTTTAAAGTCTTGGGAATGGGAGCGGTCGGCATGGGCCTGCGGCACCAGTCCAGCTCGCCATACAGGGCTGTGTGATTCTGTTTCTTCTTGTTGCCCTGGGAAATGAGCCTTGGCCTCACAGGGGTGTGGCGAGGGTTAAACGAGCGCCCCAACGGGCTACTTGGGCATGATGGCTTATTAAATGGGCTACTGTCACCCTGTATCACCCACTCATCCTTCCTGCTCTATCTAGAGTTCTGGCTGACTCTACCCACCCCGCAGCACCCAGATGTCTTGCCTCTGCATAAGGCACCCAGACCCCAGAATTGCTGGGCAGGCTCGCCGTGCATGGCAACAGGCGTTAGTGGCCACCGCGTTATCTGTCTGTGGGCGGCAGCATGAGCCAGAGGAGGAAATGAATGAGGTCAGAAGGCTAGCTGGGGGTGGGGTAGTGATCGCCCACCAGCCGCCACTGTGGTCTGCGAAATGATGGCAGAAGGCAAACCTCGATGCCCCTTCTCGTCTGCATTTAGAATGGCTTTAGTTCATTAAAAACCGACAACAACACTGACATAAACGGAAGAGACGGTCTTGAAAGGCAAAGCCACAAGAATTACAGGTTTCAGGCTCCCTTGCCCCTCGTGGGATTCCATATCTGGAGTCTGAGTTTTGACTCCTTTGCTCCTCACGGAATGCATGTCTGTGAATTCCTTTCATGTCCCTCGCCCCTCGTGGCTTCCACGCCTGGAGTCTGTGAGTTCTTGGCGGCTCTCTTGCCTCTCACGGAATTCATGTCGTGAGTTCCATTCTTTCTCTCCTCTAATCAACTCTGCCTTAATCCTCTAGGCATGTTCTGGTTTCAATCCTTGACTCCCAAACACAAGAACCAGGACACATAAATATCCCAGAGGAACCCGCGGACATTCTGGCAGGAGACGAGAGGTAGATTCCAACAGCTAAGAGAACAGCCATTGGTTCTAGGACCATCACTCCAAATGGAGGTTGACCTCACCCTAAGATTCTCAATCGTATCTTGTGCAGAGCTTCAGCCGAGAGGCGGCTTACTTAAGAAACATCCATGTTTCTAATCAGAGAATTAAAACTCAGCATTAACGTGTTTCATGGGGGAGAAGATGTGGTTTTGAGCTTTGCTGGGTCTCCAGATGCTGTGGAGGAACTGGGACCCCCAAAGTCCTGCTGGCCAGCTGCTGGGGTGTGGACCCTTGTGACTTCAAAGCTCCCCATTTCACCACTAGGCTGTGCCAACTACACTTGGGCTTCTGTGACTGTCTCCACAAACAGCAACGACACTTGTTCCTGTTTGAGTCTTGTTCTATGCTTAATAGCAGTAAAAGTGCTGGCAGACACCCCCCACCCCCCAAAAGGTACCTGAAAAGCTACCTCCGATGTAAAATGTCACAATCCTTAAAAAGTACCTGGGGAGATAAATCATTAAAATCTTGAGAAGATGTGTATTTCCATAATTGGAGGATGGCATTCGACTGGCATAATGGTAATGTCTGAGGGTGGCAGCCAGCAGCTGCTGCCTGTTCATTGTGCAAGCAGAACAGGAAGAGAGCGGGTGGGAGCCGACGGTACCTAATGCTAAGGGGGCATGCGGCGGGGCAGCGTGTGCTGAGAGGGAGAGAGAATCGATCGCCGCCCACTTGAGAAGCAGGTGAGGGCTGGCACGCGAGCTAGCGGTTACCAAATGCGGGCGACGCAGGAGCCAGAAGGCATTTTGCCCCAGCAAAGAATTTTCATTAAATAGCATCTTGGTGAGAACGTGTTTGCGACGAGCCAGTGTCATTTCGCGGATCATAGTCATGGGGTCTGGAATTGGTTTGGGAGTGCTTCAGCTTTTCTTCCGTTTGGATTCCTGCTTCTTTGTTTTATGACCTGGGTTATTGATACAAGCAGAGGACCCCCCCCCCCCTTGTGGCACAAGTCCCTGTACAGGTATAAGGCATGGCTACACTACCATTGAGAAAAATGGTTCCCGAAGGAAGAGAGAGACGCCGTGGGTGAGAGTGGCCGAGGTCTAAGATGGGTTTTGCTGTTTAGGGCTAAAGAATTGCTTTTAAAGGTGCTTGTTTTAGTCTTACTCAGGAGTTTCTAATCTCCCGTGGCAGGACAGGAAGTGGTCTGTGGACAGCAGCCCCCTTTAGCTAGATGGCTTGGTAGTGTTATTGTCACCAAGGCCCTGATTGGTGGATGTCATGGGCTGGGTGAAGATGGGACAGTCTGGCTGATACAGACAGAAACGCTGTGTGCATCTAACCCACTTGTAGACACTTGTTCCTTTCTGGGCATTTACGTAGAAGATACAAAGCTGTTAATGTGTTTTCTTTGCTGTGTTAAAGAGAATAAATCTCTTCTACTAAGACCCCCACCTTCTAAAATCTCTGAGACTGAAACTCTTACATTTTAAACACATTTATGTTTTCATTATCCTTTGGATGTTTGCATTGGTTTTCCATGCTATTTGGTCTTCAAATTTTTTTTTATTTATTCAATTGTGCGTGTATGCATGTGTATGTATGTGTGTGTGTGTGTGTGTGTGTGTGTGTGTGTGTGTGTGTGTAGAACCACGGGTGAATCCGAGAACCACCGTGGACCACCTCCACCTCCTCGTTTACTCTGCCGCGGGATTCACAGGCTCCGCCCTATCAGGACTGGAAACGCAGGCCGCCCCCGCTTCCGCATGGCATCTATATGTGGGGTCTAGGATCCGAACTCAGGACCTTCTGCCTGCAAGGCAGAGTCTTAACCCCTGGGCCACCTCTCCTGCCCCCCATGCTATTTGGTCTTATGTGCTTTTACCACCACCTCGGAGATCGCAGCTCTGCTCTGCGTCGACAAGGGCTCGGTGCTTAGCACCTGCCCTGAGCTGTCACTTTGGCGCGGACTCCCCCTTTTCCTCAGCACAACACACCTGCTTTCCCTCAGCAGTGCCTGGGGTGCCGGCTTACATGCCTGCCTGCCTCACCCGTTGAGGGCCGCTTGTCCCCCACACCCTCGAAACACCTACTTGATGCTGTTTCTCTTCTTTTCATGACATTTTGAAATACTGCACAGCATCTGGCTCGGCTGACCATGCATAACTCTTTTAAAAAGTACAACTATTGCCCAATGCATCTTTTGAGATGGGCATTTCAGCTAGTAATCCAGGTTGTAAAATTCAGGAACCCGTATTCATGGAAGAAACCACCTGAAGCATCCAGGCAACGCTGACACGCAATTTGGCTGTGTTGACAAATTCTGATCATTTATGTGTCCATCATACAAATAGCCCAGTTGCACCAAACTTCCCTGCAGTGCATGCAGGCTTCGTGTGCACACACCCTTGTGCATGCATGCTTAGGTGCACGTGTGTGCAGAAGCCAGAGCACAGCGGGGTGGCATCCTCAGAAGCCATCTGCTTGGTTTTTTGAGGCGGTCTCTCTGGTTTCCTCTTCCCTAGCACTGGGATTACAGCGTGCATTGCCATGTCTGGATTTTTTTTATATGGTTTCTCAAGTCCTCATGCATATAAGGCCAGCACTATGCCAGCCAAGCCATCTCCCCAGCCCAATGCCATTTTCACGGAGGCCATGTTGCTTTTGCAGTCCTAGGTCGAGGGTCCTTCAGATTACATATACAAGTGCACAGAGGATGAGTGGAGAGATGAAGGCAGCGGGGACTAAGGCAGTGACAGTTCTTTCTAAGGCACCTCGCTGCTGCCTGTGGGCCAAGCTGTGTCTGGCATTACCGGCGGGACTTGACAACTGATGTCTCCCATTACCTTCTGATCAGACCTCTGGCGGCCATGCTGACTTGCTTAGTTGCTGCGGTTCACTCGGGCCATTTGCTACTCATCCTCCACCTGCCTTGTCTTGCAAATCCATTTTTTTTTTCCAAGATTCGCTGACCCCTGCAGATCTTTTGCTGGCCTTCAACCCAAAGTGTACCCTTCTTCACCTTTGACCCCAGAGTCCCTACCTGTGCAGTTGTTGGATAGACCCATGAGGGGAAGCACATGCACCCAGGAAATGCATCGAAGAAATCATGTCAACTGTAGTCAGACTGTTACAGGTGTCCGTGATGCATTGTAACTAGACGGCACTACTGCATGAGGGTAGGAACTTGGAATTTCATTTTTAATCTGCTCCACTGCACTCCCCCCAGCCCCTAACCGTGATCTTTGGGTGCAATTTCTTGAAGACATTAATCTAGGCAGATTACATTTAGCTAACAGGGCATAAAACCTTTGTGTAACACAGGGAAAATGGTCCAGGGTTACGATGTCTGTGGCCTTCATTGTTTGAGAAGTTCAGCTTTTCGGAAGCTCCAAGTATCGACTCACTTGGCAGCTGTAGTCAGAAAGAGCTGTTTGAAGTTGGCAGCCTGACAGGTCAAAGAAGCCCTTATCTTTCCATGTCACACAGCAGATCATTTGAGAATTTCTTGGAAAATGATAAAAGGGCTAAGCACTGAGTGGAGTCTTATCACATCTGCAAGACGAGAACTGGGAGGAATGACTAATACACCCAGACTGCTTGCAGGCTGGGGCCAGGGCTGTTTCAATCCATTCATTTCTGCAGGCTGTGCAGAAGGTTCTGGGGAATGATTCACGAAGAATTGCCAAGACGTACCTGACTGGTTTGGGTTGCACATGGCGTCCCACCTCATGTCTCCAGCTGCCTTCTAGTGTCTTAGGTGTGGATTTGCTTCTGCCTCTGTCCCAAAGCATCTTGCTGCCCGTGGGCCAAGGTGTGCCTGGTATTACTGGCTACTTTCCAGCAGATACCTCTTGTTGCCTTCTAACTAGACCTCTGGAGGTCACAGTGGCTTATTTAGTTTCTGTGTTAGACCACCACATCCATGGATTCGCAATCTGTGGATTCACACCATTCAGATCCAAAATATTTGGAAAAAAAAAAAAGAAGATATGTACAGACTTCTTTGTTCTTGATTCCCTAGTTATATGGTGTATTTGCACTATATTGGTTATTTAAACTTTTTTGTTCATGATTCACATATGCTGGTTACTTATAAAGGTTACACTGTTTTGTACAAGAAACTTAAGCACCTACAGATTTAGTGTGAGGGGTGGTCTGAAGTTATCTCTTGAGGATGCTGAGAGAGTGTATGTCCCTTGAATCAAGTTCTTGTTTTCTGTTTACCACACAGACTTAATGCAAAGCTAAGCATCGAATCTCCAGTACAAAGCACATTATGCCTGATGTGCTCCACGTCAGCTGTGTTATCAGACTGTTGCTTTGCTCACACGCTTTCAGGAGTAATAACTAAAAAATGCTCCTTATTTTCAATAAGGAAGCAAGGAATGATGCAGTCTGAAAACAAAATGCTTCTTAGCGATCACGCTACTTTTAAACTTTTTCAGTAACAATAAACGAGGACACGAAACTTTTATGGTCACATGAAGAATATGCATTTGTGCTAGAGGAGGATGCTCAGGGGTTGGGGGAGAGATGGCCTGGATATGCAGTTATGAGCAAAGCCCTAGGGAAATACCTAAGAGCCTGAAATACCATAAAGGCATCAATCTAGGCAGCTGAAATCGGAACCAGACCCATGCATGGAAATATAGGTTTTCAAATTTCCCTACATTTCTCCCAAAGCTTCCTTCACGTTTTCATGTGAATCTGCAAACAGAAGTTGGGCAAAATGACTTCCATAACCCACTCAATCTAGTATCGCTGTATGCACATATGGAGGCTAGAGGTCAACGTTCTCTTCCTTGATCATCCTCCACTTTGAGACACGATCTCTCAGTAAATCTAGAGCTTGCTGTTTCTGCTAGACTAGCTGGTCAAAAAGTTCTGGAGATCTGGTCTCTGTCCCTCCTCACCACTCCCTTACCAACTCACAGATGAATGTGCCATGTTCAGCTATTTCATGGGAGCTGAGGGTTCATACTAAGTTCTTCATGCTTGTATAGCAAACTTTGCCCACTGAACCATCCCTCCAGCTCCCAGTGCAGCTCCTTAAACCTGACCTCCCCATTGCTGGCTTTTGTCTGAAGGTATAACAAAGAAAGATGCTTTCACCTCTTGCTTATTGCCTAGAACTTTCCATTAGGAGAATGCCACGTTTTCTAGGTCAGGCTATCAGCAGACAATGATATGGAGACTTCAAATAAACTTAAAAACAGCAGGTTAAAACCATCTTTACCAAGTAACGAAGGGCTGGGGCTATTGAGGCGCTTGCTGTACAAATAGGACAGAGTGCAGATCCCAACTCCAAGCACATGCCGGCTGCGATCCCAGGCTCAGAGCAAGCTGGCTTAGCCAGACTAGCCACAAGGGTGGACTCTGGGTTTGATGAGAGACCCTTTCTCAAAGTGAATGGGAAAGAGTTAAAAGAGAATGATTTCGAGATCAACTTGGGGTCTCCACACATACACACGGGAGAAATGGGAAGACGTCTCAAAACACAGTTAATGTGTCTTGCTCTCTTGCAGGCTATTCTCATGGACCATAGCTGTTCCATCAAAACAAAAATGTACACTCAGAATAATACCCAGTCGTACCCCATCGGCAATGAAGAAGAATCTGAAAGTGACTGAGCCCCTCCGAGGCCATCCAGGTGTCTAAGCGTCGAGGTGTTTCCAGGGAAACAACTCACGCGGAGTTGTTTAGTGCAGCTGTCCATCTCTGGCAGACAGCAGAACAACCAAAGGTGATTCTTTCTTTTCCATGGTTCAGATCGACTGCCAACAGCCTTATAAAGAAAAAGCGGCTTTTCTAGGGGTTTATATAAATAGTGTTGAAGACTTTATTTTATGTATTTGATTTTATTAAATAGTATACAATATATTTTGACGAAATAAGTATATTGTAAATGTATAAATACTTGAATCCAAATCAAATATAGCTTTTTGACTTACATTCACACACACTTGGACACCTGCCCCCCCCAAAACTTGTATTTTTTTCTGAATACTGGTAATGAGTGTTTTTTAAAGCACACATTATCTGGATTCTTCCAATGAGAAACTAGAAATCTGAAAAATAGAATCATGTAAAGATAGCATGTTACGTGGCAACACCAAAAGTGTTGGCGTTTAACTTGTAAATCGTTATCAATGGGAGTTAAAAGGTGGTCATTCTAAGCGTAGAGGACGATATAGAAGTCATCACGGACCCCCTTTGTTGGCGTTAGCTTCCTGTGTGACCACCCAGATGGAAAGGGATGGCTGTACACTATGTTTCTTGGTCACATGCTTGGCAGCCAACAAGGGAAAAACAGCAAATGTTCTGAAAGCAGAAAAGCGCCTCAAAGCGGTGACCTAAAGGTGTGTGTTTGACCGTCTACTGGGGAAGAGGAGGTGAACCATTTACACTGTAGAGCTGGTTTAAATACCTTGCTCATGTTTAAGAAAAGGAAACAAATATATTGAGCTGCTACACCTTCAAAAGTCCAGACTATTTTATTTTCTTTCTGAAATCATCCAAGTGTTTTTGTTTTTTAGGGATTAATTTTGAATCGCTATTATTTTCTAGACTCCTAAAAGTTGTTCACAGCAATGCAGCAATGTATTTTAAGCAAAGAAACAGGAATGAAATTATACTTAACATGACTTAGGAAGATGAGAGGGGTGGTTAAGACTCATTCTCTTGGAAGCAAAAGAACTAAACATCTAAATTTGTGAACGTGTTCTTCTGTCATCGTGTGTCTGGGTCGCGTGATTTCTTCCCAGGCATGACAACACTTAATGAACATCACCTGTCTACGCTGCTTTGTGTGAGTACAGCTGGAATGTGAACACTGTGTCTCAAGTTGTACTTGTTACCTCTGGTCCTGTACTCATAAACATACTACTAGTTCTGTTACGCTAAAATTGTGTTAACTTGGACAAGCAAGAACTTTGGAACAAAGATTCTTCACCCTATGGACTACTGCGGATTCTCTGGCAAAATCGACAGTACTGTTGCTGTAGGAAGCTACTATGTTCTGGAGCTCAGGTGGTCTAATTCCAGGGGAAACAGCTGTTCTATTCAACCACTGACAGTTACACACGTCTGCAACTCCAGGAGATGGTTATAGAACTCTTACGTGGCTCACTTCTATAACCAGCCTTTAAAATGTGACACTTGTTCTCAGAGAGCTTGTGGTTTTCCTTGCCCATAGTACGATTTATTCCCATTTTAATTTTGCCTTTGAGGTTTCAGTTTCTTCGAGGTGTGCTTGCCATGGCTGTGTCTCTTGGGAAGAAACAAGATAGAGGAATCTTGCAGAATTGTTTGGGGAGCAAAAGATAGGGTGAATTTGGGGGAAGTCATTTATGTGACTAACATTCTGGGAACACAAGACTAATAACAGGGTAAACATTTTAGTGCACGTATCAGAACAAAGAACATATAGCTCTCTGAAGATTTTTTAAAAAATAGAGGTGGCTTTTTGTTTGTACTTTAATGAGGTAGTAATGAATATTCAGCTTTCTTTTGACTGCTATGTGTATCTGACCTATCATACTTTAGCTAGATCGTTTAATAAACCTTCTTGAATGCTGTGCCTGCCTGCCTTCTTTTACAAGCCAAACACGGTTGTTGGAATAAAGAATGTAAGGCATTGCTTTGCCTGTGACCGTTTAAGTACAGACCACTCTTCTGTTGGAAGCTTCAGGTAAGTCACTCCAGCCGTTACAGACCACATCTCCTGGCTTTCCAGTATTTGCTTTTAAAGGAACAACTGGTCACACATGTTGATGTGAGGAAAATGTGAGCTGTTCTTGACTATTTTGACTGCAGAGAACTACCTGAAAAAAATTGTTAAGAGCCCATGTGCCACAACAGATCTTGGAAGCTCTTGAAATCAGGGTCATTTTGGATGGGGGGGATATGTGACATCACTTCCGGTTTTAAGAATGCCAAGGATTTAAAAAGGATGAGGAGGACCGCCCCTTTCCCCTTCTTTTCTTGTCTGTCATCTTTTAGAGTAAGGAAAACTATCACCTCGATTTAGGAATTTAGATAATACATTTTTTAATCAAAGTGTTTCTAAACTTAGCTTATCATTAGAACCAACTATTTTCAAGCTGTTTTAAAAAATAGAATATACTTCACTCTCAAAAGTTTTTAGGCTGCTTCTGTCTCTTACAATCATCAAGTATCTACACAATATGTCAACGAGTTCTGCTTTTACAGAGTGAGCTTTGATATTAGGAAATGTAGTATATTATGACTGCTAAAATACTCATTTTGCCTAACCCAGGCATTCATCAAAATACCAACGAAGGAAATACACTTTAAAGAGTAGTAGTTTTCTTTTTGTGAGGCAGGTTCTCACAATGTACAGTCATTTATTACTACATAGCATTAGAAAAGCCATAGAAATTTCACAAGGTAAGGAAGCAACAATAAAAAAATTAATGCCTTTGCAATTTTGTTTAGTGAAAGTGGACTTCAAGATTCCCTGCATGGCCAAATTACACCAGGCAACACTGCAGAGACGCAGCAATCAGCTTGTTTTGTCATCAAATGAAGATTCCTGTTTTCTGTGGCAGTCTTTATTGTTTTCAGCTATTGATAACATAGCACGGCATGGATTACATCAGTAATGTAATATGTAACAAACTTTTCATCGAAGCCTTCTCGCTTACGCATATTCTGGCTATGTGGAGTGTCCCCCTCCAAAGCACAACAGTGGCACCTCTACTGCCCATCCCAATGGGTAGAAAGATATTGCATCCAGGGTACAGCTTACGAGTGTGACAGCCGCACGTGAGCTTCCCACGAGGGGTTCTACAGAGCTAGTACTTCAAATGTGAGGAGCTTCTCGGGACTACTGTCTACAGCATTTCTGGGGCTTGTTCAAGCGCGAGTGTCAGGGGGGCGCTTGGACATCTCTAAAGCTCTGGGTCACACACGAATCAGCCCTATGTAGACCCGCCACCTTGCAGGTAGCAATGGCGTTCCTTTCTGCAAGATGCAGTGTGGTTCTTTCCAGCTGTGCAGTGGAGCAGCAGCTAGGCTCTCAGCGGTCTGTGAGGGGACGTATTCCGCTGTGGTATTCTGTTCCAATGTGAGCATGCTTCAACAAACAGTACAGGGGGGATATATATATATAAGCCAAGAAAGGTTTGTGACCTAACAGTGCCTTTATATTTCACTTACTAACAGGAATGGGAGTTGGCTATTGAGTTTCAAATTGGAATAACTTTTCTACACTCCAAAAAAATTTTTTGTATAAATTACACTTTTTATTTTTGCAGCTGTTTACTGTTCAAAGCGTTTTTACAGTTCTGCTGTTTTCCTCACAACCACCCTGTGAGGTGGAGTAAGTACCTTTAGAGACGGGAAACAGCTCCACAGAGCCGTGATTTGCTCCAGCTGCACAGCCACTAATGGAAGAGCTCGAGCTTAAACAAAGCCCGTGTGCAGTTTTGATTACAGACTGGGTCACAGGCCTTATGCATTTTCCTGTCAAAGAGCTGTTTTAAAGTCATGTCAGTTTATGTATAAATTTATCACCACGGTTACCTGCAGAAAGGGAAAACAGTTATTCTACAGGTAGGTGATGACCTGGACATTTCAGATCCACAACAGGGGTTCAGCTCATATAATTTCCCTTATAAGATGGACCTAGAACCACAGCAGATCTTCATTTCTAGAGAACTGGTCTCGATCTCTATGTGTGACCTGTTTTGATGTCTTTCGGTGAATGAGGACCGAAGTGCTGAATTATTCAAAACAATCGCCATTCCTTTAAGCCCATAAGACATCAGGCCATGCAGTGGACAAGTTTTCCACTTGCTGCCCTCCCTCACGACACATTCCCACATGACAATGCTTTTCAAACAAAGCAGCTAGCAGCACGGTCACCTTGAGAAGGCCTGTGAAATATCAGTGTCCTTATGCAGCCATCATTTCCTATGCAGAGCCGAAGATGAAAAACCACCCCAAGCTCAGAACTGTCATTCAAGGACACACCAGCCTTTCGAAGGATTTTAAAAGCCCTGATGGTTACTGCCCTTCAGTAGTAAAATCTTACATCCTCTCTACAGATTCTTGACAAACTACATGCTCTATTCCCTAGTAAGTTTTTTCAATGCAAGATCCTCTCTAGTTAATCACTCTAATTTTACTATACTTTAAATGCATAAAAACCTTAGAAAAAAGGTCACAGAAGCATAGAAAGCAAGCAATATATGTAATTTTTTTTTTTTTTTACTAAATCAGCATAACAGACTAAAGCGGTGGAATCTGCTTTCATGTTACATTTGGCAGAACAAAAACAAGAAAGCAAAAACGAAACAAAAAACCACTTCCCAAACACAAAATAACAAAAATCTCAAGCAAGTAGAAGACAACAAACTTCGAAATATAGAAGATTCAAAACCTGTTCCCTCAATGATTGCTGTTGTCGATTTGGGCACGCAGCAAATTTGCTATAACCGTGATGAAAACAGAAGGGAGAGTACCCCGAGTCTGGACAGGAGCCACTTAACTACCAATCCAGAAGCCCAGAGGAGAGGACGTGACAGTAAGACATCACACACACAGAAGCTTACATAATTAGAAAAGGTTAAAAATAAATTAGTAAAAACCAATTCCCAGTATAAACCCAAAAAAGCGTTAACTATAAATGCAACCTGAAACCACCACTTTAGTGCGCTGGTCATGTTTCTGCTGTAAAACCACCTTTCTCGTCTGGTTCTGACAAGCAGCAACTGTAGGAGAGGCCACGTGCACAATGAGAGGACTGAAGTGTGGCTGTATCCGTGGTGCTTTAGACCCATCCTGTCCCCGGCCATTGGAAGTTCAGATGGCTTGTCCATTACACAGCCTCGGACGGGCCGAACAAGTCATCGGCGATGTTGCTGAATGGCTGGCAGTCTATCAGCTGGCTTATCTCACTGTCCAGGTCTTCTTCCGGGTCATCTGTGTACTTGCTTATTTTTTTCGAGTGTTGGTCTAAAGACAGACTTTCTAAAGTTTCAATATCTTCGATGCCTGCTCTGTAGTGGATCATGAGAAGTGTTAGAGCTTGGAGTCTTTCACCTGATTTAGCCAAAGCAGCAGAAAGAAGGGACTTTTTCCTTGAATCGGTTGTTTCTTTTTCTTCCCTAACAAGGGAGTTGTTGTGTTCCAACTCCTGATCGATCTCATTCTGCAGTTTGTCTAGCATGAACTCTAGTTTCTGGATCCTCTCCTCCGTGGGCAAGCCCCTGTACAGATCGCGGCCAATTTCTTTAACTGCAATGAAAACACTGTCGTCCAGCCCGCCTTCCTTTCTCACCAACTTTATCCCAGCGCCGTGTCCCCGTTTGGAAGGGCTGTTTGGACCACAGACTTCGGTGTCGCTGCCTTCGTTGTCTGAGGTGTTGGGTGTGTGTTTCGGGGAAGGTTCAACGAGATCAGTCCCTGGTTCAGAAAGGCGGGTTTTGGAGACCTGCCGCAAATTTAGCAAACGAGAGCTAGTGTTGATAATGTGCCTTGTCAACCCTGTCGTTTTGTTGACTGACTTGTTAGCTTCGGTCTCGACGCGAGGAGACAGGCCTCCAAGGGGCTCCTGTCCTTCTAGCCTGAGGTTTTTCAAGGTCCGGTCTATTCGCCGCTCAGTAGCTCCACAAAGAGGTGTCTCGGTCAGACACTTTTCTTGACATTTTTTATGACACACATAAGCGCAGAGCATACACTGGGAAGCAGCCTTCGTCCACACTTTCTTCTTACAGTAATCACACCAAGTTGGGTTTTGGAACTGAGTATCTTGGAAACTATGTTTATTTTCTGACAAACCCACCTGTCCCACGAAGTGCTCCTCTTTAGGAAGGGAAGCGACTTCCTCAACCAAATGGAGTTCTTTTTCTTTCTCAACACTAGTAACGACGGGGTGGTCTGCTTCTCCTTCCTTTAAATATTTGAAGTGAACAGTAATGTCGCCAAAGCAGAATTTGTCATTGAAGCCCTTCTGCACACTCAGATTGCGCAGCGCGGTTCTAGTGACCATGGCCTTCGGTGCGGGGGCTTCCAGTCTGAATTTTGAAAGGTGCTCCATGTTCGATGTAGCCAGGCACCCTAAAGCGACTTCTTCGAGCTTTAAACTGACGTGCCCCAAACAGATGAGACCCCCCAGCTTGAAGGGATCCTTGCACCACAGGGCAGCGTTCAGGTACTTGTGGCACGCCTCCACGTCGAACACGCACGACGCTCTGGCTCGTGGCCACTTCCCCAGCTTGCCGCAGTAAGGAATCTCGGGAGACTCCCACGTCTGCCGGTCGTCCGCAGTGTCCTTGGTGGGGCAGGAGCTTTCTGCAGCGCCCTCCTTCACCGTGTCCTGCTTCGCTGAGGACTGCTTGGCCGCAGTCGCCTCTTCTCCGTGATCCGGGTTCTTCGCTTGCTTCTCAGCACATTTCTCTGCAGCAGGAGGCGGCGGCGGCACCTTCTCTGACTTCTCAGCAGCAGCATCCGGGTCTGCCGAGGTGGGGGCATCAGTGGGAGGCAGAGGAAGCTTGACTTGCGGTCGTGGTGGCACAGGTGGCTTGAAGGCGGGTCCTGGGGCTTTTGACACTTGTGTGGGCTCCGTACCGTCTGACGGCTTTAGGACTGAGGGCTTCGCTCCTTCCTTGGAGGGAGGTTTCGGTGGTTGTAAGTGACTTCCCGGAACTAATTTACGGCTTAAAACTGGGGATATGGCGCCAAGGGGTTTAACAGCAAGCGTTGCTGGCGTACGTTTGGGGCTCTGACTTAAGGACTGCGCCTCGTCTTTGAGCTCAGTCTGCACCCGGACGTCGCTTGCCAAGTCTTCAAATTCAGAATCCAGGTCTCTCGCCTCAGCATCTGCTGCCAACGCAGGGGCTTCCTCTTCATAACCTGGTTGGCAGGAGCTTGACAAAAAGTTTTCCTCTAATTGGCCAAAATTGTCTTGCAGCACTGCACCTTGGTTACTCTGGCCAACGGGCCTCTCGTAGTACACCAGGACTCGGTCGCCAGCCTGTTTGATGAGCTTCAGCACTTGAAGTGTGGAAGTAATTTTCACACCTGGTTCGAAATATAAAAAGGAAAGCATGTAAATTACTGCAATAAAAATAGCCTACATGTGTCATTACTTCCAGGGGTCTCTGAACTGCTTTCCATTTCAACGAGATGACACAAAATTCCTAAGAGTGACTGCTAATTCCTAATTGCTTTCCACTCCTTCCTAAGTTAAATGGCACTATTTCTCTGTGGAACTGAGGATGTGAGACCTATTTAAAACTGCTGATTAGTGGGTAAAACACACTCAGAATGATGGAAAGTTGTGACTCTACTGAAGGACATTCTGAAACACTCCAGGGATTCAAAGCTATGTGATCAGCAACACATTTAAGAGACCAGAGTCTGAGGCTAATGTAGCAAAATGCTGCTCCTGAATCCTGGACTCCTTCACAGATCCTACAGCTACACATGAAACTCATCTTTCTCAGGATGAAGAGACAGGCTGCTTTAAGTCAAACAAGTAGGTTACAGTCTAGATCCTCCTCCTGTCCTGCCTTCTCCCACTTACTCATCTGAATCCTGGAGACAGCTGACTCCCTGGTTCCGCTCAGCTGTCAATCCTAAGAGAGAAGTGGCTCGTTTGCCTTTGGTGTTGACTCTCCTCTTCCTACTCACTGGCCTAGCTATAGTCATAAACAACCTTTAACTGTGATTTCTCACTCAGACCTTTGACACTGGTCTCCAAGCCAACTGAAGGCAGATTTTAAAGTTTCAGCTTCAAAGCTCTTGTCTGCAAACATTCTGCAGGGCTTTCTCACTCACCCAGCTAAATAACTTTCACTGCTTCCTTTAACTACACCAGGTCCCAGGTGCACTGTAGCTCAAAAGGTGCAGTTCACTGCAATAGGCAAGAACTGTAAATCAATCCAAACACCTTTTCTGCGTGCTAGAAACCTGTCCTCCCTCCTTTCTTCCCACTCATCAGGTCATCTGTGAAGGTGGGGCACTATATTGCTGGGGCTGGCTCAACTAAGGCAGGACTTTTCTTTTAGAACATTTCAAATGTGCTCAAAGTTAAGAAAACGGTAAAATGAACCCTTATTTTAATAACCACCAACCTCCTGTTATTGAAGATGTTAAAATCATTGTAAATCTAAATGAATCAATTACAACTATAATTTTATGAGAAATACCTATTGGCATGAGGTAAAGTTTATGATATATTAAAGGCAATAAAGGTTATTACAAAATATGCGCTATAGGATTTCAATTTGTGTCCTAGAGTTGGGACAGGCATATATTTATTTACACACAGGATAAAAAAAGCCAGGAGGCAGACACTCTGTTTTTCTGTTGTATTTCAAACTTTTAAACAATGAAGTGTATTGTTTCTGTCTTTCCACTTCAATAAAGTTTATTCCTTCTTACAAAGGGTAGCGTTCTTGAAGAGAGACCTTCCCTTCTGCTCTGCACACATCCGTATGCTGGTCTCACAGCTGCGCGGCGACGGGCTGTCCTGTGTCTACGTCCAGCAGCACCAGCAGCACCAGCAGCATCAGCGCTGTGAGGAATGTGGGCGCTTAGGGCCAATCAGGTTTTCTGAATTGAGCGCACTTTGGAATATTGCGGCTGATGACTAGATACACATGGAAATGGGAAGAGGACAACTTACGCCGCCCTCAGAGATTTGGGTGAAAATGCTACTGCAACTGGCCCCGGGGACACAACTAAACCATTTTCATTCTTTAGTGCTGAGATGATGGGATGACGGCAGTTCTGACATGCAACCGAGGATAACTACGTTTTGATCTAGGGCCTGTGAAAGCGCACACTATGCCGCCTTAAAGATCAGTCATGATCAGTCGTGGTGAGAATGCAGTAGGTGGGCAGGTACCTGTAAGGCCTGAAAAGGCTCGGGCCTTCCTGGGCTGCTGTATAAGCCCTACTGGTGATTTATACACAGCCAGACAGATAATGGCCTCAGTAATTTTTATTATTATTTGTAGCAATCCAGGTGACAGGAAGGCGTATGCAGGTGACATTTCCAGTCACTGGGCTGAATCTGAATCCGAGCATACTGACAAATCCTTGGCCACTCACTGAATATGGAGACTGGTGCAGTGCAGATTCACCTTCCTGTTCATTTTTCTGATCTGCAGGATGGAATAATACTATACAAGCGGGTTTACGTTCACTGAGGTAACAGTGCTGGTTGTACAGAAGACGACGACTGACTTGCCCTGACCTTTACATTCAATACAAAAAAGAGTCACAGAGCTGGACAGATGGCTCAGGTGTTAAGCAGAAGGTCCTGAGTTCAAATTCTAGATCCCATGTAAAAATATCAGGTGGAAACAATGGTGGCCTGCATTTCTGGCTCTAGTGGGCAGAGCCTGGGAAATTCCAGAGCTAAGCAAAAAGGAGGTAGAGACAATCCAGGATAATTCTGAAGTCATCCATTGTTCTCCACAGGGACACACAGTGCGCGCGCGCGCACACACACACACACACACACACACGTGCAGGAACAAAATATTTAAAAGTGGTTTAAAGATGAAGTATGTTAAAGGCACAAAATAAGGGCTAAAATGGCATTTTAAGGTATCCTGTAGGCTTTTACTTATAGCTCATTACTTACTTTTTTTGTTATAAAACATGTTTATTTAGCAAGAGGAGAGAAAACCTCAATCCCACACGTGGTTTCTCTTCACATATGACGAGAGTGCCGAGTGGCAGCGTTACCTCCGATAGCGATGAGCCGATCTCCCCGCTGAAGATCCGCAAGGGCAGCAGGTGAGTTGGGAGCCACTGTTTCAATTATGACGTGTCCAGCGTAGCCATCAGTTGACTGCACAAGACGAAGTGTAAGTCCAACGCTTTGTAAATTCCCTTTTATTAATTCGACCTTTGATCAAGGGTGAAAAATGAAGCAGTACGATTACAGTAAAGCACTAAAACAAGTTAGCCACACCTGAAACACAGTGACTATACTTGTAAGTAAACTAAAGAGAAACAAAACAGTAATAATTAACATGTTCTCTGATGAAGATGAGTTAAATGTAGTCATCAATCAAAACAAAATCACATTGTCTTTGTCTAAAAGAATCACATTCAGAGTAGAAAATTTGGACACAAGTAAAATGAAAAGAAAACCACCCCTATCCATACTATCTAAACCTGCTTTTAAAATCTGTATTTGCTTATAAAAACAAAATTGAGAACTGTGTCAATAACGAGATACTGATTATAATAGATAGTGTGGAAATATATATTGGGAACAATCTATGGCATTAGATGTGCTTTAGAAACTTATGGTGTATAGAAATTTACATTCAATCAACAATGCATCAAAATACTCAGAAAAAACTATCTGGATTGGTTGTATAGACGTTTTTCTGTTATTACTCCTTAATAGAGCATGTCAATTATTCATGTTATAATGGACATTGTAAGTAATTTAGAGATGGTTTAAAATACACAGAGGGCTATGCACAAGTTATATAAAAATATCATGCCATTTTACACTGGGGGACTTGAGTGTCCTGCAGGATGAGGGGAGGGGAAGTCTATTTTCCCCGCAGAGATGACTGATAACGATCTTACGTTGAGGGACTTGAGTATCCTGCAGGGTAAGGGTAAAGGTAAGAGCTATGTAATGAAAGAGATGACTATGGCAATGAATTTTGGGGTTTGAAGGGAAAGAAAGAAAGACATTTGAATCTACATTTTACGGGTTACTCGAGTAATGAGATGCCCCATTCTAACTTATCTGCATCGTTTTGTTCTGTAAACCAATTTATCTGGAGTACATTTGCAGATAAACTACATTTATGAAGCACAGTAACAGCAATAGAAACAGCAACATACTATTTGTTCTCATTCAATTTACTAAGAAAAGGAGAAAGGAGCCAGCGAGGTGGCTCGGTGGTGAAAAGGCCTTCACAGCCTGATGGGCTCAGTTTGATCCTGGGACCCACATGTGCAGAGAGGACCGAACTCCACACACGTGCAGAGAGGACCGAACTCCACACACGTGCAGAGAGGACTGACCTCCACACACGTGCAGAGAGAGGACTGACCTCCACACACGTGCAGAGAGAGGACAGACCTCCACTCATGTGCAGAGAGGACTGACCTCCACACATGCAGAGAGAGGACTGACCTCCACACGTGCAGAGAGAGGACTGACTGCCACACGTGCAGAGAGAGGACTGACCTCCACACGTGCAGAGAGAGGACTGACTCCACACGTGCAGAGAGAGGACTGACCTCCACACGTGCAGAGAGAGGACTGACTGCCACACGTGCAGAGAGAGGACTGACCTCCACACACGTGCAGAGAGGACTGACCTCCACACACGTGCAGAGAGGACTGACCTCCACACACGTGCAGAGAGAGGACTGATCTCCACACGTGCAGAGAGGACTGACCTCCACACACGTGCAGAGAGGACTGACCTCCACACACGTGCAGAGAGGACTGACCTCCACACGTGTGCACTGTGGCACCTGAGCACCCAGCACACAAACACGCCCCCAAAAGACAGATAAATGGGGGTGGGAAGGGGGGAGGAGAGAGAGAGAGACAGAGAGAGAGAGAATGAATATACCACATTTCTCCAGGTAGTAAGAATTTAACTAGTGCTTACTGAGCTCGATTAGAAGCCAGAATAACAATTATCCTGCAGCATACATTGCTCAATCCTGCTTTAATTTTAAAAATATTCTATTTATTCATTTGTGTGTGTGTGTGTGTGTGTGAGAGAGAGAGAGAGAGAGAGAGAGAGACGGACAGGGACAGAGAGACATGGGAGAACGGTACCATGTGGGCTTGAGAGAGAGAGAGAGAGAGAGAGAGAGAGGGACAGAGAGACATGGGAGAACGGTACCATGTGGGCTTAAGAGAGAGAGAGAGAGAGAGAGAGAGAGACGGACAGGGACAGAGAGACATGGGAGAACGGTACCATGTGGGCTTGAGAGAGAGAGAGAGAGAGAGAGAGAGAGAGAGACGGACAGGGACAGAGAGACATGGGAGAACGGTACCATGTGGGCTTGAGAGAGAGAGAGAGAGAGACGGACAGGGACAGGGACAGAGAGACATGGGAGAACGGTACCATGTGGGCTTGAGAGAGAGAGAGAGAGAGAGAGAGACATGGGAGAACGGTACCATGTGGGCTTGAGAGAGAGAGAGAGAGAGAGAGAGAGACATGGGAGAACGGTACCATGTGGGCTTGAGAGAGAGAGAGAGAGAGAGAGAGAGACATGGGAGGACGGTACCATGTGGGCTTGAGAGAGAGAGAGGAGAGAGAGGACAGGACAGAGAGACATGGAGAACGGTACCATGTGGGCTTGAGAGAGAGAGAGAGGAGGACAGGGACAGGGACGAGAGACATGGGAGAAGTACCATGTGGGCTTGAGATAGAGAGAGAGAGAGAGAGAGAGAGAGAGGAGACATGGGGGAACGGTACCATGTGGCTTGAGAGAGAGAGAGGGTTGGGCTTGAGAGAGAGAGAGAGAGAGAGAGAGAGAGACATGGGAACGGTACCATGTGGGCTTGAAGAGAGAGAGAGGAGAGGAGAGAGAGACATGGGAGAACGGTACCATGTGGCTGGAGAGAGAGAGAGAGCGAGAGAGAGAGACATGGGAGAACGGTACCATGTGGCTTGAGAGAGAGAGAGAGAGAGAGAGACGACAGGACAGGGAAGAGAGAATGGGAGAACGGTACCTGTGGGCTTGAGAGAGAGAGAGCGAGGAAGGGACAGGGAAGAGAGACATGGGAGAACGGTACCATGTGGGCTTGAGGAGAGAGGAGAGAGAGAGAGAGAGAGAGAGAGAGACATGGAGAACGGTACCATTTGGGCTTGAGAGAGAGGAGAGAGAGAGAGAGGAGAGAGAGGACATGGGAGAACGGTACCATGTGGGCTTGAGAGAGAGAGGAGAGAGAGAGAGAGAGAGACATGGGAGAACGGTACCATGTGGCTTGAGAGAGAGAGAGAGAGAGAGAGAGAGGACAGGAGAACGTACCATGTGGGCTTGAGAGAGAGGAGAGAGAGAGAGAGACGGCAGGACAGGGACAGAGAGACATGGAGAACGGTACCATGTGGGCTTGAGAGAGGAGAGAGAGAGATAGAGAGGAGAGACATGGGAGACGTCCATGTGGGCTATGAGAGAGAGGAGAGAGAGGAGAAGAGAGAGAGAGAGAGGACATGGGAGGACGGTACCATGTGGGCTTGAGAAGAGAGAGAGAGAGAGAGAGAGAGAGAGAGAGAGAGAGACATGCGAGACGGTCCATGTGGGCTTGCGAGAGCGAGAGAGCGCAGAGAGAGACATGGGAGACGGTTACCATGTGGGCTTGAGAGAGAGAGAGAGAGAGAGAGAGGGAGGAGGACATGGGAGAACGGTACCATGGGGCTTGGAGAGAGAGAGGAGAGAGCGAGCGGAGAGGAGAGGAGACATGGGAGACGTACATGTGGGCTTGCGAGAGAGAGAGCGAGAGGAGACATGGGAGACGTACCATGTGGGCTTGAGGAGAGAGAGAGAGAGAGAGAGAGAGAGACATGGGAGGACGGTACCATGTGGGCTTGAGGAGAGAGAGAGAGAGAGAGAGAGAGAGAGAGACATGGGAGGACGGTACCATGTGGGCTTCTAAGGCTCAAATTCAAATTGCCGAGTCTGCAAGCAGATGCCTCATTTCCTGGCCCTGGGTCCTGTATGTTGCGCCCAAGGGTGACCTCAGGAATCACCCTGAACTGCTCTACCTCCTTCTTGCTTTGCTCTGGGGCTTTCCAGCTCCATCCTCCAGGGCTAGAAGTGCAGGCTGCTGCCCTTTCTGCCTGGTGTTTTCACAAGAGAACAGGGATCCAACCTCAGGTCCTTTTGCTTGTGGGCAGAGGCTTAAACCTCTAGGCCATCTCTCAAGCCTGGTCCTCTTCTCCCCTTCCCCCATTCCTTTTCCTTTTAATGTTGCATACCGTGAATACAGAGAATTCATGATAGTTTCAAATTTTAACCCATAGTCCCAAGTTCCATTCCCCTTCCTTTTCTCCTCACAATCCTTCATCTTTCCTTCCAGACTCCCTTCTCTTTTCAGATCTTTCCACTTGGGCAGCCAACTGTGTTTCATCTAGTTTGTCTTTGATGACACGTGCCTTGACAGACTTCATGCTTTAGCAGGCATCATAGACCGCGCACCCCCAGCTGATTTGCTGGAAGAAATAAAAATGGTGAATGAAACACCAATGTACTGCCCAAGAGCAGAAATCTTATCTGCTTTTCATAAACGTACTAATTTTTACCCTATTAAAATGCTACTTATACAAGAGACAAAAGCCACACCATATTTAGTTGTAAGTGAAACAAAAAGGAAATGTGTGTGTTGGGAGAGTGACTAGCTGGAGGAGTGTAAATATAGTATTCTAACAGAGTAAAGAAAAATGAACAAGGAGCAAATTAATACCACCGTTCAGTCTGATCATGAAATCTTTAAAAAAGCAAAGACTGATAAGCATAGATACGTATTATCTGTAAATTCCAACCAGCAGCAGTAAGATATGTTTCTTTTCTTCCAAGAAAAAAACGGACTGTTTTTAAGTTCTACCAATATCTGGTTGGTTTCCAACTCCAAAACCCAAACTACAAAAGGGGAAACATTAAAATTTCCAGAGTTTCTCACTCAAAATTATTACTGGTGTTGGAACTTTTTGTTGTTGTTGTCATTCTTTTTAGTTTTCTCTTGGAAAACTAAAAAATCCTGGTTTACTCACTGTCCAAAGCGTGGGCAAAGACGGATGTACCAGATTTACCGGGACCGCGCACCTTTTCCCTTGGAACAGTATCTGTTACATTCATGGAAGCTAGGTGGAAATATCAGGTTGAACACTGCAGGTTCAATGTTAAGGCAGCATAAGGTACAAGCTTTATGGCCGACCACAGCTCAGACCACAAGGAACCTATCTTTGTCAGAGAGCTGGCAGCATTATGGGGCATCCACATAGGGACTAGCACTGTACAGAGATTACTGAAGCTATACTCGATGCGCACACACACAATACTCGTCCAGACAGGTATAGATAAAGCATGACGGGAATTCAGGGGAAGCAAGCTTTTGGGTGAGTTGCCTTGGGAAGACAATCATATGAGGGTATGGCCCTTGGTTACGTCTTAAAGCATGAGAAGGAGTTGGAAAGGGGGAAATGCTATTCTTCTGGGTTATGGCCAAGACTTCTAAAACTAGAATGGCTTATTTTACTAAATGACTTAATGAACTATTTGCAAGGTGAACATCGTAACATACTTGGTGAAGAATATGCTAGAAATGTAACTCCTGTTTATTTCGTTGAATCGCAGGTGTCACTTCATTGGTTACAACCGTACCTAGTGAGCCCACATACTCTATTCGGTAAAGCTCAGAAAGGGGTATGTTCTGGTCCATATTCAGTTTTTACACCTGCAAAACACTGGGTATAAGGCTACACAAGGAACGTTTGTCTCATTTAGAAGTGACCAAGTTAGAACTAGACGACTATTTCTTAACTTCTGTTTTAAAAGGATATTTCAATGATTTATAATTCTGAGTAATTAATTACACAATGTCTAGATTCTAGCATAAAAAGTAACACAACAAAATAATGGATCTCTAAGAGTCATTATGGTATCAGCTTAATCTACTTCTAAGCACTGGAATATCAAAGATGCAATGTGAAATATTTGATAGGATCCTCAAGTACTTACAAAGAATGTTTTTGCTTCCTAGGGCCATGCTAAATTCCCAATCATCTTCCATTCAGTTTTGTCACACTAACTACATAAAAAGAGGTATATTCGCTATTTTCTTTGGAGATGTCTCTCGTCAGACAGTTCACAATTTGAATACACTCTGATCACATTATCTTTTTCAAAGACCTGAGATTAAAGTTTAACTTAGTCATAAATTTATCACTGCTGTAGTTTGATGTTCCATCCCAATGATTACATCACACACACGCGCACACACACAGACACATACACACATACACATATAGACACACACACACACACACACACACACAGACACACACACACCCCATACTTAGAAGGGATAGATCTGTATGTTACAAGGAATAGATTCTAAATTTCCTTGCATGGATTGGGTTGTAAGGCAAACATTTTCCTTGTCAGAAAGCAATTCTTTTCAACAGACGGCTGAAGATCTACTAAAGTCATCAGTCCTACTCCTTCAACTTTCCACACTCAGGGTATGGTACACTTTTGTAAGGGAAATAATGATGTTTCCTGGAGTAGCTTGGTATTCAGTGGGGTTTGGATTCTTTTCCACATACTAGTCAAATAAGGCAAGTGATTTAGCCACTATGGGACTTATTTGTAAAAAGAGAATAATCAGCTAACTTTTGTTGCAGCAAGCAGCTCTGAAGCAGGCTACCTGTCAAGAGAAGAGGTTTAGCTAGCTGTTTGGAGGCTCGGAGCATTGGTATCCTGACAGGTGAACTCAGTGCAGTGGGAGCTTGGACAAGAGAAAGATCACCAAGAAAGCGGGCCAGGGATTTAGCTGGGTCACTACAGCCCGCTCTTGTGAGAGATCACGGCGTCTGTAGAGCTGCCTCAATTCTTACTGAAGAAGCCCCACTTGTCTGCCAAACTGGAGACAAACTTCTAACACACGGACCTCTGAGAGAAATACTCAAACCAGCAAAGAAGCCAATACTTATGCCTCAGTGCACTGGGCTGCTGTCAGATTACGTGAGGCTAACGTATAAATCAAGCACTTTCACAATCTTTCTTTCTACAGTAAACGGACGGTGAACACGAATTCTATCCTTTAGTTAGGAAGGACCAACAAAGACAGGAACACACAGAAAAAAGTAAACTCCATTATATAGATACAAATCATCCAAGTGATTCAAGGAATAAAAATCGATCCTCTGCTTAGGTTCAATAATTGGTTAAATAATTACATCTGAATCGTTGATACACTAGGTTTCTTTCTTCTCTTTTTAAATTTTTGATTAAGTCTCTATTAATGCTATGACTTGAAACAAATTCAAATTTTATACAGCCATTCTAGTCAAATAAAAGCTAAGAAAAGTAGACAAAGATGGAGGCTGCTATGGAAAGTGCTTTTGTCAAATACACAGCTCTTACTCTGAACTATCAGAGCAGCTTCGCCTCTGCACACTAGCGCCACGCTTCTTCAGAGTGAGTCAGTTCTAAGGAAGGGGAGAGCCTTAAGGAAAGAACTTTTATCTTGAAATAATTTCAAGAGTAACTGAAAAATTGCAAAAATATAACAATTTCCCACTTATTCTGAGCCCATAGTTCCTAGCCATATTTTGCAACATTTGTTTCTCTGCACATATTTTTTCCCTTGAATCACATGAAAATAAGGTATGGGCATGATAACCTTACCCCCATTTAAATATCTCCTAATGAGGACACTCTTACAAATAATCCTTCTTCCTTATAATGGACATTAGCAAATTTATACATACCCAGAATGTATAAATCAAGTAATACATCCTAGGTGTCAGACACTGTGTTTTTATACAACTAACTATATGCCCTTCAGGCAGCTGTTACTCCTTTGGCCTCAGGGAGCAGGGTGGCAGACTGTGGATATGAGTCTTGGCCTTCTGGGCAACATAAATGAAGATGACACAGCAATTACTCGCCCAAGAAGCCGCTTATGTTAAATCCCCTGCAGGCTGCTTGCTTGACCTGCCTAGAACGTCTTTACTAATAGGTCCACAGCCAAAATTATCTCTGATGTAGGGTCTATTTAGTCATTTATCTTAACTTCTGTATTTAGCCTAATGTCTTGACAATTATATAAACTGTATACTTCTCCTAAAATGTCACTAAGTTTAGTAGCTCTCTGGCCTCCAGCAACCTAAAGTTAAATATACTATTAACATCCCAGGTCTACCAAAGAGATTTCCTCAACTTGTTGAGAACTACGTCCTGACCTTTTCCACCAATGATACATTGGTACGTGTTTTAGTTTATGACCTTGCTTTTTTGTTAGTTCATGTAACTTCTTCCATGACGGAATAATATTGTTCAGGTAACCTAGATCCGTTTTTGCTAGTCATGATCATTCATACTTGGTTCAGAACAAACTATTTTATTTCCTTTAAACTAGAAATAGTAGTTTATAATGTGGGTCACTCGGCCTGTGTGAGCGGAATGTCTCACTGACCTGCTAACTGGCTGTTACCATCTTTTTTGCTTCAGTTTCCTCTTATAGCAAATGGAGATGATAACATGCTTATTCTCCTATGGTGACCAAAGAGGATTATATGGTTAAGTCACGTCAAAATCTAGCAAAAAAAGAAATGCTATCTTGCGTTCCTGACTGGGTGCACGGGGGCAGTAGGGTGCACACTCCTTGCTGTGCCACCTCTGGCAACACATCTTCACATGTGCCTGATTCTCCTGTGACCCCTGCTGACATCCTGCACAACGTACCTGTTGAAGCAAAGGGGGTTTTTATGGAAAGATGCTACTGTGCTTTGAAAAGCTTCTTAGTTCTCCAAAAAGTAGGGGCTTCATCAGATTTACTTGGATCACAGTAAACTGAAACAGCTTGAGAAACAGAACCTAAAAGTGAGGCTAAGTTTTGTGACTATCAACTCACTAATTCTTCCAATAGCTCTTTGCGCGTGTGGAGGGCAGACTGTCCGGGTTGTTCCCTCTGGAAACAGGATCTCTCACTAACCCAATCTGGCTGGAATGGCTGGCCAGCAGGCTCTGGGGAGCCACCGGTCTCCACCACCCGGTTCTGAGGTCAAACATCTCACGCGTCTTCAGCCAGCACTCTGCACTGAGTGGTTCTCTCGCCACCGCCGCAGCTTTTAAAACCACATCAGGGCTGGGATGAGAGTCAGTGAGCACTTGCCCAGAACGTACAAGGCTCTGGGTGCTTTCCCCCTTGCATTTAAAGACAAATACTTTTATTTCTGTGCAACTAGATATACAATTATTGTTCCCTCGACGACCAAGTTTTGCTTATTACTACAGCTTCAAAGTAACAAAACACAGATGGTGAAGGCTCTGGGTTGAACCCCAGTGCAAATGAAACATAAATTTTTATTTTTACCACTACATTGTGAAATTCCTGCTTTTCCTATCCTATTTGAAGTAAGATACCTAAAAATGGAACATAAAGTTCAAATCAAGTGTTCACTTTAAAAGTTCACCGAAAGTTGAAATCATTGAAACATAAAAAACAAAAGCCAACTCAAAAGAAAACCCCGTCTCTGGATTTCTCTTTATAGTCACTAGACCCTCAACCCTAACCTTAGAGAAAGAGAACTGCTCTCTCTACGTCTCCTCCCTCTTCAACTCGGGTCTTTCTGGCTTTCTTTCTCCAAACAAACATTTCCATTCCCAGAGTTTACTATCATCACATACTGATTCAAATTTTCATTTTCTCTGTCACCATCTTGGTTTAGAATTTCATTCCCTGCCACTATATTTCTTTCCTTTGCCAAATCATATCCCTGATTTTAGCCAGATTTAATGAAGACATCAGTATCTACTAGGTGCCAGCTGCTGTACTGTGCGTGTTTTCTTATATGTGCAGAATCTCCTCTAACACTTATACAACCATATGGAACATGCAGTCCCATTTGATAGACAAATAAACTACTTGTGGATGAATTTAGAGACTAAGTCAAGCTGCCAAGAAACAGCCTAGTTAAGACACAAATGTAGTTCCCTCCAAGTTTCCCAAAAGAAAGTCTCTTATGAGCTAGAGATGGCCCAAGGGCTAAGACTCTGTCTTGCAAGCAGAAGATCCTGAGTTCACATCTAGGTGCCACGTAAAAAACACCAGGCAGAAACAGAAGCGCCCTCTGTGGGTGGAGCCTGGGAAATTCCAGAGCAAAGCAAAAGGAGTTAGAAGCAATCCAGGATGATTCCAAAGTCACCCTTGGTCCTCCACAGGGACACACACAGTGCCTTCTGATACACACACACACACACACACGCACACACACACACAAAATAAAGTTTAGAAAAAAAAGTCCGCTGCCCATAAGTGGATGAAAAGAAAAAAGTCTTTTTTAAAATCATTTTTGCTCTGAAAGCCTCCATAGCTCCTACAGTCTTGGAAAGTAACAGTTAAGCTAGAACTTTGAAATCGTGTATGCTACCATATTCTTTTAGGCAATTTGGACAACTCATTGTACCCTACTTGATACATTCAAATATTCTTTTTTTTATGAGGATTTCTACCTTGAAACATCCTGTCTGTCAACTCAGATCCTACACAGACTGTGTGGCTCGGATCAAATGTCACCTCTTTAACATATTCTTTCCTAGTTTTTGCTGAGAATGTTCCGGAAGCTCACAGCATTGTACTGTGGAGCACTTACCACATTCTTAAGCCAGCAGAAACACTGCTATGTTGATCCTACTTCTCTTGAAGGAAAGGATCATAAAATCTCCTTTCTCACACTTACAGCTCCACTGGTGTAGAACTGTATTCTAACAGATGTTCCCACTCTTTCCCACCATTTCACAATCATACTAAGCTGAAAGAAACCCTGAGAAAGGGAACTGCATCCTCCGTTTCAAATGAGATGAATGCTAAGAGTGGAAATGTCACATGGATTCACTACTGAAGCTAAAAGGCATTTGGTGTATTTACAAAGCCAAATTATAAAACATTACATATGGTTAAAATTTCATTGAGTCCCTACTGCATTCTTAAATGTTATCAAACTGAACTATACCAGTTTTCATAAAAACTGACATTTCAAAAAAAGCTCTATTTGCTTTAATCTTCCTCTTCCTTTTGATAAGATTAAGACTGCAAATGGCAAATGGCTAAATAGGCACACCAAAATGCTACCTGCGTGGCATTTGGTCTTAAACAAACACACCAAAATGCCAGCTGCCAAGCATGTGGTATAATAGGTTTAGAGTCTGTCTTTCTCAGATAGTCTTACTTTAAACTGAGTCGTTTACGGAGCTCTTTCTTTTTTTTTTGATATGGACATTCAGTGCTCCACAGACACAGACCATATTGATTTATCACTCAGCAAGACTTCTAAGTTATCTGGTGTTAAGGCATTAGATATCTAGGCTAGTTATTTGGACTATGCTGAACCACACACTTAGCATAAGATGTCTTTTAATGTTTTTAATACCTCTAAAAAGAAAACAATTAGGCACTGCACTTGTAAGCTAAGATTCTTGATCTAAAAATAAGGTAATTAACAAAAGTAATATTGAGCAATGAATCTCATTTGGTGGATTTCTTTACACTAAAATTTTTATTTTGCTAAAACAAAGTAGAAATAGCCATGAAAGGAGAGAGGAGAGGTAAGTGCGGTGTCCTTCAGCTCTGAAGGTCTGGGAGAAATGTGGTAGGACACTGAAGAATGACCTCCAGATAGCCAGGCTCAGTCTTCTTGGAAATAGTTCTGAAGACCCAGAATAAAACCCATCACAGTACTTGCTGTAACAGACGCTACTATTGGAGATAATAACGCTGTCAAATCATCACACCAAGTTAACTGTAACAAGTATTTAACAAACAGTTTTGTGCTTGTTAGAAAGGGTTTCCCAGAGGAAATGGAGACTAATGTTATCAGTCAGATGCTGATAAAGAGAAACATCTCAGCGCTGGAAACCTCAAATGACAACAACTAGTTGGTAACAGAAGAACTGAGTATCAGAGAGGCAGGTGAAACTCAGATTTAGCAAGAATAACATGTCACCACCACCTTAAAGGACACAGAGAGAAGCGGTAGGTCCAAGGGCGGGAGCATCAAGTGGAAGCTGAGGCCAAGTGCGGTTGTCCCACGAGAAGCCCGGAGGGAACAAGAGGAAGGAAACCCTGACTTCCTCAATTCACACTTCGTCTCTCTTCAGATTCAGCTGATCAGCCCCGATCTAAAGCTGCGACACGAAAGCCTTGAAATGACACTGGCTGAGGTGGGTGTGGAGCAGAGAAAGGGCCGAGAATGTACCGAGGGTGAACAGCTCAGGCCTGGCGGGAGCAAAGCTGTGAAAACGCACAGCGGGGGAAATGAGCTGCAGTGGTCAGGGAACGAGGTCTGCGAAGGCGGGAAGGAGAATCAGCGTACGGAAGCTGAAGGTGGGAAGGAAAAGGGTGAGGAACAGCCGGGAGCGCTGGGCTGCCGTCCAGAAACCTGTCCTTATCCTCGGGGTGATAACGACGGAAGGGTCTGATGATGTGAACTACATCTCAGTAGATCAGTATCTTCCCCCCTTTCCTTCCAGAAACTCACTGAACAATTGAAAAATGTACAGATAGCATAAAGAGCACATCTGTCTCCCTGTGAAGTCTATCGGCTGTATGAAGCTGGCGGTAATAACGAAGACTTTTAAGTATTCCTGCAGCATTAATCATCACAGACATGAGAGTTATTTTCATAGCTCCATGGATTCAGTTTCTTACTCAGTAATATTTGCTGATTATCCTATGGTTTTCTATTTGCATTTATATGTGCTCATTAATCACTCACCTACCTCTATTTTTTCAACTGAAGAACACTAGTTTTCTCCCTATCCACCTGTCTTTCCATGGCTATCTGGGGAAGGAGTTGTGGGAGGAGGAGGGACTGGAAAAAGTAGCATCAGATTAACATATAAAAGAGGCAAGTTGGCAGAAGACTGGAAACCTTCCGCACCTGGGTTACAAACAAGAAATAGACTGTGTGGGAAAAAGCCATATACAGAGACACTAGAAGACGGGCACTTTGTAAATGTAAATGTAAGCTCTTGCCCAGAGTTTCTGAGTGTATGTCTGTTTGCTCCTATTCTTACGAGTTCCTTCTTTAACCAACTACTTTCATTACCTTCATCAAGTAAATCTGCTTTCATGTGGATTGGCTACCTAAGTCATTCACTACTCCATCTTCTTCCTTGCCTCCTACTTCTAAAAGTAAAAAAAAAAAAAAAACAACAACAATAACAAACCTCCTTTGGAGGCTGGGGAGGTAGTCAGTGGGTAAAGTGCTTGACTGGGTCACAAGGCCATGTTTGAGCCCAGCACCCACATACAAAAGCTGGGCATGGGACCACCAGGCCAAGGGCAGACCCTGCATTAAAAGGAGAAAAAAAAATCAGCCCCTAGGGCCTGGAGAGATGGCTCAGGGGTTATGACTCTGTCTCACAAGCAGAAGGTTCTGAGTTCGGATCCCAGGTCCCACATTAAAACTAAAACGAAACAAAAAATCAGCCCCTAAAGAGGAATGGCATCCAAGGTTTACCTGTGGCCCCCCCCATACATATATACAACATGGTCTCTCATGCCACCTTCTGGCAAAAGCCCTGTGACCCAGCTCTAGGGTAACGTACATCATATTGGTGAGCTGTCACTGCTGTCTGGAGCTTACTGAGCTATAGCTCTGGAAGTAGAGCTGCCAACCCCCCTCTGCTGCCATTTGATCTTTCACTTGAAAGCCTCACCCAAAGGTAAACTCTGCTCCACACAGGGCTCTCGACTGGAAACTAGCTGGCTGCACATCCGCTGGGCATTGCAGGTAGAGGCTGCTACCTTCTGCTTGCTCTTTCAAGTGGGCACTCCAGTCATCTCTGCTGGATGCTGTGCTAACCTGGTTTGACGACGTTTTCCTATCTGTCTGCTCTTCTCTCTGTTACTTGCTATTTATTCTTTGACTTTGCTTGTATATACTTAATAAGTTCATTTATTCATTAAAACAGTATGTCCGGGGACTGGAGAGATGGCTTGGGGATTAAACCTCTGCCTTACAAGCAGAAGGTCCTGCTTGTAAAATTGCCACGTAAAATTGCCAAGCATAAATGGTGGCAGCTGCCCTTCTGGCCCTGATGGGCAGAGCCTAGGAAATCCCACGGCAATGCCAAAAGGAGGTATAAACAATCCAGGATGATTCCCAAAGTCATCCTTGGTCCTACACAGGGACACACAGTGCCCTCTGATATAGACAGACAGACAAACAGACAGACAGACAGACAGATACACACACACACAGAGATAGATAGACAGATAGAATAGAGTTAAAACAAACAGTATGTCCACCATAGATCTCTGAATCATACGGAATACTGTCGATAAGCTATTAAGTGACAACCCCCAGGATAGCTTCTAGAAAGCATGTAAGGAGGTTGAGGCGATAACTTGATGGGTAAAGAACTTGTTATACAAATGTGGAGACCTGAGCTCAAATTCCTAGAACCCACATAGAACTGGACCCTAGTGTTCCTACAGAGATGGGGGGTGACAGAGGCTCTCTGGAGACTTGTGGTCAACGAGCCTGGTGCACACGGGGGCAAACCCAGCAACCAAAGAGAACCTATCCCCAAAAGTTGGAAAGCGAAGACCAAAGCTTGAGATTGCTCTGTGACCTTCATAACATGCATTGTGAGGCATGTATTACACATACACTTATAAATGTATCACACACAAAAGAAAAGAGGAAAGGAAAAGGGAATAGGGAAAAAGGAAAGGGCAACAGGGAAAAAGGAAAAAGGAAAAAAGAAAGGAGAAAGGAAAAAGGAGAGGGGAGGGGAGGGAAGAGAGGGGAGGGGAGGGGAGGAAAGCTCTGCAGGCTCATACCTACCCTTGGCCTTTCCTGGAAAGATGAACACATGCAAGTGCATTAGACATTTTACAATCATGAAACAAAACCTCACGCTGAAGATGATGGGAGAGTCAGGATTTTTGATTGCTGTGTTAAATGCTTTACAAACTCAAAGGCACATTACACTATGGAAGGAAGAGCCAGACACGGCAGAGCAGACCATAATCCCTGCGACATGGGAGGCTAAGGCAGAAGGACCCCGAGTGTAAGGAAAGCCTTACTGAGGCTGCTTCAAAATAAAACGTAAAAAGCGTGTAGGGAATACAGGTCAGTGGTGGAATATGTGTACGGAGCTCACAGTAGAGAGCAATCCGTAGTTCAGGGAGTGTGGGGCACTATTTCTTTTTCTTTCATTCTTCATATCCACTAGAACTAGTGACTAAATTCACTGAACAACATCAACACTAAAGATGAATTTGGGTGGTGTAGAGAAGATATTCATTAAAGACCATAGTTCAGATCCCAGCACCCACTTAACAAACTGGATGTCTTGCAAATGCCTGCAACTCGAGCTCTAAGGGATCTGGCGCCCTCTTCTGGCCTCTGTGCCCACCTGCACACACAGATGACCTCTGTCTCTAAAAAATGGAATTAAACCTGAAAATTGTATTGAGACAAAGATAGCTTCTCAAACTCATTAAACAGTGTATGTGTTTTTAATTACATTTTTTATCCTATTCGCAAATAGTGAAAGTATCAAACTCTATTTCCTAATATTTATTTTATTATCTATTTATTTGCATGGGTCTCATGCGTGTGCATATGCGTGTGAAGAGGGGACTTGAGTTTTCCTGTGGAGGGTGACTTTGGGAATCATCGTGGACAGCTCTACCTCCTTGCTCTGGGGTCTCCTAGGCTCTGGCTTCCAAGGCCTGCAGTGCAGGCCGCCAGCATTTCCACCCAGCGTTTTCACATGGTATCTAAACTCATATCCTTTTGCTTGAGAGGCAAAGCCTTTAACCCGAGTTGTCTCCCCTGCTCCTTGAAAAACATTAATTGAATCCCCACAATAACAATTTAATGTCTGGAGAACTACGGCTGACATTTTTAATACCTGATGTAATTAGTAACCTAGAATTCTTTCTTGTAAACTACCTGACAGATGCTAAGATCCAAATAATGATTCAAGCCTTCCTAACCTTTGATATAAATTGTTAAAGCTAAGTGCATCTCTTTGTAAATATAATAAGGACAACTGAAAACGCCAAGAGCAATGCCAAGTTATGACCTACTAAAATCCAACCAGGCGGAATAATGTTTTCTCACGTAGTTACGCATTTCAGCACAAACTCTAAAACATGTTACTTTGGTCCTTGGAGGAACTACTTCAAACTGCTTGAATTTTGGAGGCAGACACAGCCACCAAAGCAAAGAAAACCCTGGACCTGGGAGGAGGGTGGCTCAGTGAGTAGAATGCTGCTACGTGAGCACGAGGCCCGAATTCAGATCTCCATGTGAACCTGAGCACATCAGCACACATCTGTGACCCAGGGCTGGTGAGAGCAGATCCTTAGAGCCCCCAGTCCAGCTGCAGCGCGAGCTCTGGGCTCAGCTAGAGACAGAGTCTTAACGTGGGAAATGACAGCAAAAGATTCCCAATATCAACCTCTGATCTCCATACATGTGGTTCAAGTTCATTTGTCCTATTTCCCCATTTAGATCAAATTCTACTTTTCCCAGAAAAGTGTACACCACTCACTTATCTAAGGATATTCCCAAAATTCACTAGGTAAAGAAAGTAAGAAAGCTTGAAAGTTAAAGGGACATTCATAAAAATGACCTGTGACTGTGCGTTAAAGGCAGCAGCTTCTGTTACCAGGACGTTATTTACGTGGTAAAATTGGTCACTGTTCTCCAGAAGTTCACATTTACTTGAGTTGCCTGTGTTTCTGTCACGTCTGCTTCCATGTCACCTCTAGGGGTTTCCCCCTTGTCACCAGCTCCGCAGAGACCCTTTGTTGTACTATATTATTTTTTGGAGAATGTATCAGTATCTGTAAGGTTTCCAACTGCCGTTCCTTCTCTGTCCCACAGTGTAGGATGTAGCCCACCCGCCCTACACTTCTTTTTTTTTTAAATATATGTATATATTTTTTATTATTATGTATGTATTCAATTGTGTGTGTGTGTATGTGTGTGTGTAGAACCACGGACGAATTCGGGAACCACCATGGACGCCTCCACCTCCTCCTTGTTTATTCTGCCCCGGGATTCACAGGCTCCTCCCTAGGACCAGAAGCTCAGGCCGCCCCCACTTCCGCCTTCGCCCTACACTTCTACCACCCACACTTCTAACCTGCGCCAGGGCTATGCTGTTCTTGTCTTGAACTGTTTCTCGAGCATGTTCATAAAATATTGCTAAATGAATGTAAGTTGCAAATTCACGTGGCTTCTGAAGTGTCCCATAGTCATCTCCTCAGTCATAAAGTGCTTACCTTCTAACCAAAGAGGGACCTGAATTTAAAAAAAAAGCCAGGTGTGGTGGGGTGCTGGAGGGTGGGGGAGGGGGAGGGGCAGATCCTGGCTTGCCAGCATGGCTCCTTTGTGAACTCTGGGCCGGCCAGAGACCCTGTCTCAAGTAAGATACATGGCACTCGAGGAGCTGCGGCCAAGTTGTCCTCTGGCTCCACACACGTGTACACACATGTGCACACCTGCACACAGACAAATACAAAAATCCGTTCTGATTCCTTAACTGAATCATGTTGAAGTTGTGAAGAGAAAGCTAATCACACTGTCTGCGTTAGGCAGGCTCTGTAATGCCCACTGCTGCGCCGTCGGCAGCTCCTACACTATCTGTTCAGAACTATTTGCTAATGAACAACAGTGAATCTTGGGACACAGAAATACCAACAAAAGCATCATAACCATGCACGAACATAAAACTACCTTACCGTCTTAATAGAACTCCTTTGCTTCTCTTCCCAGACACCATGGCTCAGTTCAAGTGTGCAATGGACATTTGCTTCTCTGTCATAGGACCCAAAGATGAGTAACCTACAGTACAAAGATAAAATGGGAGAGTCAATACAAGGTATAGTCAACAAATAATTTTTCTCTCATAATTGTAAGAAGTGACACATTATTTCCATTACTATTTTAGTAATAGAAAAAAAATTCAATCATTCATTACACCCTCCAGTAGACAAGTGAAGTGAAGCTTAAGTTAAATGATATTCTCAGACATGCAGGTTTTCAGTAGCAAAGTCCAAAAAGTAGAATTATCTGACTAACTGAACAAGTATCTCTGTGGAATAGACAAGAGCTAGAAAATTTCAAAATAGATTGTCAAATTAAAAATAATAAGTTGCAGAATGACACAGAGACACATCATCTTTTGCACCATCAGTTACAACTGATTATGAAGTTACTTATGTGACCCTACACAAATTATTAGTATTCAACTTTCCAAACTTATTTCCTTCTCTAGCAAATATGGGGTAAAAATAGTAACACTTACCTTTGAAAACTATTCAAGTTAAAAAAGGCAATATACATAAAGGTCTCAGTGCTCAGTAAGTATTCTTCTTTTCACAGTCAAGGAAAAATGGCATTGCTTGCTTGCCACAGCTGATACTCAGTTCTATAAGAACAAGTCAAGCCCAATTATGAGACGCCACATAAGTTCTTATTCTGAAGAAACGCTGTTCACATGTGCCGCTTCCATACATTCATCCTGAGAATCAGCCTGTAATCTCCCGGTTTCTTTGTGGAGTAAGCTTGTGAATAACTTTAGTACTAACAAACACTTCAACTGTGACTCTATTACTTTATCTCTATATAAAGAGCATGGGTAGGAATAAGATAATGAAAAGTAAATTTTAAAAATCCCAGAACTCTGGAGAAAACTGCATACAAAGTTTGGAAAGATATTCTTGTGAACTGGCCTCATGGATTGAGAAGCCTGAATAAACTTAAGTGGAGGGAAAATCCCTAAATTTAATGAATTCTTAAAGAATCTTAAAAAGTGACTTTGAATGCAGAGCCTAACAATCTACTACCAAAAAGAAGGAATTAGAAGATTCAAAATTAAGGATTGAGTTTAGAAAAAGTTATGTTTTCATTCACCGAAGCTCTACTGCCACCATCTGCTCTGAGAGTAAACTACCTCGGGCATCATAGGCACAGAAGGCTGTGCGCCAGCTGCGCGCCACCTCCACACAGCAATGCAATGCTGCGGAGCTGAGAGACAGGAGGCAGAACCTGCAGGATACTCTCTGAAATCTTATTTTACATTCGCATACTGCTTTTAAAGTGTTCGTTTAAAAAATGACAGAAGATAATTCAACACAGTTGGTGTTAAATGTGAGAGCTAAAACTATAAAACTTTTAGAAAAATAAAGAACTTGTAAAAAAAAAAAAGAAAGAAAGAAAAAGAAAAAAGAAAGCTTTTTGTCCTTAGAATAGGCCAAGGTTTATTATGATATACATAAGCACCGAAAGAAAAAATAGAAAAGTTGGAATTTAACATTTCTGAAGTGCTAGTGTGTGTGTGTGTGTGTGTGTGTGTGTGTGTGTGTGTGTGTGTGTCTCCCAGTGGCGGAGCTCCTGCCTAATACAAACAAGGCCCTGGATTGAGTTCGGAACAAGGGAGGAAACAAAAACAAAAACAAAAATCCTAAAGAAGTAATTGTTTTGTACCTTGAAGGACACCATCACATAAATGAAATAATACAGAGAATGGGAGACAGTATTTTTAAAGCACGCATTTGATAAGGGCCAAACACTCATAAAAAGTGAGGAACTCTTACACTTTAATAAAAAGTAAAAAAAGGCAAAGGACCTGAATAGACATCTCCTTCTAAGATATGAAATGACCAGGTAGCTCATCAAACATGCTCAACGTTTTTAGCCATGGGAGGAAGACAAATCTAAGCTACTTCAAACCCACTAAAATGGTTATAATTACTATTGTTTTTTAAGGTTAAAGGCAGCAAAAGATACTGGTGAGGATACAGAGAAATTGGAAAATCTTTATATCTTTCTAGTAGGAATGTAAAAATGGCAGTTACGTTGGAAAACACTTTGGCAGTTGATTAAAAAGCTAATATAAAATTTACCAATTCTACTCCAAGGTAGATAACCAAAGAAATGGAAGCATACTTATATAAAATCTGCACATGAATGCCCACCTAAGAATTACTCCAAACAGTCCCTAGTGACAGCTCAAGTTTCTATCACATACGCAGGTTAAATCAAATGTGTGTTTTCATACAAAGAAATGTTACTTAGCAATAAAATAAAATGCTTACTAAAATATACTGCAATATGGGTAAAACTTTGAAAGAATGTTATGTTAAAGAAGCCAGTCATGAGCAAACATATGTATTTCAATTACATGAAATGTTTAGAATAGGCAAATTTATTGTCTGGAATTGAGATTCTTCACTGGACCCCAGTAGATCAGTCTACTAAATCAAAATGGAGTCAGTGATATCACATAACCAGGGCTAAGCAGATGACTCAGTAGGTAAAGTGCTGGCTTCCCAGGGACGAGGAACCGAGTTCAAATCCTAACAACACACATGAAAAGAAGAGTATGGCGGCATATGCTTGGAACCCTAGTACTGAGAGGCAAAGACAAGTAGATTTGGGGGCTTTCAGGCCTGTCAGTCTAGATGACATATCCAACTCCAGGTTCAGTGAGACCCTATCTCAAAAAACAGAGACAGAGAAAAATACCTGGTGTTGACCACTGACCCCCCCATACACAAACACGTGCACAGGCATGTACAAAAAATGTTCAAGCTGTAACAATCAATAGAAACTTTAAGCAGACAGACCAGTTTTATGCCCAAAACAGATTTCAGTCTACCCGTTAATGTCATCAGGAGTACCCTCTCTTCTAACCTTTACAAAAAGACAGTCAAAGATACTGCATCAGCTTTTGTCCTAATCTGTTTCTTTTGCTCCACTTCACCAAATCTGCTGAGTAGCTATTGCTAAGGAGCATCCATGCCACTGTGTAGAATGGACGAAAGATCAATTCAGGAGTTGCAGGTCAGATCAGCCGGAACTACAACTAAATTTGGCATCAGTTTGTTTTCTGACAAGTGGTTACTTAGGACTGGAAGAGAGGAGCTAATGGAGAATAATGAGTGACTTTAGAAGGAACATGGCTCGTTGAGAGGATGAAAATGCTCTAAAATTAGATTGAGAGGACGGTTGTAAATACATTAAGAGGTCAAATTTGTACACTTAAATACTAATCTATATGATATTTGAATTATATTTCAATAATGGTACTTGAAAGAAAGATAACAATAAATAATCATTTTCCTGAGCAGGCCTGTCACAGGCCCTGGGTGGTGGTTAGTCTCACCGTCTACTTGACTCGCTTAAGAGGAGCCTGCGGGCCTCCTTGTGGGGATCATTCTGATCAGTGTGAGGTGAGGACCCCCGCGCATTGGGGGTGGCAAGATTCCCTGGCAGGGTCCTGGACTGATCAAGAGGAAAAGGAGAGCAGAACGCTCCTGCCCCTTGTCCCCTGCTTCTTGGCTGTGGAGGCTTCGAGCTCCTGCTGCCTCGATTTCCACACAATGATGGAGTGTGGCTTTGAACCAGGAGCCGAAGCAGACCTTTTCCCTTGAAGAAGCCTAAGTCAGGTCTTCATCACAGCAACAGGAAAGGTAACTACTATAATATATTTTTTAAAAAGATCTAATAAATACTTACATTTACTATCAGGTCAGCATAACCTAAGAATCTATTTTTCATAAAATGTAAAAAAATCTCTGATATAGACATCTGCTAACAGACTATATTCAAGAAAGATACCATAAGACAAACTAAATTCTAAACAAAAATCGCTCAACTAGTAAAAGTATCATAAACACTTAACTCTGCTCCTGTCCCGCGGCACTTTTCCTCAGAGCGCCATCTTACACTTGGCCCTGTCTCACTAGGTAACAGCTCTTGTTCTCAGAAGTCCCGATCTAAGGGCGCCCCAGGACGGAGGAGAGTACAGCAGCCAGGGGTCGGAGCACCTCAAGGACACACACCGGAAGGTGCCTGCAACCAGTCCGAGGCCCTGGAGCTGCATCAACTGAACAGTGCAGCCGGAGACCCCGGAGCAGCCCACTCTCCCAGCAGCCTACGGCAGGCACAGCACAGGGGGCAGCTTTCCTGGGTCTCACCTGTGCTGGGGGGCTTTCTGGACTGTGGCTGCCTTGGGCTGTCCTGCCTCTGTCCTGTAAGTAACCTGAATAAACGTGGACCTTGGCTCATCGTGACTTTGGGGTGGGAGGAGGTGGGAGAAGTGTTCATGAAACAGGGCCTGAGCTTGAAGCAGAAAAGGCATTATTTGTCCTTGAAAATCCTGAAAGGGGCTGGAAAGACGGCAAGACTCTGCCTTGCAAGCAGAAGGTCCTGAGTTCGGATCCCAGGTCACACGTAAAAAACATCCGGTGGAAACGGGGGTGACCCACACTTCCTGTCCTGGTGGGCGGAGCCTGGGAAATCCCAGAGCGAAGCAAGAAGGTGGAATCATCCAGGATGATTCCCAAAGTCACCCTTGGTCCTCCACAGGGACACATGTGCCCTCTGACACACACACACACGTACACACACACTCTGAATGAGTGAATTAAGTTTAAAAAAAACTTGAGAAATCAAGCAAATGTAAACTAGAATTATTCTGTGATTGTAATACTCAAAATAGCTTCTCTGCTAAATTAATTTTGAAATTCTGTATTAGCAATCTTCCCCGCAGAACTAAACATTTTACCATACAACATGGACATAATGTCAACAACCAAACTTTCATTTTTAAGTTGATTCAGCTAACACATGAAACAAAAACCAAGTTGCATAATTTTAAAAGACTTTAATCACAAAATTAAACACTTCCTTTTGCTTTATAAAAAAAACAAAGAACTACTACAGTTTGGCTCTCTAACCTCTCCACCCTCCCTGAAAGCATGAAAAGCAACAGGAAAACAAAAGCACATCGATATTCCCAACAAATCAAAGGCCAGTACTTATGTGATAGCAGTGAAATGGCCACTCAAATGCTCTCACAGACTGTAATTATAACAACTGAGGAAAAAAATTTGAAAAAGATATTTACAGATAATGGGAACCTTCTAACTAGATAGAAGTCTACTTTGATATTAATAATTAATCTCAAAAATTACACATGAAAGAATTGCTGGCTTGTGGTTTTGTAGTCTGAGTACATCATTCAACCTGAGCGTTGCTCAAGGTTAAGGCTGTAGGAAGATGGTGGTGCACATTGAAAGGAAGAAAGCTGACACTTTAAGGGCTGCAGGTATCAGCATTGTGAACTCAGCACTTGACCACATTCCTTAACCTTGGGTAGTGCAAGAGGAATTGCAGATGAATCCTGAGCCCCCTTTAGTTATTTTGGTATTTGTATGAAATGACCAAATGAATCAAAGTGCTAATGCTTTCAAATCATGAAGTACAAAACTGGGGAAGAGGAAAGGCAGAGAATGACCCCGTAAGAATCGAATAGTGCTGGACATACAGTGTAGATTCGTGATTTGGAAATCATGTACGATGCACCATGATTGATTGTATCCTCAAACGATGAGCCAAAATAAACTCTTCCTTTCTTAAATTATTCTTTTCAGGTGTTCAATCATAGAAACGAAAAAGTAACTAAACTGGTACTGAAAAGCTGGGCTGTTGCTTTGGTAAAACTGACCGTGTGGTGTATAGGTCCATGGAAAGGATTTGCAGGCAGAATGTGGAAGAGATTGAATTTTGGATTAGAAAATCTTTAGAATATTACAAGTAGAACTTAATAGGCCATTGTGGTGGAAGTCTGAAAGACCAGAATACTGACCAAAAATGTGAAGAGTGGAGACCCAGCTCATGAGTTTTCAGAGAGGAACAGGAATTTATTGGGAACTGGGCTGGAGGCCATGCACTAACTTACATTATGGCAAAAAATATGGCTACCTTTGGAATCTGTCTTGAGAACTTGAATGTTGCTCAATTCAAAAGTGAATAGATTTGTTTTGCAGCGTCACGGTCACTGGGCACTGATCTTTCGCGGTGCTCCTACAGTGAGAGCCAGCAAACGGTAGAGCAGAAAGATGAAAGTGTGTGGTTGGTAAGAAAACACAAACATGTTAAAAGTTACAGACAAAACAGGTTTGAAAGTAGCTAAATTGTTACTACTATTAAAGAGAAAACTGGTGCTTTCCATTGAGAAACAGGAAAGACGCCCTGAGGGCAAGACTCCACACATCAAATGCAAAATGATTTGAAAGAAGAGTCAAAACTTAGAATGTATCTGAAGGGTATCTGCACCCACACAACCACCTGAGGAAGTGCTTCCCAATGCAGTAACATCCACAGGGTACGAGCTTGGCAGGTGTGAAAGACACAAGACTGAGGAGGCAGTGGAATTCATAGTCCAGAGAACTGCTGTGGCCAGGCGACGTGTGCAAAGCTGTGTGAAGCTGTGAAGGTGAATGAAGCCTGTGGAAAACGACAGAATCCTAAGATGTGTGCTGAGGAAAGCTGAGAGTTGGCCAAGAGAGGCTCTGTACGGTGGGGCCACCACTGGCACCCAGACAGTGCCATCATAAGCCCCAGAGACTGGACATAGTTTCAAGATTTGGTGTTTGGTTTGCTGAGTTTCTGTTTTGTTTTGGTCTAATTCCTTCCCACACCACATCCCTTCCTTTGGAATGGGAATATTTATTCTATCCCACTATTTGTTGAAAGTAAGTTTAAGTTGTTCTCTGACATAGCAATTTATAGTTAAGAGACTGTCCTGACTTGGACTTTTTAAAAACAATGTTGGTGGTGTTAAACGTTATGAGGTCTTTTGAAGTTGGACTGAATGCATTTTCCATTACGAGACGGCCACAAGCCTATGGAAACAAAGTGGGAAATTGTAGCTTAAAAGTGATGTGCTAGAGTGTCAAGTTGCTAGCAGTGCAGCTGTGACAGCTAACTGTCAACTTGATGGGATGCAGAATCACTATGGAAGCAAACTTTTTTCACAGGAATACCCGTGCAAGAGTTCCTGGAGCTTTCTCTGCACCTCCTAATGGCAAATGTAATATGAACCTGCTTCCTGACTGGCTACCATGCCTTCCACCATATGTTCCCAAAAACAGCTGTTCTTGCAGCAACAGAAGAATAACTGAAAAAGAGACTAGTACCCAGAGCAGAGTAGCTCTGTGGCGCTAAGAATTTGCTACTAAAAAACTGTGGTCATTGCTGTGATTTTTGTGCCTTTGGAACTGTTCTGTGAGAGAAAGAGACTAAAATTTTAGGCTAGGAAAGCTAGTGAATGTTCTAAGCAGAGCCTAATGGACCATTCTAGAGAGAGCTTAGAGGGTAGTAATGCTAAGAGAAGAATTTCATTGATGTCTGGCTCATAAGTTTTCAGAAGGGAACAAAGACTGCAAGGAAACAGAACTGGGGCAATTGAGTTATGTTTTGGCAAAGAGACTGGCTGCATTTTGCCCATTTCCTAAAAGCTTGATGAAGTTGAATTAAATGTAACAGCCTCATGTCTCTGGCAGAAGGAATTTCAAGACAGCATAACATTAAGTCTATAGCATAGCTAGTTGTTGGTACTGTTACTCAGCTTTATAATGAAAAAGAGCAACAAATCCAAATTAGACATTGAGAAAGAAAGGTGAGGCTTGGTGAAGAAAGATGCATGGCTCTCGTGCTTCAACGGCCATACCTTCCCTCACTTGTTTCCTGCCATAACGGGACTAGATCCACTCTGGAACCATTGAGTCAAATAATAAAGCCTTTTTTTCCTTTACAAAAACAGGGGTGGGGGCAGAGTTCCTAGATTTGCTTATTAATTAAGGTGAGAAGACCCACTCTAAATATGGATAGTACCATTCCATAGACTGGAGTCCTGGAATGAAAAAAGGGCGCTGAGCATTATTATTCATCTCTCTACGCTTCCCAACTGCAGACAGATTGTGCCCAACGGTCTTCATGCTCCTGCCACTGTGCCTTCCCAGCCACAATGGGCTGCATCCTCTCAAACTGTGAGTCCAAATAAACCTGTTCTGACTTAAACTGATTGTCAGGTATTCTATCAAACCAAGTAGAAATGTAGTTCAGACACACAGTAAAAAATTATGATTGAGAAAAATTGAAAGCCATGAGTCTATAATGATAACAGGTAAATGGGGGCAAGGAAGGACTTTTGGCAACAGGGAACATCAACTCTTGTGCTTTTTAAATCTGTATTACATTTAAAATTAAAAAAGAAGAAGAAAGCTTGTTAAGATGTATTTTTAGAACCCAATAAAACATAACAACACTCTAAAAGCTGCTGAGAAAATGTAGGCCTTCCAACAGAACAAGTGTGACTCAGGGAAGAACTGACCTTAATTAGTATCTTCTACCTAAAATAAGTACAGGCTATCCTAAATGAACTGCTTGTAGAAGAGTATTCTCACACAACAAAACCTTCGCTGATTATATTCTTAATTTGTTTTCAAAGGTATAATTGGTTGATAAGTCATACCCCTAATGTGTTCATCACATCATCCAAAGTTAGAATTTGAAGCTAGAATCCTCTTCAAGAACATGTGTAGTTTTATTAGAATATATAAACTATGTACATGGGAACCAAGACGTGATAACTAGCCTGATTTCATTCATATGTGAAATAACTAGCCTAGTCACATCATAAAGGATTTGTATTTCAAAACATGTTATCTAAGATAGTTTTTCAATTAAAAAAAGTTAATTTTACACAATAGAGGTAAATTTAATTTAAAGATAGTAATAGCAGCAATAATCCATCATGTTTCTTTTACTGAGAAAAATGATCTCAAAATAGTTGTTTTTCATGTGATTTTTCTTCTATTTAACTACAGATTGGTATGTTTTCCTTTCAAAATACATCAAATCCTTTAAGTCAGAAGATGGACTAAAAATTAAGCAACAAAAGTAATAACAATGTGAGTACAACACTGATGTGAAATAACATAGCTTCTGAGTAGCAGTAACTGCAAATATAGCAATCAAGTGTCTATGTGGCTAAAAATAAAACACAAAAACTAGCTTTAGTCGACTCAATAAAATGGGCAACTCTGCACTGCACATCATCTTAAAAGCAAAGCCTTAGGACCAATTGTTTAAAACAGAATTACCTCTCACTTTCAAGTTATTACTCAGGAAACCAAAACTGTGCTTTGGATAACCAGAAGTATTTTTTCAGTGTGTGACAACGGTATGCAAAAGAGAACACAGTTTTGTCTAAAGATTTTTTCTTCATTACTTTGTATATGGGGTGCATGAGGAGATGCGAGGACCACTTTGTAGGAGTTCTTTCCTACTTTCACAAGGATTCTGAGGACTGAACTTCATCAGACTTGCCAATAAGCACCTTTACCCACAAGCCCAACTCATCAACCCTCAAGTTCTTTTTTTTTTTTTGACATACAGATACAGCAGTAGTTATGCTAAGATATAAAAGAGGTTCCATCCCCCACAGGGATACTCATGTAGCAGACACTGTGGTTTAGTTACATAACCCAGTTCACAGCAAAGAAACAGCCCTGCCTATTCGCAGGTGAGTAGAACTTGCCTTTCAACACAACACTGGATTTGCATGCAGGTAATTTTACCCACTGAGCCATCCTGGTGGCCCTCTAATGCTTCTCTTCGTATCGTTCACCTTAATTTCACATACCTAAATAATGTCCAGCTGTACACTGTCAATGCTTAACACAGTCTTTGTTCTAGAGCAACACTTGAAGCGAGTCAACAGTACAGGTGAAGCAGGAAACAGTAATCAGAGGAATACTAAAAACAGAGGTCAAAGCCACAAGCTGCTAGGTATGTAGTCAATCCTTAATCTTTCAGCAATGCTATGGCAAAAGGACTCGTTGTTCTCTGCCACTAGCCTCCTAACTATTGTACTGTACACTATGGTTTCTTTTATAAGGTGCACAGCATATTTGACCTTTCTTACAATAGAAAACTTTCTTGTCAAGACTTTCTGACAGAGTGAGCCAGCTCAAGACTTACGAAAATGACTCGGTATAGTACACTCCAAGTGAGTCCGTCAGCCAGGACGCGACTGTGTTAAGCTTATTTGCATTAAGGGTTGGTGATGCATATCAAGTAGCCCCGATCAGGTCATAGAAATGCAGCCTAAGAACAGAAGACTTTATTTGGACTGCTGAGCAGAGAGATTAAGAAGGCAGCTTTCTGTTCTCTGTTGGTGAGTGTGTGTGTGTGTGTGTGTGTGTGTGTGTGTGTGTGTGTGTGTGTAGAAGGTACCGTGTGTGCCTATGGTGGCCCAAGTGTAACTCTGGGGAATCATCCTGGATTGTTCTACCTCCTTTTTGCTTTGCTCTAGGGTTTCCCAGGCTCCGCTTTCCAGGCCACTGTTATTTGCATGCCGCATTTTTATGTGGGATCTAGGATTTGAACTCTGTTCTTTCTGCTTGCAAGGCAGACGCTTAACCCCTGAGCCATCTCTCCAGTTTTCAAATAGTAGATGGGTAGGTCAGGAAAGCACATGAGTGTCAATAAGGAGCTTAATATTTTAGGGAAGGAATGGCAAGCTGCAGTCTAAAGTTCAAGTCCTGGCCTGTTTTATGTACATTACCAATGTTTTTTTTTTTCTTCCAAATTTAAATGTTGATAAACAATCAAGAGGTCATCCCATAACACTTTATGAATGCTTAGGTTCTGTCATAAAGTTAGGCCCATTCATTTATGTATTGTCTGACAGAGTTTGCTGTACATTGAGCTCTGAGTTGGGGGAGCTGCAGAGACCAGATACTCACAAAGCCTAAGATATTTACTGGCCTTTGGAGAGAGTATTCTGCCAACTGCTCCCACTGGGGAGACCTGCGCAACTGAAATGCTGTGAGTGAGAAGCTGGCAGAAGGTGGCTGAGAGAAGCAGGAAATGAGACTTAAGACAAGGGGAAGATTTAGTAATATCCTAGGAGGGAAGCTACTGCATTTCAAGCAAGAGAGTGACAATTATATTTGCATTTTAAAGATCATCCTGGCTCTTAGATAGGGAATTAAAACTTTAAAAGAGAAGTGAGAAAGGCAGTGTAGTAAGTAGTACAGGCAAACTACGAACACAGCTTAAACTATGGTAGTAAAGTAACTAAAATACTAGGCTAGGTAAGAGTACTTGTAAGTGCACAGGGTTTGAAGTCTGGTTTGGTTATGAGCATTTCCAATGACCACGAGCCTCAAAACTATGCTAGGAAAAGCTCTCAACAGGCAAAGCAAGTTAAAAGTATGCCCTCAGAAGATTATGCATCTAAAAACTTGGAATTATTGCAGAATAAATGTTTCCCAATAATAATTTCTAAAGTATAATTTATGTTGTCTAAGCTAGAAAGGATTACTCTTACTAAGCTTACGTTTGAAGTATTTATGGCAACACAACATAAATTAACGCAAAAAGATGAGAACCCTCCCTGAATGTTCCCCCACATCGTCTCGCCTTGGGTGTGGCAGGAGACAAGAGGCCATACCTGCTGCACTCCAGCAACGTGACTTTCAGGCGGCCCTCAGTCAGCGCCCACTGCTGTATGTGGATCTGCTCTTCTTCTTCTTCAAGTCCTTGCGCATTTTGGTAGGGAAAAAACGGCTTAAACCTGACAAAAGTAAAGACAAATCTAAATTTCTGAATAATAAACATCATAACTTAGAGCATAATATCGACCAGTATTTTAAAAATTTCAAAATGAAATGTTTACTACTCTATGTGTTCTGTAAAACTGAAGCTTACCACGCCTCCTCACAACCAACAGCCAACGTGCTACTGGAGTACCAGGACCCTGGTGTGTGGCACGCCCGCACTCACCAGCCAGGACACTTAGAACACAAGAAGGAAGCTACAGGCAGCCAGGAGCTCCTGAAGTTTGGATAAGGCAAGAGATTCTTTGAACCTAATACAAGTGTGTTCTGCAGTGCAAGATGGAAATTCAGAATGAAAGGTTTTTGGGCACAAAATGATAGTGATTAGTACTTAATAATGATGGTAATATCAACAACAATTAACAGCACAGGTATTTGTTAAAAGATGGCGATCATTTACCAGGCAGTGCTAACTGCCTTTCATGCATTATCTTAATGCTGGTACTCCCTCCAGGGCACGGGCTACTACTGGTTCCCTTCTCCGAAGGAAAAATGAGGCAGAGAAAGTTAAGGTTCTGCTGGGCTTTACACAGCAGTGGCCAAACCAGAGTTCAAGCTTGTATGACTTCATAAAGCCCAAGGTACATAATACCACAGCTACTTATGATTTAATTAAGCACTTGTTTATTTACTGTTAATACCCTTGATTTTAGGAAGAGGCTTGGAGTAAGTTATAAATTGTAGGTTTAAAAACTTCAATTTGAAACAGTTCATACGCCTCCATTAAAACAAAGACAAAGACAATGGGAAAAGATTGGACTTGAGGAAATCTATTAATTTTCAAGTTCATTCTAACCACAATATTTGCTAGCTTAGAAAGTTTTAATAGTAAAAAAAAAAAAAAAAAAAAAATCAGCTTGGCACACTGACACACATTTGTAGTCCCAACTACTCAATAGGTTAAGGCATGGGTAACACAGCACGAGACAGAGAGATTTTCTTAGTTTCACCTTTAAGATCCATCACAATCTTTCTAATTGCATATTCTTTCAATAAAAACCCTTTCGTCTGGAAGCCGCCTCCTTTTCTCAAAAGGCACCATGCATTCTTGACTTCAACCCTTTGATTCCAACTGGGGAGTACTTTCCTTGCTCCTCAAAGAGCCCAACTCTCTGATTCTTTCCCTGTTGGCTTCCGGCACTAGCAGATTGGCACACACTAGTTTCTCTTTAACAATTAGTTAAGCGGCTGTGCACCGAAGCCTGTGACTCCAGCATGTCTGTTCTCACACATCTCAGTGCCTCATACCCTCACCTGGGGACCTCACACACTCAAGAAACTTGAGCTCTGTTGAGCTGATTTCTATTAATCCAACACTAAAAATGAAGTAAACACTTGGAGGATATTGGACCCACTACAGTTTATTCTGAAAGATCCCAATAAAGGGGGCGGGAGGGGGGGATGCAGTTTTATGGTTTCCCAGGAAAGAACACCAAAGGAAAAACCTTTTTACAGAAGCCTAAGTAGGTACACCGACAATGCTCAGAGTTTGTGGCTTTTAACTAGCTAGTATATAGAAAGTAGAGGCCTCTATGCTCCCAAACACTACGCTAAGTTGCAGTTAAAGTCACATGATTTAGATATACAACAAATTTTTGGACAGGAAAAAAAACAGGAACCAAACATATTAATAAACCTCTATAGTTCGGTGTTTATTTATTTATTTATTTATTTTATTATTATTATTTATTCAACTGTGCGCATGTGTGTGTATATGTGCGCACGCGTGCGTGCGTGCGTGCATGCGTGTGTGTGTGTGTGTGTGTGTGTGTGTAGAACCACGGACGAATTCGCGAACCACCATGGACGCCTCCACCTCCTTCTGCCCCGGAATTCACAGGCTCCGCCCTACCAGGACCAGAAGCGCAGGCCGCCCCCGCTTCCTGCCTGGCGTCTATAGTTCAGTGTTTTTAACACACAAGACTTACAACTCTTGAAGAATGAATACTATCTATTACCTATTACACTAAAAAAATTACATATCACTACATGCACAAGAAACTTGAAACTGATAATCCAAATTACTCAATTAAACTGTAACTTCTAAGAATCAATTCAACTTGTCAAGTATGAAATCAAAATTCTCACAAGAGTATGAATTGAATGTTACATGGCATAAAGTCTAACCTAGGCTTATTATCATTAATACAGCATTTTGCTAAGAGTGTTCAGCACTAAAATACATTAAAATCATAAGAAAGTGTATTGCATTTATGATAAACACACCAAACAGCAGAATAAAGCTAGGAAACAGAACCCACCCACTCAAAGCCCTAGGAATACTTGGCTTTCGAAAAATTTTAAGATTAAATCTTTAGTGGCCACCAATCCATATAGAATCTAAACAACCAATCCGGCCACCTTTCACCCCTTTCCTTTACCTCCCTGTCCCATTATGTCCTGCTAACCTATGGGATTCAAAAAGGTTGGTTTTGAGCTCGGCCCTCTTTAACAAGCTGCTTGTTTTTTCTTCTGCAGAAAACTTAAGACTGCTGTTCAGCAGGCTAGCACGAGGAACTCGGCTGCTTCCCGGGAACTCTGCGGAAACAGTTTAAACCATCTCTGAGATGGTCCTAAGGGCAAAGAGCAAATGAAAACACATCTACTCAAGAAGTTCTACAAAAATGGATTAACCAAGTGAAGTGTGTAGTAGTTGAACTAAGCCAGTTAGTTCCCTGTGCTCCCCAAAAGAGCATTCTCCTTCCCCAAACTGAGACGGAGCTCACCAAGCCCCAGCCACAGGGTACTAAGGCCAAGTTCTAGAAGTGCAGTCAGGAGGTGGGTATACTGTTCTCTCATCCCATCCCAGAATGAGGGGTAGCTCAGGCACAGCACCCTGTGAGAAGAATGCCACGGCAGAGGGGCCCAAGCTACCTGTGCCTGACCACAGAGTGACAGCTCCGGTGAGAACGACACCATCAGCCTGCCACCTGCACCCAGCGATCGCCTCTTAGACTTCAACTGTCGCCCAGAGAGAAGCCTGCCATTGCCCCTACTCCTGCCTTGAGGAGGAGGAGGAGGAAGGAAGAGAGAAGAAGGGGAGTGGACTAGCTATCTCCAAATCTCTTCATAATAAAGCTAACTTCTGGTACAACAGATGATGCAAAGCACAAACATACATGTCCTTCCAAGAACAATGCAGACTGCAGGGCAAGACAAGTGGGAAGATCCTTAGACCACAGGCAGGCCACTGAGTTCCTAGGAAAAATCAGGATATAAAAGGCTGGGAGCAGGTCTCTAGGTCAAACAAACATCTATCGACAAAGAGCAAAGAATTTTATCATTATAGGAGTCACATCTCAACTAGATTAGCAAGTATAACAATTTATGCTTCAGAGCTTTAAGTTCTGCAACTTAACACTTCAGTGAGTTAACAAACTGCACTAAAATAATACAGGTAAGTCACTAGAAAACAAGCAAATACTCAGGCATCCAAGCCCACGCCTTTGTAAACACAGCACAGACTTGAGCTGAAGATTATATAACCTGATCCTGCCTCAAAAACAAAGTATCAAGCACAATAGTAGAAGAGACCAGTACCCAAGAACTACTTCAGGGCTACTATCTAAAATTCCTAGTTTCCACCAAAAAACTAATGACACATGCAAACAAATGAAAAGATACCCACACTGCAGGGGAGAAAGAAGAAAACTACTTAGGAAATAACTACTTACGAAGACTCTGCACAAGTCACTGTAAAGAAGCTCACAAGAAAAAAGGAGCATAAGAGGAAGGGGACTGTGATAGGTTACATTAAACAGTACTGGCAAAAAGATCAAAAGAAAAAAAAATTTTAGTGTTGAAAAGCATAACTGAAATTCAAAGTTCACCCGAAGGGCTTTCAACGATTGGAATTAGCAGAGGAAGAACCAGTGAATTTTAAGACAGAATTAACGGTGGTTACACAAGCCAAAGAAGGGAGAGAAAAAAAAATGAAGAAAAATGAACTGAGCATTAGAGAAATATATGACGCCATTAAACTTGCCTCCTACCACATAGAGAAGGAGAAACAGGAAAACAGAAAAAACTACAAGAAATAAGAGGTGGTCAGTAGTCACAAAGGCCACATATTATTTGACTCCATACAAAAATCCAGAAGACAAAAGTCTATAGAAACAGAAAGCACTTTTTAGTGGTTGCTTAGGAATGGAGAGAGGTAAGAGCCCAAGAGCAGAAAGTAAAGTCAGAGGTTTTCTTTCACAGGCATAAAAATGGTTGCATGGATATGTGAACGTATACACCCCAAAAAGAATCTCACTAAATTTCAAGCCTTAGATAGGCAAATTACATGGGATATGAATATTTCAATCAAATTATTAAAAAATACATGATTTTGTCACTGCTTTGACATGTAAATTCTTGGCTAAAATAACCTGATTAAATAATGAAAACAAGTAACAGATCCATTAAGACAAATTTTAGTCCTTTTAAAGTTTCTATGAAAGCAAGCTTTTATTCAATTGTCACCATAGTAGGTATTAATTGTGTTAAAACACTATTATTTTATTTTCTATGCTAGTCCTTAACAATAACCTTCAAAACTAGGTGCTAGTAAATGACCAGTTCATAAAGAAAATCCTAGAACTTTTACACCTAGTAAATGCTACAATTAAAAGCAGAATCTGTATTAGTGTGCAAATACTTCTTCCACAACTGAACACATCAAGGCCAGAACAGATGCGTATTTTCTCAGTCTGGAGAGCAGGGTGCAGGCAGGGCTGGCCCTGGTGGGGTCTTGTCTTGGGGTGCAGATGGCTGCCCTCTCACCGTGTCTTCTGACCTTTTTTGTATGTAGATTTTTGGGTCTCTTCTCAGAAGGACATTAGTTTTATTCTGGATTCAGAACACAGTCCAAATGTAGCGCCACAGCTTCATCCTCACGATGGGGCTGCGGAGACCACCAGAGAGTCTGCAGGAAAGGACCTACGCGCCTCAGGGTGCTTGAGAGAGACGCGCAGCTTCCCTCGATGGTTATACTCACTCCTCAAGACAAGAAGAAGCGAAGCAAGACTTCAAAGTGCTTCTCAAAACAAGCAATTCAGGGAGAAGCAATGCTGAAGAATGCATCTTAAAATATAAGCCCAGGAAATGAAGGCGAAAGATGGGAATGAAGAGAATGACCCAGAAAACAAGTCAAGGGAGTAATGACATCCTAAACTGAGTGGGAAGCCAAACAAGGTACAAATACAACTGGCAGAAGCAACAGGAGAATGTGGTTAAGGCAGTTTGGTAAAACAATAAAAAGGAATGAAAACTTGGCTCAAAGAACATACTGCTTTGGATGCTACAGAAAGAAAACAGGACCCGTGCATAACAGAAGGCAGTTCAGGAACAGACCCTATTTATATACACATAATAAAATATACAGAACAAAGGAGACTTAACTATGAACAGAACACAGATGTTAATCAATTTGATGAAAATAAAAATAAAGTTCCATAAGAGAATTGAAAATAGTGATATAATTGTATTGGGAAAAGGCAAAGAGAAGATGAAAAAGGTTTTAACCAGTAAACGCTCATCTGTCTCATGAGCCAACCAGTATCTTAGCAACATAGAGTCACACCATAATGAACCATACATTTACAGAATGACATGCCATGTAAAAGCTATTATATTCATTAACTTGGTTAATTCCCACAATAATTCTATGAGATAGGTACAATAATTAGCAAGCATTCACTCTGCAGATGAGGGAACTGAGACTCAGGAAAGTTAAAGAACTGGCTCAGGGACACACTGCCAGCTTCAGAACCGTTTATACCTCTCAACAGCTGTTTGTCATAGTCATTTTTCTTTTACTTAAATCAGCACTGAGACACAGGCGAAAAGGGAGAAAGGAGTATTTATTTGGTTTGTGATTCCAGAGGGAAATGTGGTTCATTATGGCAAAAATCACATAGCGGAAGGCCTGGCTGAAGACAGAAACAGGAGGCTGGTTCACATCACAAAGCCACCAAGAAGCAGACATGGCCGGAGCTAGAGGAAGCAGAGCTGGGCTACCAAAGCTCAAGGCCGCACCTGCGATACCTTCCGTCCCTAACATTAACAGCGTCCTAACATTAACAGCGGCTACAGATTCAAACGTGAGCCATGTAGGGGACAATTCATATTCAAACCAAGAGACCATTAAAAAGAGACACTGGTTGCACATGACGGTACCTCTAGAGTGTGACTTGGGGAAACAAACTACAACTTAGAAAAGTTAACCGACAACTTTTCTAATTAATCTTTTTGTTTTGGCTGAGGTTAAGGCTCAGTGATAAAGATCTTTCTCTACAATCAGCAAAAAATAAGTTAAATCCTTCTGTTCTATTTGATTTTTACGTCATATGCATTAATTAAAATGAAAATAGATAATAAAAATACTGGAAAGGATGTGAAACTGCTTGGGACAACTCAATTATAATGACTTTGAAAACCATCATTCTCGATGAAAATGGAAGAGATGCTCAGCTCACAACTCAACAATCCTAGTTGAATCATATCTAAGAGAAATGTTCATCAAAAGATTGGTGCAAAAAATAATCATAATACCAACGGAATGGCTGGCCATTCACACAGGAGTGCTCCCCAAAAACACAACGAATGGACTACACCTACACATGACATGAAACATCACCAACATTAAAGAAGCTAGACCAAAAAATTAGTGCATATAGTATGATTAGGTTATAAAGTTTAAAAACATGCCAAATACTGTTAGAAATTAGGAGGGTAATTACTTCTAGGTCAAGCAGGGATGGGCAGTAACTGGGTAGCATATGACTTTTTAAAATGTGTTCGTGTGTGTACAAATATGAAGGCAGAGGACACCCCAATGTCATTCTGAGGAAGGCCGTTACCCCCTTGGAGACAGGTCATTCGCTGGCTGGGAATCACCAGTTAGTCTAGGCTGGCTGGCTGCTAAGCCCAGAGGTTACTTCAAGTGCCTCTACTTCCCCAGTACTGGGGTTTCAAGTGTGTCAGCACGCCTGGCATTTTTTATGGATTCTGGAGAGTAAATTCAGGGCCTCACGCTGCTCTCATGGGTCTGTTCACCTTGTCAAAATTCAATGAGCTAATTTTCACATTTACAAACTTTTCCAGGGCTTAATGTTTAAAGAAGCAAGTTTGATTTTAAAATGTGCACTGCTGGGCTGGAGAGATGGCTCAGGGGTTAAGACTCTGTTTTGCAAGCAGAACGTCCTGAGTTCGGATCCCAAGTCCCATGTAAAAATGCCAGGTAGAAATGGCGGTGGCCTGCACTTCCTTACCCTAGCGGGCAGAGCCTGGGAAATCCCAGAGCAAAATAAAAAGGAGGTAGAATCAATCAAGGATGATTCCCAAAGTCACCCTTGGTCCTCCACAGGAACACACACAGTTCCCTCTGACAGACAGGCAGGCAAACAGACAGACAGACAGACTGACACACACATACACACACACACACACACACACACACACGAACACACACAATAAAGTGCACTATTTTGGTGAATAAATCCATGGATGAGAGACTCTTTTGTGACATCTAAAATGTTTTCACTCTAAGATGCCTTTTCAAGATTGTTCTTATAAAGTGTTCTGACCGCCAGCTGGCGACATCTCCAACACAGGCATCAACAAAACTGTTTGCAAACACTGTGCTCTTCAGAGAAGAAGGGTTTACTACAAATCCTGCACAAAAATATGCTGCTGAGGTCTGGATCTAGTCGACTTCAGCCGGGCTTGTGAGTTCTTGCCTCAGAGATAAATTTACTAGAGCTTTCAGCCAATAAAAGGGCCTCTGCAGCAATCAGAGCTGGTTCAAACGGACACACAGCAAGCCTTTCAACTCTAGCAATGCTCGGCCAAGGCAAGAGGAGGACTTGACAAAGAGATGAGGTGTGATGAAAGGCAGACACAGATCGGAGCACAGTCTCAACTCCATAACTCAACAATGCATCTGACCTCGGTGAGGTTTTTCAACTCCTTCTCCTTCAATTTCTTGTCTCAAGTGGGGGAGGTTGTATTTTTTTTTTTTTGTTATATAAAAGAGGATGAAGACAATTTAAATAGCAACACTTTGTGAACTCTAAATGCCATTTAAATGATATCTGCTAAACACAGACTTCTTTAGTGTCTGTTATCTACCTCTGCAGTACTTGTCAACATATTTTAAAAATCTTTCCACATTTATAAAAGGACAATATTCTGCCTGTTACATCCATACATTGACCTCAAGTCATACATAGCACAAGGCACAAGTAAAATAAAGCTTTAAGAAAAATAATTTTCTTTAAAAGCAGATCTTTAATCTACATAATTTTCAAAAATAACATGCATTTTATAAACTGACAAGATAGATGAAAAGATATTTAAATCTGAAACATTATCTGAACCGACCTCATTTCCTATGGGAAGCAAAAGTCAAAACATTTCTTATCTTATTGCCATTTATGTGCCAGGCACTGTTCTAGGCGCTTTACCCATATTGTTGACTCATCTAATACTTAAACATGCATGTAAACTCGTTTCTTTTTAATTGATCAAATATACATATCACATGCAACATTCAATTTTAAGAGCATCACAACCATTTGAGAATTAAAAAGCTTCCACATACTTACTATAGAACATTATACATGAAAGATTAATCCATAAATATCCGATAATATAGATGATAAAATTACATGCTAAAGAGACGAGAAAGACACAAACACGTCTAAAAATAAGGCTATATCTGAACTTGCCAAACTGAATGATATTATCCATTTGATGGAACTATGTTGTTCTTATTTTCCTGACAAAACTAAGTTAGGCTGGTGTGATAACAAAATAATATGTACTCCACTATCCTGGAAGGAAAAGGAAGGAACAAAAGGAAGGGAAAAAATTAGAAGTAACTCAGCTTTCATAGGAATTGAAACAACTGTATCAATATGAAAAAAATGATTCCTTAGCAGCATCCTTCTTTTCCATGACACATATTCAAGTGTTTTAAAATATATTATTATTTTAACTTACAATACTCATAGAGGTGTAATTTTTTGTTGAAGGAAACAGAAGAGTAAAATAGTTGAAAGAATGTACTTGTTTTGGCTTCAGTCCACTCTTATGATGATAAACACCTGACACAAACAGCTCACGGGAACCAGGGGCTTCATGGAAGAAGTCTCACACTCCAGTTAAAGGTTGAGAGCGCTGGTCATGCACGAGCGAGGGGCAAGGACCAAAGCTGTGGCCTTGCTGGCCTGCAGCGTGCCAAATGCTCAGCAAGTTCTGTCTGCACCCATCTGCCCAGGGAATGCCACCAGCACCCCACGCTGGATTGCCCACATCAGTTATGCAGTCAAGACACTCTTGCAAGTTTATCCAGAGGCCTACTTGAACTAGGTAACAGCTCACTGGGAGTGTTGAGGCCCACCTCCGAAGGGTCAGGTTGACATCTAAGACCATCATAACACCTAACATGTTAAACAAGTTAGAAAAAATTTTAAAATGTAGGAAAATATCTACGTTAAAATGCAGTGTGAAAGGGCCAAGTGTGGGGATGCCTGAAGTCTTTGCTTGGGAAGCGGCTGAGGCAGCAAAGTGGCCGGTTCAAACATTACTGGCTCTTCATCTTTCTTTGGCTGAGGAACAGCTCTCTCGTCAGCTGACCCTTAAACCCCACTGCTGCAATCCATACAAGTTTTAATATCCATAATCCTCAATGTTTGTCTTCCCTCTGGTTTTCTGTGATTTCTCCCCAGCCTATTTCTTTCAGACAAGGCGGTTTTGAGTTGTGCTGCTTTACCTGACTTTGGTTTGACTCTATTACTTAGTAGGTTTGAGACCTTCTGGGCAAGGTACTTCAGTATCAGGAGCCTCCAGTTCTTTATGGTAAGACCAATATATATAATAAGGCGCATATTCTATAAAATTATTTTAAGGATCAGATGAGAACTTTCTCATAAAGCATTGGGACACAGTGACGTGATCTAGAAATACTTCCAAACAAGCTTTCTACATATCTGGATTAAGGTTGGTCTTCTATAGACACGTTGGAGAACAAACTCATTCTCCATAAGGGATTTCAGAACCAATGTTCACGACGAACATGGGTTCACACTCATGACTATTCTCTTTCCCCAACTTCAGTTTCCACACCTCTGTCCTATTTTCTCTTTTAAACTGGGCCCTTTACAATAGCACTCATAAAATGTACTTGGCAAAAGAACCTATCAACGAAGTATGCATCCTTATTTTAGTATTACCTTTCTACTTCTGTATCATCAAGCTTATATTAAACTGAAAATAATAAAAAAATCTGTCTTAAGGATACACATAAAAAACTGTTCTATATGGGATTTCTTAGAATGTACAACTAATAACAGAGTTTATATTTGGGGAAATATTTTGATTTCTATATCTGCGTAAAAAAATACTAAATAGTTACAATACTATGAACAAGAATAAAAATACTATTAGTACAAATTCCACCCCCACTAGTCACTCATAAATGCTCTACCTAAAAACGTTATTTTTCAAACTCCTAATTTACATTTAAAATTGGGGAAAAATACATAGCAGGCAATGAGGGGATGGGAGATAGGAGGGATACTGGAGACAGGAAGGACAGAGGGACTTACAAAAAAACCCAAAGATGGTGGGAAGTAACCCAGAAGAACATCCCATTGTGCTTGTATTATTGTGTGGACAACTGACTTGAAAGTCCCTGTGTGCTGGCTCAGGAGCCAAGGGTTGCTCACTTACCTCACAAAACACAAAACAGCACTGAGTTAAGACTAACTTTTTCTGCATGTGAATGTAAATGTTCTTATGTACGTGCCTGTGAACAGGGAGACCAGAGGTCAATCACGGGGTGTCTGCCCCCATTGCTCTCCATCGTAAGTTTCTGAGACAGGATCTTTTACTGAACCTGGAGCCCATCCACTCGGCTGGGCTGACTGGCCATGAGCTGCAGGGACCCTCCGCTCTGCTTTGTCCTGCAGTGCTCCAGCACACATGTTCTCTGCATCCACTTCACATGTGCGAGCTGGGGTCTAAACTCAAGTTCTCACGTTTTTGCAGCAAGCACTACAAGGCAGAAGCATCTCCCCAGCCCCAACCAGTAACAACTCTTAATCACGACAACTGTTTTTAATTATCAGTTGTCACCTATTACCTTGCTTTAAATAGACTGTTTCTGGGCTGGAGAGATGGCTCAGGGGTTAAGACTCTGCCTCAAAAAACAGAAGGTCCTGAGTTCAGGACCTCAGGTCCCACATAAAAAGGCCAGGTGGAAACAGCAGTGGTCTGTACTTCTGGTCCCGGTGGGAGGAGCCTAGGAAATCCTAGAGGAAGCAAAAGGAGGTAGAACCAATCCAGATGATTTCCAAAATCACTCTTGGTCCATCATAGGACATACAGTGCCCTCTGATACACACACACACACAGACACACACACACGTAAAATAAATAAATCGTTTCTTACTATTACGTTAAAAAAATACTTTGAAGACTTTTTATTCCCTTTTCTACTAATTATTTCTGCAGTGCATAGTACCCTTGTCAAGATGGTATTGCACACTTACTAAATAAACTGAATCTCTTCTGAAATCTTGTGGAAAGAAAACATCATAAGGAAAAATGATCACCCTCCTTACTGTGGTCATAAGTACAGAACAGATAAGTCAATCTGCATGTACAGGGCAAACAACAGACCCCATTCCACTCAGGAAGATCTGAACAATAGAAATGAGGAGTAAATTAATGCTTTAAGGTTGTAACAGCTATTTCCTAATTGTTCCTCATTCAAGTAAAATAAAAATATCTTCTGGAATATAACTGATTTTGCTATATACTTTAGTATATAATTACCTCAAGGAAGCTGAAACTTATTAAATAGCAATACTCATAGTATGAACAATGTATATTAGGATAAGAATAGAGAAATGCTAAATAATGTTATCATGTATTTGAGTAATTCTTTTTAAGAACCTTAAACACTAGGTTTTTATTTCATTTAGTCTAAAAATAATAAGCAGTATGATTTGTCCAAGGATACACTAAACCGAGAAATCAATAGTAGTTACAGAAATAGAACAGAAATTCCTTATCTTCTAATCCTGGCACTTCAGGGCCAGAGGCTGAGTTACTTTCAAGAGAAATCTTAGGAGCAGAATTATTTTCTAAGCTCCAACAATTATTCCCAGAGCCTGGTTCAATAAATTCTCATTGACCACGGTGACTTTCAGAATTGAGTCCAAATCTGAACTCTGAAGTTATTAAAAAGTTCAAGTATTTTGAGGAATTTACTCAGATAACTTTAAGAAGGCAATTTATTCAAACCATAATTTAGATATACTGCATCTATAGATTTGATTACAAGTTAAGATTATCAAAAATTTTCTTTTTGCATTTTACTCATCTCAAAATAGCTGAACTTAGCACTACTTACCACACCAGCTTTAGTAAACAAAAGGACATGCTTCACTGCAAATAGTAATTCTTCCCATGGCAAAATTCTCCTATTGTGGTCTGCTTAAAATCCAAAGAGCTAAACAGTGGGAACTAATAGCCTTTCCAGTATTAAAGCAGACTAGGTGCCCCTTGTGCTACATTTACAGAAAAACAGTATACTTTGTAACAGTGAAAACAAAGTCAAATTTCGATGCCTTATAAAATAATTACCACACAGATGAAATTACTTATATCAGAACGGCTTCCTTTAGTCACAGTGACAGTATTACTTATTAAAAAGTCAGAATTACATATTTGATCAAACAACCAAGGCAGTAAGACTATATCTAGTTCATAATCACAATTATCCTTCATACTGAGTATTAGTATATGTAACAGGTATGAAAGACTTGTATGGAAAGGACAAAACCTCAGTAGACAACACCTACACCAGATGCACTATCTCGTACATAGTCTTATCTTTGCGCAAGTTGTCTACAAATAGAATACAAGTCATTTTTCAAAATATGGACTCTCGGACTCCACTACTGTGAATACACATACACACACACACACACACACACACACACACACACGCGTGCACACACACATCTCTCTCCTTCTCTCTCTCTTTCTCTCTCTCAGTTCTCTCACTGTCAGCTCCTAAACAGAAATAACTTAGGTTAGCACTGCTATATGAGACTTTTGTTAGCTTGGTTTTTCTAAACAGGTTGTCACATAGCCCAGGCTCAGTATATAGCCAAGAATGACCTAATGAGGTCCTCTTGTCTGGAATTATAAAGTGTATGCCACTGCTAGTACTGCTACATAAGATGTTATAGCCAAAAATAGTAGTCATTTGTAGCTATAGATTATACAGTAAGATACAGACTTGATACTAGAAGAAACTCATTTCTAAACAGAGTAGGTCATGAATACCTATGTAATTAGTATTTTCTTATCAGTGACTCATGTAAGTATAACAGGTAAACACAAAATAAAGTCTGCTTGTTTAATTTTATTACAATAAGCACAGTGTTTTAGTACATAGCAACAAGAATGTACGCTGGGGGTAAAAAGTTTTCTAGCTCTTTCATTAAAGCTAAGCAAGACTTGCTAGTTCAACTAGCTAGTCCTATATCATCAGCTCCATCTTTCTACAACACATGAAGAATTCATCAACATACACACCCAGTGAGCTGAGTAGAGAATGAAGAGAAATGTATTTTAAAGCATCCTGCTGATTTTGCAAAGTTGGCAATTATGTACTAAACTAATGAAAACAAGTTTTACAGTTAATCTACAGTTAATATTGACTTAACGAGGAATATGAAATTAAACACCAAGACTTGTGGAGAGTCAGAGAAGGCTGAAAACATGTACCTGTGTTTGCTTTCTTATGGAGAGGAGAGGATGGTATCCATATGGAGAAAAAAGACGGTCTAAGAGAAAAGGCCCAGGAGTTAAGGGTAAATGAGCTGGATGCAAATAAACTGTCTTGAGATATAGTCTTGTTACGTACGAGTCTACCTGCAGGGTCACACTTAGAATGATACTGTAAATAATGAGAGGGATGGAGGAAGAGAGGCCGGGACAAAGGAGGAGGAAGAAAGAGGCAAACAGTGAAATCTATTCAGTGCAAGAGGCTTGAGTGTTGTGTATTGACCAGTCAGATTCATTTTTCCACTGTAACACTGGGTACAGTAGGAGCTGACTTGTAATTACAATTATCTTAACTACTCCATTCCATGTTAATAGCTGTAAGAAACTGACAAAACACATTTAAAGCATTCAGCATGCACTCAATGCGCAGAAGTCTATGACATTGTTATTTGTATTAGCTGAGAAAATGGGGTGGACTAACAAGGGAATAACCAAGCTTATAGTGCTGTTATCAGTGTCACACTATGCATCTGTAAAAGCAAAGTAGAATATTTAGATTCCCAAGATATACCCAAGGGAACAAAGCAAGACGCTCTCACACTGGAGTAGTGAATATGATATTGCTTTTGTTTTTGTTTTTAATTTATTCAATTGCGTGTGTGTGTGTGTGTGTGTGTGTGTGTGTGTGTGTAGAACTACGGACGAATTCGGGACCACCATGGTCGCCTCCACCTCCTCCTTGTTTACTCTGCCTCAGGATTCACAGGCTCCGTCCTACCAGGACCAGAAACGCAGGCTGCCCCCTGCTTCCACCCAGTGTCTATACATGGGGTCTAGGATCTGAACTCAGGACCTTCCGCCTGCAAGGCAGAGGCTTAACCCCTGAGCCATCTCTCCAGCCCTGATATTGCTTTTGTTAACAACACTTTTTTACTGCATCTATTTAACAATAATTTTCTCTAAGGAAATGTATTATAGGAGATTTTAAATGAAGGGGAAAAATTCAGTATTTCATCTGGACAATATCTGATGCATCTCTACCTGAGGTACTGGATAATCCACAAATAATGAATTTGATTGGTTATGGGAGGAAAGATATACATACTCAGCAACTATCACATAGGTTCATCTACAATCAGTTGGTGTCTCCCTTTTCCACTTGGTAACTACAGAGCTGAGGGCGGCAAATGACCAAGCTTGTAAAAGCACTTGCTGTCACGCCTTATGACCTGGGTTCAGAAGACACGCAATGGAAGAACTGACTCCTGCAAGTTGTCTTCTGACTCCACGCGTCTGCAGTGGCACACTTACCCACACGCGAGCACATGCGCACACACTCAAATCAATAAGGAAACAGACTAATGAAGAGCTGAGACTTCTGCCCAGGGCCCGTAGTGGAGAACAGGGCTGAAACACGGACACAGATCCCCGCCCTGCAGAGTTTATTCTCTGACAGAGAAGGAGGCCTGAGGACTTGTCTACATCCTCCATCCAGAAGAAGTAACTCCCCTACCTAGGAATTCGCTCTTACCATCCACGGCTGTATGCGTCTGGAGGAAGTAACACGCACGCCGCCCATCACAGACAGCAGACATGCAGTGTTTGCTGGCATTAGCAGTCTTGACAGGCATTTCAGAAACGTTGCGTAATATACCTGCTGAGGATCTGGCAGCTGACTTTATGACTCTCCAATGACCTTGATGTTCACTAATGCCATGCCTGACAAGAAGAAGTGATTTATAACACTTGTTTCCTGACATTACTCTGAGAGTATGGAGAATGGAACAGAATGCAAGGGCAGAAGTGGCCCCCACAGGTCATGGGTTCGAATCCTTGGCTGCTGGAGAGAGAGAGTGGCACTTTGGAAGGTGGAGTCTTGCTGAAGGAAGGTAGGTCATGGGGTGTGGCCCTGAGGTTTGGTAACCGACCCTGTTTCCTCTAGGTTTCGCTGCTGCTCCCTGCCTTCCTGGTAGCTGCTGAGCCTGACCTGAACCACACTTCAGCTTCTGCCTCACGCCACACTGGGCTACGTAGCCCCTTGGGAAGGCCAGCAAATCCATCTCTTTCTCCCTTACGTTGTGCATGAGTGTTGTCTCACAGTAACAAAGAAGTGTGATTTGCATCAAATTTCATTTGTGAGTATTCTGGAATTACTAAGTAAAATTACTAAGTAAAACTTTGCTGGTGCAGTCTGTCCTACTCTCTGGAAGGCAGCTATGCTTTCCACTATACCACCCACAAAAAGGTCCGCCCTTTTTTTAAACAACTTCAAAATTTAAAACATTTTTAAAAATTCAGAATTTACAGGTCTAAAAGCATTAGGCTTCAGGAACTCCTGGCTTAGAGTAATGATTGTTTTACCTTTCTATAGAAATGCAGCATGGTTTGTAAGAGTCCAGAATTTTTATTATTAATTGACTGATTCATTAACTTAGAACTGACAAGCCACTAATCCTAAGTCTCGGGTTTCCACATCTACAAAGATCAGAGCCCCACCTTTTACACTTCGGAGCGAGACAGCAAGTCTGTGAACTGCTCCCAGATGTCCGGCCAGTATATATTTAGAAAACTGATGCTACAGCTTGGCTCATCTGGTAGACTTTTAGAAATACCTGTACATCAATATTGAATGCTTGATAACGCATGTTTCTCCAATATAATCCACATTATCTGTTTAGGGCCATTTCCAGGAATGAACTGTGGCTTTCTGGGACAGCCCATACACCTGCACAGTACCAGTTAAAACCCAACACCCACTTTGGATTTTGAAAGCAATTTTATCAACACATTATTTGCCATCTAAAGTACCTGAAAAGTCTGAATCAATGAAATTAACAGCGCCTTCAGGAAGCCCATTGTGCCCGAAGTAAAACCAGCATCACACTAGGTGTACGCTACGCTGAGGAACCTCAGGTGACAATGCGTCACACAGCAGTCCTTGATCACAGGAAGATACATGAAGACGCTTGACAGCAGTGTCGCTATCTGAAACTGCAAATAGCACTGAATCTCCATAAAATGCTTCCCCTACATCTATGATGTGGCACAACGACCAGTTGATTGCCTGAGCACAGATACTGACCTCTCCTCTGCATGTTTCTTATAAACTGAGAGTCTTAAATACAACCACCATTCTGAGCTTACCCTAGAACTAACAGCATGAGAGCACAGACGACCATTTTGCTACCACACAAAATCCACCCTAACAGTAGCTATGGTAGTCTGCCATCCACATTTACTGAAATAAGTAACTTTTTAAAATGACTTCATGATTTGTCTCTGAAATAATCATCATCATCATCTTGAAATTCCATCTATAAAGAAAAATGAAAGTAGATTTCCTTTGAGCGATAATTAAAGAAAAAAACACAATGGGTGGAAAAATAGCTGTATGTTCAACAGGACAACCAGAGTAACTGTCTTCCACCACTAAAAGTAGCAAAGACTGTAATCAGTAAGAATTTTAGTGGCCACGTTAAAGCATTTTCCAATTTAAGTAAATATACTTTCCAGTCTAAATAAATATACTTTTTAAAAGTTATCTATACAAAAGAAAATATGAAAGAGTAAGTACAAGACAGTACATTTCACAAATGGTTTTGTCTGCTGTGAATTTATTTTGAAAGATTTTGAGAGGTCAACCATCTTTAACCCAATCAGTAAATTTTAAAAGGGAAGCTATAATTAACATTAAAAATAAATGCTTTTTTCTTCATCTTAGAAGACCAAGAAATAAATTATGTATTAAGCTACATTATAGAGTATGAAATTTTCAGACCACACCTAAAATAGCTGTTAGATATTAATGGTAGCTAAATTAATATAGAGATGTTATAGCTCTGTCCTTCACCCTTAATGGAATAGTTTTTCCTTGCTTTCTAGTCACTAGGAATATCTGAAAAAGTGCCAAAAATACATTTCAGAATGTTTTTCGGGAGTAAAAGAACAGAATAAAATAACCAGTTATGAAAAAAATAGTCATTCTCGGAGCATTCCATAAACCTAAAAAATAAAGTTTCCCCAAATACATTCCATATTCTTAAAATTCAAGCATAGTAACAGTAAGTAAATGTTACCATTTTTGTTAATCCGAGAATAAATGCTTAATCACTGACAAAACCCATGAAAACGAAATATTTACCAAACTCAAACAAGAAGTGGCCGCCATCGATTTACTGTTTCCACAGGTGCTGACAAGCGAAACACTTCAAGGGCACTTTGGTTTTACTGTGTAGCAGGAGGGCTTTGTAAACTTCACATCACACAGCAAAGTGCTCTGTGGAAGTCCTACCAATCATAAGACCTTTAAAGAGGTAAAACAATCATTCTCCACTGAACCTCCTCCTGTGCCCACCACTGCAGAGAGAATCAGAGACAAGCCCCCAGGCAGGCAGGCAGGCAGCAGCAGCTCAGCCAGTGACAGTGACAGAGCCCAGGGAGGAGCCTACACTCCCCAAGCTACACTCCACTGCCCTTCTCTCATTGTCACTACAAGCTTGGAACATAGACCTGGGACTTCAAGATATTTTTGTTTTTATTTTCCTGACAGAACCAGAAATCTAAATCATGAGAAATCCCCCACTTCGATTTTTGCAATTAAAAGATCAAACAGTACAGGCCAAATGAAAATTACCTGCGAAGGAATCTGCCCTCCCCATAAGGAATCAGAAGTAGCTACAGGGCAAGAATACTCCAGGAAGAGCAGGATGGATAAGAATCTCAAACATGTGACTGGTGAACTCTAAACGTCCCCACCCCTGCTTCCCAGGACTATTACTCAATCTTCCCAGGGAAGACAGTCTCCCTGCCAAAGAACTACAATGGTGATCCCCTCTCAAAGATGTATTTGAGGCCGGAGAGATGGCTTTAAAAGTCTTTGTCTCACAATCAAAAGGACCTGAGTTCAAACCCTGATCCCACATAAAAAGTACCAGGCAGAAAAGACGGCCCTGGAAAGCAGTTTGAGAAACTCAGCAAAGCCATAAGGAAGCAGAGCGATCCAGCATGATTCCCAAAGTCACCATTGGCCTCCACTGGTGCACACAGTGCCCCCGACACATTGAACACACACACACACACACACACACACACATCCTACACACACCCACACATACCCACATATACCTACACAAGGAAAAAAATGAATTTGGAAGCAGAAGTTTCTTTTTTAATATTTCTATCTATCATGGCATTTTAAAGTACACATTTTAAGTAATAGTTTAAAACAATGAGCTGGCTGAGTCCAGAAACCACTCTTAACTTCAATCTATCAGTGAAATAGCCTCCACATATTACACCTCAATTTTTTAAAATGTAGTGTCTCGCAAACAGTAAGAAGCCCTCGGCTGGGTTCTTAAGAAGCTTGAGCATCAAGATTGCTAGTGAAACACTGGTGCCTGGAGTCCTGACGAGCCACTTCCCTTTAGCAACATGAAAAGAAAAAACAAACTAAAGGTTTAGAAAGAAGTAACGACCGTGTTAACCGGCAAGGTATTTCTGCTATAGAACGACTAATGTGCCAAGAACCCTAAGAATCAACATAACTTTCTTTACTATTTTAGCTCTTCTAAGATTAGATGGCTAAAATGCATAAACACAATCTGCTGGACTGGAAAAGAAATGCTATGAGAAACAGCCTTATAATTTAACTTTTTTTATAAGTACTTTTAGCTCTTTAAAATAAATTTATTAAATTAACATTTTTATATACCTGCTCTTTGTCTCCTCCCTTCCCTCCACTCCTATCCCATTCCATCCCAGTCTGCTCCCCCCTGTTCCCCTGTCCTGTGGTTCTGTGGGTCCTATGGTTCCCTCTGTATCATCTATTCTCATGGGGGTTCAGGGCTCTGTGTCAGATGGAGAGGCTTTTCCTTGGGCGATAATTTAACTTTTAAAATTTCCAATTTAAGGGGCTGGAGAGGTGGCTCAGGGGTTAAGCCTCTGCCTTGCAGGTGGAAAGTCCTGAGTTCGGATCCTAGACCCCACGTATAGACACCAGGCAGAAGCGGGGGCGGCCTGCGTTTCTTGTCTTGGTAGGCGGAGCCTGTGAATCCCGGGGCAGAGTAAACAAGGAGGAGGTGGAGGGACACACACACACACACACTTGCGCGCGTGCTGAATAAATAAAAAAAAAAGTTAAAAAATTTCCAATTTAAGAGGAGTGGGAAGTTTTATAGTTATACTCTACTCAGAGTTCTAGATTAATCTGGCAAGACACCCAAACTGCTATAATGACATACTTTTTAAAAACTTACTCAAGAGCCATGGAGGAGGAGAGAAGACAGAGAGAGAATGGCTGAGCTCAGTGGAAGAGCACTGTCTAGCGCTCAGGCCGCGTCCCTAGCTCCTAGAAAGTTCCAGAAGGCAGTCTTCCTGCTAGTCCTCTTTGCTTTAGAAGTCTCGTATTTTTTCCTGTGCTAATAATCAAGATAATTTTGACTGTCACACTTACGAGACTAGTTCTATATTTTGGGTTACAAGGTTTGGCCTGTGTAAAAAGTTAGTTTAAACATATTTTGAATTCTAAAAGCAAAAGAAATTTTTTTCTGCATCCCGGCCTCATTTAACTGGAGTTACAAGTTTTTGTGAATAGGTAAGTGTAAATTTAAACCTATAAACATTTACCGATGAATAATTTCCATCCTAAAAAATATAGTAAGTGAAGCTGAAATAAATTCTTTAAAGTTACAAAGGAGGAGAGAGCCTCACTCTGTCAGAGCTGGGTTTCACTGTCTAAAAGCTGTGCAACTTTAAGCAAGTTATTTAGCCACTCTGAGCTCCATTCCTTCAAACAGGATGGGCCCTGGCTACTTTAATTCTCACCATGAGAAATGACGATGCATCTTCTGAGAGAAGTCAACACTTCCTCTACTAAGCTTCCTAGTAATTTTAACCCTCCATCAATCCCACCCTAACTTAAATCTTATTAAGTATAGACAATTCAATTCTGTGGGGAGAAGTTGTCTATTTCTGGTCAATCCTGCAGCTCTAGCATCAGGAACAAAGATATAGCAGGCAACAAAAAAGCCTCTTCAGGTTGAGCACTGCACTCTGTTCACAGTTTGATCGGCTGAATTGATCAGCCTTTTATAAATAGCAGGGAGTGTACATTTTAAGGCCTAGTTGAAATATAATGATTAAGCTTGTATTATACTTTTAAAAAATCCCTTTAAATATAGCAAAAGGTACTTTTTACATGGAGATACTGTTCAATAATACGTGTGATAGTTACTTCACCGCTCAAGAGCTCCGTCACTCTTGTTCATGAGTTCTTCCAGATTTAACTGAATTCCAAGTCTCAGAATGATGTGACCTCACTCCACTGACTACTCTGCAAATAATCCCCCAAATAACAACTAGTCAAGTTCACTAGCCAAGTTTAACTCTGAAAACTACCCAGAAAACATGAGACTTGACGTTGTGATAATTATCAAAATCTGACAATTTTTATGCCGTTTTAGCAAAATGCAGCTAAAACATTTCTCAACTGAAACACTAGAACTCATTTACAATGAAGCCACACTCCAGAACTTAAAAGTTTTCAAAAATTATGTTCGAAATTGCATAGAGTTAGAAAATCTACATAGTAAACGCTACACAGTAAATAAACCTATGGAAATATCTGCATTGCACAATAGTTTTCTGGCCAGCCAACAGTTCCATTCTGTGCTATCGGCCTAAACAAAACATAACTGGTAAGGTACAAGTGTCACATCCGCCAGTCGAAAATCCATTTCAAATTCACAGTAATTCTGGATCATGTGGCTTGAGACCAGGATTCTGAGATTTTCAATTCCCATTAAAGGGCAAGTAGTGATGTCGGGGCTAACACAAAACTCAGAATTCCACAGCTCGAGGAGCAACACCTCAGTAACCACAAAACTAACATAGGATGGAAAGAGAAGTTAAAAACTCGGCTGTCTGAAAAGAAGCCTTTTTAGACCAAAGAAGATGAAACCCCGGGCCTCCAAAACGTCACCTGCCCCAGCACTGTCAGAGGAAACTCATTCATTCATCAGGAGAAAATACTTCATCAAACAGGCAGCTGACACCGGGGGGCTTTAAACAAATCAAAATGCTATCATTAAAATTCCACTTGTGAAGAGATTTGCAGTACTGGTGAGGAACCCGCGGCCACGGAGTGGGCACCTACCTACATAGGGGTGGCGTCTGGGTCTGACAGTGACAAAATGAACCGCAGGGGAAGGAGAGTCGCCCACCGCACCCTTCCGAACCACCTTTGCAAAAGCTGCTCCTCTGCCCTCCAGGCTGCCAAAGCGTAAGCCGCGCCTAGACTAGGGCTAGGAGCATGCCCTTTCACGCTGTGCGCGAGTCCGGGACCGGTCTCTGCAGGTGGTCCAGGTGATGCGCAAAACTACCGCAGTGACAGCACCAGCTCCACGCACCCCTCGGTGCCGGGCTGGCGGCCCCGCTTCCGAGCAACACGCGCGCCCGCAGCAAGTTTCTCAGCAGTCCCAGGGGCGACTTCTGGAGCTGCCCCTCTCACCACCCACGCGCGGCTTGGAAGAGGATGGTACCCAGAGGACAGCGCCCCGTGCCCGGGAGCACGTGGGAAGGTCTGCAGCGCCCGTGGATGCACCAGCACAGTCCACGCTGGTTCCCTTTCTCCCCCTGAGACCCTGCCCTGCCGAGGCCGGGCAGTGGGTGGAGGTCGTGGTCCTTCCCGCCCGGGACAAGGGGGGAAGGGGTCGCCGCCCCGCGCGCCCGGCCGGCCGCCCCGCTCACCTGATCTTGTAGCTGGGCAGCGTGTGCTTGCGCTTGACGATCTTCTTCAGCTGGTTGACGATGATGGAGGTGAGCTGGGGCATCGGCCGCCCCTCGAACTGGGAGCGCACCTCGAAGTCGATGAGCGGGTCCTCCACGAAGGAGAAGAACCAGTGGGTGAAGGGCACGCGGGTGAGGACGAAGCGCAGCCGCCCGACCACCCGGGACAGCTTGACGAACAGGTAGGCGGACTTGCCGAACACCAGGTCCACGTCGATGGCCAGGTGGAAGCCCCCGTGGTACTCCACGTCCGCCTCGAAGGCCAGCTCGTCGGGGCAGCCGGCGGGCAGCGCCTCGCCGTCGGCGCCGGGGGGCTCGGCGCCCGCGGCCGCGGCCAGCACGGGCCGCACCAGCCGGATGGTCTTGATGAAGGGCACCGTGTCGCCCAGGAACACGTCGCGCAGGCTCAGCCCCTCGAGCAGGCGCCCGGCCGTCTTGGTCTGCAGCAGCTCCTCGAACTCCACCTTGATCTTCTTGGTGACCCAGCGGCGGGCGAGCGCCGTGTCCCGCAGCTCCCGGAACAGGAACAGGATGGTGGCGTTGAGGAAGTAGCAGGTCTCCCGCGTGGGCGGCGCGTCGGGGGTCGCGGCGCCGGGGGTCGCGGCGCCGGGCTCGGGGGCGCCGGCCGCGGGCTCTTCGCCGCCGCCGCCGCCGCCATAGAGGTACTCGCGGAGCGGCAGGCCGGGCACCGGCCTCGGGTAGCGGCAGGCGTCGGCCGCGCGCGCCGCCTCGTCGGCCCGGGGCTCGGGCTGCCGGCGGTAGAGCAGCAGGAACTGGGCGAGCAGCGTGAGCACCGAGCCGAGCGCGGCGGACGCCAGGATCATGAGCAGCAGCCCCATCCCGCCGCCGCCGCCGCCGCCGCCCGGGGCCCCGCGCCCTCCGCGCCCTCCGCGCCGCCGCCGCCGCCTTCACGCCGTCGCCCCCGCTGCCTCCATCTTGCGGACATGGGTCGAGGCGAGCGGCTCCTCGGGCCCGTCCCGGAGCTTCGGGCCGCGCGCGCGCGGGTGGCGGCGCCTGGAGCCCCGCAGCGCGCCCCGCGCCTCCGCACACGCTGCTGCCCCCGGGGGCGGCCCAGAGCGGCGGCGGCGGGCACGGCGGCGAGGGCGGGCGAGGGGGCGGGCGCGGCGCGGTCCCCGCCCCCGGGAGCCCGCGCGGATTGGCCCGGCGGCGCGTGACGTCAGAGCGTGCGCGCTCCCGGCCGCGTCGCCTGGCAGCGGGGCGTCCGGGACGCGCGCGGACGCGAGTCCCTCCTCTCCCCCCCTCCCACCACTCTCCCTTTCTGGGGCGCCCCACCAGCTCCCCCCCACGCGGGCAATTGCATCCTGGGGTCCGCGCGGCTGCAGTGTAGCGGGCTCGGGGGAGCCCGAGCGGGATCCGGGAGGATCACCGGGGCCGGGCGGAGCGGCGGGCCGGGCCGGCGCGGGCGTCCGTTATCCTCGGCCGCCGCCCATCCCCCTGGCGGGCCGCGGGCCCTCGCGGGTCCCTCTGCGGCAGCCGGCGCGCTCCCCATAGCTCCCGGGCGTCCCCCCCGCCCCCGCACAGCGGCGGCCCCCCGCGCAGGACCGCGCTGCGGAGACGCTGAGCGCCGGCCGGAGGACTGACGGCTCCGGAGGCCGCGTCGCCACCAGCCTTGCGTGCGACCCGCAGACGCTCGAGTCTGCGGAGGGCGGGCCAGGAGGAGGGACGGACGGGACCCGCAACTTTCCCACCCAAGTGGAAATTCAAATTTTACACCAGAAGGCAGTGCAGACGAGGTCTGGGACGAGTACCGTGCAGGGGGTGAATTTGCCTGCAGGTTGGAAGCTGCACGGGTGACTCACTCCCCCGGCCCCGAGTGTGTTTACTACTAAGGCACTGAGCCGTCTCTGCGGCTGTTAGTCCTTGCTGCAGTTGTAAACGCTGACACAATCTACGGAAGTTGTTGCTTTGGGGTCACGGAGGGCACCTGATACATCTAACACTAGGCTAACATTAAATTCTTGGTGTCTGCTCTGTACAGTAACGCTGAGGATACTAGCATAGTAAGCTGATGAATTCACTAGTGCTGCAGAAGGCAGACAGAGAAAACGGGGATTTTTGCACTGGTTAGCGCCCGAATCAAATCCATTTTGACCGCATTACCTGGCAACAATGTTACACTTTGTGCATTTTGACTAGTTAACATCATGAATTTCGGAGTCCCTCCGTGTGGACCCTGCATGTCTTTAACTGATCCACATACTAAGTCTGGCAGATTCTGGCTGACCCTGAGACACAAGGACAAGCCCTTGAAAAATCAAGAATTCTCTTGACAGGATGATTCTAGAACAAAGTCAGTGGGGCCAGAACTCTTGAGAATCTGTCTACTAGTACAACAGAGAACTTACGCCAATTCCCCTAGTTTAGAACCAACATGATCTCATCTTATTCTTGCCCAGGTCAGAGACCAGAAAGGCTCTAACTGAGGAGACACTTAGGTATCTGAGCTTTCTGGAAGCTTCAGACAACTACTGTGATGGTGGTCCCCTCTGCTTTCTGGGTGGCTTTTTCTGTTAGATACTGTTTCAACTCAAATGGGAAATGTAGACTCCTTTTCAGTTTTCAGCAGAAACCTAAAATACAACGCTTGGGCACCCACTCTAGCAAGCATTTCAGAAGAGAGTAGAGTGCAATCAGAGTTCTTCACACTAGTGAGGTTAAAAACGCTAATTGGAAGCCAGAGAGATGGCTTGGTCTGTAAAGCAGTTGCTGCACAAGCCAGAGGACCTGAGTTCTGATCCTCAGAATCCATGTAAAAAGTTGACCACAGCAGTGAGTGTATCTATAACCCCAGCACCAGAGAGACTGGAGACAGGAAGATCCTGGACTTGCTGGTCAGCCATGTTTCTTCCCAGAATTCCACTTTGATAACACCTCATCCTCTCCATCTATTATTCAGTCTTTCAGTTCCCAACGAAATTCTTGAGTGATACTCCAGCTTCACAAAGGAGCTCAGCAAACCTTTAGGAAGATCAAAGAAGAACATTTTCTCGTATGAACGACATGGCTGATATTTAGTGAACACTAATGATAATGCAGGTGTTGCAGGATGAACGTCTGAAACGTCTCCCACAGGTTCTTGTTTTGAGCTGGGTCTGATTTGTGGACTATTATGCGTGCCGTGGAGTCTTTAGAAGTGGGGGCATGAAGATTGTAAGAGCCTAAAGACGGGGAGGTCCAATGATATGCGATGATATGCAATGATATTCCGCACAAGTTAGGGCTGCAGCAGCCAAGATTGGACTTGCCTGACATGCACAATGGCTGACATGCCAATGACCCCCCAAAGTTGAGCATGGATCACAGGGGACAAGGCTCCAGGCAGTAGAATCTTTAATGGCAAGGGGTTAAGCAATCATAATAGAGTTCCCATGCTAATGAGGAGCCCAAGAAGGGGCTCCAGGCTATGCCACTGAGTCCTGAACTCTCACTAGGGTGGAGGACTCGGAGGTTTGGCATTCACATAAAAGGATGCTCCAGAAAGGGGAGGCACTAGGAGAGGGTGAGGGAGAGAGAAGAGTAAAGGAAAGCGGGAAGTGGAGAGAGTGCAATGGGAGCACTGGGGAGGGGAAGGGGAGAGAGAGGATGGAGGTACCTATTAAGCTTGTATGATAGAGGAAAAATTGGGGAGAAAATACAAAAAGTGGGGGCCTGAAGCAGGTCACTGGGGGTGAGTCTGTTAAGCTATGGCCACCGGGCTTTGGATTAGCTACCTCAGCATCCTGTCTGCGCCCTGTGAACAAGCCTCTGTCAAACATTCCTGCTGCCAGAGAGAGTCACTCTGCTCTCTCCACCATGTTTTCTCCATGATGGACCATGAGAGAAACCTCTCAGACACACACACACCACACACTACACATCACACACACCACACACACACCACACCACACACAACACGCACATAACACACACCACACATGCAACACACAACACAAACATAGCACACATACAACACACACAACACCACACACATACAACACAAACACCACACACATACACACCACACACACATAACACATACACATAACACACACCACACATACAACACACACCACACACATAACACACATACACACCACACACACATAACACACACCACACATACAACACACACGACACACATAAAACACACATCACACACCACATCACACAACATACACTATCCACATACCACACACAACACACCACACATGCACACACATACACACTACACATGCAACATACATAACACAAACCACACATACAACACACATAACACAAACCACACATACAACACACATAATACATGTCACACATACAACACACATAAAACATAAAACACACACAAAACAAACACACACCACACACATATACCACACACACCACACCACACATAACACACACTATCCACATGCCACACATGCACACACACCACCACACACACAACACACCACACACACACATGCCACACACATATATGCACACGCCGCACATGCACACACCACACACGCACACACGCCACACACAACACACCTCACACACTATCTACACACCACACACACACATGCCACACACACTCATACCCTCCCACCACACACATATCGCACACACACACACACACATACACACCACAATCTTTCCTCTTTAAGTTCCATCTGCCAGGTATTTTGTCACAATGGCCATAAAAGTAACCAATACAACAGAAAATTAACATGTGCCAGGCACGGTGTTAAACACTTAAAACACTTCAATAATTTAAAATATTTACGTACTTAACAATATTTAGAATTGAAATGCTTTCCTAAAATCAAGTGTATCTGAGAGCCAGGTCGGGTGGTAATGCTCTCAGTAATCTGGGTGTGACCTGCCCTTTGTTGCATGAAATGGTGCCGTGTTGATCACTGCTCTGCCTTGTTAATACTGTGCTTGGAAGGATATAGACCCTGGTTTTCATTTCCATGTGGAAGAAGTCCTGCTGTTGAGTCATTACTGTGTTTCAAATGACATCACTGAAGTGAAGCCACCCGACACCCTACCCAGGACACGTCCACTCAAAAGTCGAGATGGCTGGATGCTGAGAGACAAGCTTCAAATGCAGACTCAGCCCCACCAGCCAGGGAGAACAGCAGCTTCGGGTGCCACTGACCTCTGAATCCTTTCAATGAGAAAGGCAAAGCTTGTGCGAGAGTCCTGGGCTGAAGGAAAGACAACCTGACGGACCGTACAGACTGACGCCAGTGGATTGGATTGAGGAATCCCCAGCAGAAAGTGCCCCCTGGGGATGTCGGTGACGACTTTTCCAGAGAGGATCCCATGGCATGGGCTCGGACCTGATGACAGAATTCACGGTAGCACGGATGGCATGGACTGGCAGGTGGCTAAAAGGAGGTGGGAGAGTCTTGGGAAAGCGAGTCACTAGGGGTGTGTTCTTGGGGATGCCAAACGGTGTGCGGTCTCTTCCTGTATTCCTCTTCCTGGCTGTCAGGACAGGAGCTTGCTCTTCTCTCTCCATCCTCGGGGACTAGCGATTCTGAAGCCCTGAGGTCAGATGAAGTTCTCTGCCTTTAAACTGTTTCTGTCCGGCCTTTGTCACAACCATGAGAAGAGTAATGCAGTGGCAGAACTGAAGGGGAAGTAGAGAGGCAGTTAAAATGTTCGCTCACAGGTGATAAATATGGTGTGTATTTATCAGCTGATGAAGGTATAAACCTGGTAATGTGCGTTTATCCTAGGAGTCCACGTGGTGGAAGGACAGAAACAACTTCTGAAAGCTGACCTCAGACTTCTATTCCTTGCATGCGTTCTTTTGTTCTCTCTCTGTCTCTGTCTCTTTCCCTCCCTCCCTCTAAGTAAAATATCTGTAAAAAGTGATACATCCAAGTCATTTCATGAACCGTGAAGATATACATTCAGTAACAGTTCTTCAGGCCTCTAGCCTTTGCCAGACTCTGGGGTACTAAGTGAATACAGTCCCTGCCCTCAGGGGTGCCAGCCCAGGCAGAAGCCAACACACACATCCGCTCTGATGGTAGGAGAATCACTGCCGTAGCAGACACACACTCAGGATGTTGTAGGAGCCGGTCCTTCTGGTTCAGGGCAGGGAGCAGAAACTGCCCGGGGACTAACTTAACTGACTTAACCGATTCTTCTTGATGCCACTGGTGTAGCTGCAGGCGCTGGGCCAGGAGATGGTCACCTGAATGAGAGGGCTGATTCCCATTCCCTCTGTCCCTCTCCCTACCCGGAACCTCACCTCCATGCCTCTCGCAGTGTCTTTTCTCTTCGCTGCTGTGAGAGAACACTCACATACAACTTAAGGGGGAAAGGGAGATTCGTTTGGCTTATTACTGCAGAGGTCATAGCTACCATCATGGAGCTCGAGGGAACAGGAAGCAAACTGCGGAAGCAGGGTCAGGCCACCAAACTTCAATGACATGTCTTCCTCCAGCAAGCTTCCGCCTCCTAAAAGTGCTAAAACCTTCCCGGACATTAACATCAGCTAAAGACGCAAACATGCGAGCTATAGGGAAACTCACATTCACAACTTGACTCTTGTCTTCTCTTCTGTCACTTAGTACCTCTGTTCCCAGAGAAGGAGTTTGGAAAGCACCACCTTGACACTTAACTCCAGAGGGTCCTACGCTTGTTGCCCAGTGGGACCCTCTAGTTCAATCCTAAGTGCAAGGAGAGGCTCTGACATTGGCCGCATAAATCCAATCATTTGTGCCCACTGGCTTGATGCTTCTTCTCTTAGGAAGGGGGCCGGGTAAAGCTGTTCCAGTTTGGTGGGAAACACAAGATTCATTCTGTCTGGGGAAGGGTGGGGGGAGGGTGGTGCTTGGAATTGGGTAATTGAATTAGAGCCATTTGTAATTGTGCTAATCAGAAGAAGGCAAACACTCAGGAAATTGAAAATCCAATGGAGTTGGGGAAATTGAAACAGGTAGACTGGACGAGGCCGACGCACCAAGGCTTGGTTCTGGGAGGAGGGAAAAGAAGATGGAGGTCAGAGAGCGAAATGATGTCATCCGTTATGGAGAGCTGAATGTCAGACAGAGGTTCGCTCCATTTTGCAGGCTTCGTGTCACCCAAAGATTTTAAGCAAAAGCGTGGCATTCACACGTTTCCTTCCAATTGTCATTCCACCTTCCACGCTCGCCCTCTGCAGGCAGAGGGGCCTTGTTCTCATCAGCGCCCTCCCCACAGCAGCAGCCCCCATACTTTTCCTCCTCCATCCCAGCCAGCCTTTCCCGTTCCCACAAAGGTGCCACGGGACCTCGACAGGATCCGACGTTTCACCCTCCCCTGCTCCCCACCACGGCCACGTGGACCCAGCTGCCCATTTCAGTGAGAAACAGCAGTCTGGTTTTTTTTTTTCTTCTTCTTCCCTGCCCACCTGAAGGACCCTCCTGACTCTTCATACATCTCTCGGATGCCAACAGTAACCTCAAGAAAAACACAGCAGACAGAAAATCAGACAGACCAGAGCAAAAGCTGCTCGAGCTATGGCTGCCGCGCCCCTGCCCCTGGCATCGGCCCAGGACCCAGCAGGTCTGTCTCCTCCCCGGCTCATGAACCATGCTCTCCACTCTCACCAGCTGAAGACGCAAACAGAACCCTCCGCCATAAGCCCTTCAACACCACCCTTCTCTCTCATTTACAGAGCTGAGTCTTTTAAAAGGACCAGTCAGTTCCTGCTGATGGAAATGCCCCTTCCCTTCGCATTCTAATCCCACTGCAGCCTGAAGAACCCAACCCCCAACATCCTAGGAGCCCATTCTGGGTGATGTTTCCATAGTTCTGTTTTTATCGCAGGTCTGGAGACCCTCTGACAATATGGATCATTCTCGCGCAAGTGAGTGTAGGACATAGCTTGGCAGTATGGGGCTCTGCTTGCTTTATGCCACACTCGAACTCTCTTCTAATAATGTACTTGGCAGCCTGAAACTTACCTACACATTATGTACACATGCCCCTCTCCTGCAACCCCCACTCGCACGCACGGAACTGCATGCACACCCTCTCAGAACAATGGAGTAATTTTTTCCTCCCTTTAACAACCATCAAACTTAGATTCTATCCAGTCACTCTCTGTTTATGTCTCTGTTTATGAGAATAGGGAGACCTATTTGACCTGAACTAGTTTGGTTATGCGGGAGGTAAAGCAAACCACGTTCTCAAAGTGCACTTTCAATGAGAAACCCCTGTTTACAATCTTATACCCATGCATAACTGGGTATGTATATTATTAAAGTTAGATGCATTATGGGAAGAGACATATATAGTAGACAAATGGTTTCCTAACTTAACATGTCAATCAAAATAGAGAACCACTCAAACTGTGTCCCCTAGTAACCCTCTTTCCTCTCGGTCCTATGATTCATATTAATTGTCAATCTGATACCTAGGAGGCACGTTGCCAAGCCCACCTAAGTTGTAAGTCGTTCTCTTTCTCTCTCTCTCTCTCTCTCTCTCTCTCTCCATGTGCGGATGTGCATATATCAGAGGGCACTTCAATGTGTATGTACCTATGGAGGCCCAAGGGTAACATCAGGAATCACCCTCGATTACTCTCCATCCTTACTGCTTTCTTCTGGAGTTTCCTAGGGAAGGAAGGAAGTGTAAGCCGCCACCATTTCTGCCTGGCATTTTTAACATAGAGTCTGGGATCTGAACTTAGGTCCTTTTAACCCCTGAGTCATCTCTCCAGCCCGAGTAGAATTCTGGACATTAAGCTTAGCCTCTGGGTGTGTCTGCTTGGGACTGTCTTGACTGCATAATTGACATGAAAAGATTCCGCCCACTACAGTGGGAGGACCATTCCCTAGGAAGGTGTTCAGCGACTGGATAAAGATGGGGAGCGCTAACAAGCAAAGCAGACGTGCAAGCTTTGGTCCTTGTCCTCTGCTCTGGCTGTGGAAAGGATGGGCCTCCCTTCTGCTGAACCTTCCCACAAGGGTGGACTGTAACTTGGACCAGTGAGCCTCCAACCCTCTCTCCCCTAAGTTGCTTGGGGTGGTCACCTTATCACAGCCATGAAGCTGAAACAGACCCCATGAAAAGAACTCCAGCTACAATCCTGGAGTCCTTCGGTACATGTGACCTGTCAGTTTTGACGGGTCTGTTCTATCACTTAGCTTGGAATAGAGTTACCGTGATACTTTTGAAAATCTGTATACACTGTTATTTCTTTCTTCAACAAACCTGGAAGCACCTAGCCCAGATGTTGACTAACTGGCAAGAATTCCTTCTTTCTCCAACCTATTCCTCCACTTGACAGAACCCTGTAGAACACCAGGCAAGTTCAAACTGAAAACTCAGGTCCTTGATTTTGAGCTCGGCAAGAGAAACTAGTTCCTTTTGGCCAGGGCTGAAAGGGCTTCTGGGAACAAAGTCTTCGATGGTAAAATCAGAAAGGTCCTGGGCAGCTTGGGACAAGCTAGTCACCTTGGTGCGAGGGTTGCTTTTAAGGATGAAGAGGAATGACTTGGTTCCCATCCTTCTGGGAACCACTTTATGGAATAGTGCAGGAAGAGGGTTGGAAACACTGCTTCTAATAATACATTTGGGAGAGTCTCACAATCACTCTACGTTCAATCTGATTTACAGCTTTATTACTGTACTTTCTAAATTTAAAGCTTCTTTCTTGTTGTGGCTAGGGAGATGGCTCAGGGGTCTTTGCCTCATAAGCAACAGGACCTGACTTCAGATCCCCAGATCCCATGTAAGTGGCGGCAGGTGAAAAGAGTGGCAACCTGCAGTTTTGGCCCTGGAAGGCAGAGCCTGGGAAACTCCAGAGCAACGAGGAGATAGAACAATTCAGGAAAATTCCCAGCGTCACAGGCACACACACTCAAATGCACACACACATACACACACCATGCGTGCATGCACACATGCACACACACACGCAATCACCTTCTTACCTTTCATTTGAGCATTTGGGGCTCTCTGCCAATGTGGGCTCTTTCATTACAGTGCAGAAACCAAAGTAAATCCTCGAGCCCTGAGACTTCTCAGTCATCTTGGTTGGCTTCTTCCTCCAACACCTCTAATCGGATCTTTCTTTAGTGGGGGACCAAGGCCTCGGCCTGCTCCCCTGAGTCAGATGCATTGGCACCCCTCCCCATTAGTGAGAAATGAATGCTTCCTGTTTTGTTTTTGAGACCAGACTTGTCTGCGTTCTGCTCAGGACTAGTTCTTGGGGCCAACATGTTCTTTCTGCAGTTCCTTCCCTGTGCATCTTGAGACCACTGAAGATGTTGTCTATGGATCACAAAACTATGGACATAAGTCACAGTGTATAATTAACTCTGCCTGGAGACACTTTGTCTGTCCCCATATAGTAACTAGGTAACACATATGCTTTTTCTTGCTAACCTAGATAAGTTTTACAATGTGTACGCTTAACAGATTTCTGTAAAGAATTTAACTGTGTGGTTCCCTGGTTTTAAGGTGTAAATACTTGTGCTTGCTACAAATAAAGTTGGCTTGAATGATTTGGATCAAAGACATCCTTGCTCCCTCTGACCCAGTCTGATTTTCATTCCTACAGCTCCCACTCCTGTTTCCCATGTATGGCACGGGTTCACACTGGTTGGGGGACATTCTTTAAGCAGACTAGGGCCTCCCTAGCTTTCACACTCCCCCTCAACTGCTCTCTGATAGGGTCTGCCTACTCTGCCTCTCAAGCTACTGTAGTTGGGGCTAAAATCTCCTTATTGGTCTAGTCGTCTGGCTCTGCTGCCAAGCCAAAGTAAGCTTCTCCCTGCTTGAAAGTTCTAGAAACTCCTCCCAAGCTGTGGGTGGAGGGTACTTCACCCATTCACCACCCAGCCCTGCCTACTTTCAGCCCACTTAACATGTGCCCTGCTCAAGTTGTTGCCAGCCTTCCTGAGTATCCTGAATTCCCTAGCGCCTTTCCCCTTGTCTTTACACATACTGTAGTTATTTTCCTCTGGCTGTGACAAAATATTCTAAGTCAAAGCCACTTGAGGAAGGAAAAGTGTGGGAGCGAGGAATGGGGGCAGCCTCTGTGAGCTGGAAGCAAATGCTTCTCCCTAAAACTTCTGGAATGCAGTTCTGTCTGCACCTTGGTTTTCATCCATAAGACTCTCTGCAGGTCAAATTTTTGAATTCCAGAACAGTACAATGATAAATTTATTTTTAAAATATATCTTTTTTGGCTTTTTTTACACTTCTTTTTTTGAGAGAGAAAAATGCTCACATGCATGCCATAGTGAATGACTAGAAGTCAGAGTGTTGTGGTTTTGTTTTTGTTTTTGTTTTTTTGCTTGTTTGTTCAGGTTCTTGTGTTTGGGAGTCAAAGACTGAAACCAGAATATACATAGAGGATTAAGGCAGATTTTATCAGAGGAGAGAAAGAACAGAACTCACAGACATTGAGTCCATGAGGAGCAATAGAGCCAAAAATGGCTGGCAGGGTCAGGGGTATTAATAGAGTTAGGCAGGTCTGGGGGGAAAGTAGCTTTTCCTCATTGATTAGTTCCAATTTCCGCAAACCTGACTGGAGAATTTGGTTCCCTACATCTTATTGGTCTGTTCATTCTCTCACCCTCATATTGGGGATTAGCTCAGTCAACCTTGTGGCCCACCTCATGGTCCAGCTATTTCTTTTGAGGAACTTATCTGCCCTGAAGAACCCAACTTCATATCCTTTCATAAACAGAGGGTCCAGGGAAGTTGGTGACCTTATCTCTGTGGGGGGGAGTAAAACCAGGTCCTCCAGATTAATAGGGCGTGGTCCTTCAGGATAATCCTAGCAGTAGGGGATGACCTTCAAAGATCTTTCCAGCATGTTTTTTTTTTGGGGGGGGTGGGTTAAGGCAGAGTTCATCAGAGAAGAGAAAGAAGGAAACTCACAGGTGTGAATCCGTGAGGGACAAGAGCACCCTGGAGAACTCATGACTCCAGGCGTGGAGTCCATGAGGGGCGAGAGAAGTCAGATAGGAGCTCATGGATCCCCCAGCACAGCCTTTCCATTCTCCCCACTCTAAGCTACCTAGTGCAGTCTTCTCTCTGAAGTGGACAGCTCTGACAGGTGAGTTCTCTCCTTCTACCACGTGGGCTTCGTGGGATTGAACTCATGTCACTGGGCTTGTGAATAGATGCCTTAGGCGCTTTACCTGCTGAGCTATCTTACCGACCCAAATGGGTTTTTTCAAACTCCTAAATTTGTGGCAATTTCCCAAGTCAGCCACAAGAAATAACAGCGTTCCCTCTCTGTTCAAAACCAAGAAGTCTTCCATCAAAGACCCAGCTCTTTCTCCAGCCTCAGCAACGAGTTCCAATTCCTCCATTCTTCAGTCACAGAGTCTTCTTGCTCTGTCCTGGTAGAATGAATGATTTGAAACTCCCTATGGGGCTGGAGAGGTGGCTCAGGGGTTAAGCTTCTGCCTTGCAGGCAGAAGGTCCTGAGTTCAGATCCTAGATCCCACGTATAGACGCCAGGTGGAAGCTGGGGCGGCCTGCGTTTCTGGTCCTGGTAGGGCAGAGTAAACAAGAAGGAGGTGGAGGTGGTCCATGGTGGTTCCCGAATTCACCCGTGGTTCTACACACACACACACACACAGACACACGTGTGCACGAATAAATAATAATAAAAAACTTGAAACTCTTTATTTTCTTGAAGAAAATAAGGGAACTGATTTGTCCATGGCCCCTGCCAGAGACTGAATCCAGGGTTCCTGCAAGATCACCTGTCATGATTAAGCACAAGTTGTCTGTTGAGGGTTTGAGCTCTGGCCACATTTGTAGAGAATTAGTGGATGAATTGAACATAGAGCAAACCTGCAGGAGATTGTCTTGCTGATGGGGAAAGCCCAGCCCATGGTGGGAGGAACTAAGCCTTGAAATAAAATACAGAGAGCAGGTTGAGAAAGTCGGCATCCTTGTGTACACTTGGCCAGACATGCTGGTCTGGCAAGTAAGGATCGTCCCTCTCTCAGCCATTGTGTAGAGATGGTGTGGCCAGTTCCCACGGCCTTGGTGCTGGTGTGAGCTCTCCTGCTGAGATGGACAAACAACTATAACCAGTAGTCCTAAGAGAAAACAAACCCCTTGTTCCCTTAAGCTGTTTGATGGTGATTTATCAACAACTTGCAGACGAGCTGCAACACCACTTGTAAGTATTGCTGTGTGTCTGACGTTCACTTATTCTTTTTCCACCAGAAAAATGTTAGCGCAGCCCAGGGGGGGCCACTACTTGACTCGTTTCAATTTCCTTCCCATGAGGAAGTGCCGTGTTAAGGAAAATTATTAATTATGATCAAAGTACATAAATAATTTATGTTTCTGACAGTAATTGCCTATATGATTAAAATAACAGGTAATTATATTTTTAAAGTATCAAATTTAAATGTATTTCCATAAAAGCATAAAATGAAAGTAAACGTAGGACTATTTCAGAACAAAGCTTATCTTTTAAATACAAAAGTATTAACATTGCAAAAGCCAAGTAGAAATTATAGTTAGTAAATTAAAGAAATTAAAGTCATTTAAGTAATATTGTAGTTTTTAAACATTTGACAGTAGAATAAAAATCTGAGCTGTTTCTATGAAAATAGTTGGATATAGTGTTATTTATATGCCTATGATCCCAGCACTGGGAAGGCTAATGAGGAGGATTGAAAGTTTAAGGCCAGCTTGGGCTAGAGACACAGTTCCGTTTTAAATGCGAGTTGTCTTCTACAGGTTGGCATGTGTTGGCATGAATTCCATGTGTTGGCATCCTTTGTTGGTACTAATGTTTGGGAAGATTGTGGCTCCTTTGATCACTTCCCATCCTTATTTATTTATTTATTTATTTAGTGTGTGTGTGTGTGTGTGTGTGTGTGTGTGTGTGTGTGTGTACTTGCGCATGTGTAGGGGGTGGGTTTCTAGAAGTCAGGGCCCTCTTCTCTTTTCTTCTCTTGGTCTTGTGGGATGTGAAGAATTCCACAGATGCCTACGGCTGAGGGCAGGTCACTGGGGTGTTTGCTGGTGTCTGTCGCAGTTCTGCCGGCGTGCTGCCGGGGCGAGACACTTAAACCCAAGCAAGTTAAGAGGAGGAAAGGAGACTTACTGTTCCGGAGGGGAGATACAGTGCATTATGGCTGGAAACGTGTGGCTGGCAGCAGAAGCCGGAGGCGGCTCAGGTCACTGCAGACATCGTGGATGCGGACAAAGCTAGCTGCACGAGCAGTGATCTGGGGAAGCAGGGTGGGACCAGCCAACCTCAAGGCCCGCCCCTGTGCCTCCCTCCAGCAGGGCTCCACCTCTGAAAGCTGCCGCGAGGATTCAAACACGTGAGCCCATGGGGGACAACGCACATTCAAGCCATATTTTTTAAACTTTTTATTTGTTTTTTATGTGTGCGTGGAGGGGGGTGCGTATCAAAGGGCACTGTGTGTCCCTGTGGAGGACTGAGGGTGACTTTGGAAATCGTCCCAGATTGTTTACTTCCTTTTTGCTTTGCTCTGGGATTTCCAGGCTCCATCTACCAGGCCTGGAAATGCAGGCCCCCACTGTTTCTGCCTGGCATTTTTACGCTGGACCTGGAATCCGAATTCAGGACCTTCTGCTTAGGAGGCAGAGTCTCAGCCCCTGAGCCGTCTCTCCAGCCATACCTCGTTTCTTCAGGGTCTCTCTCTCTCCCTGGAACCTTTGGCTCCCCTATTTGACTGGCCAGCAAGCTTGCGGATCTCTGCCAATTTTCACCTTTCCCATGCTGAAATTACAAGATCACTTTCACAGTGCCCAGCTTTTTTTTTTTTTTTTTTTTTTTTTTAAACATGGGTGCTGGGGATTGAACTCAGGTGCTCTTGCTGGCATGCCAGGCACTTTATTGACTGAGTTATCTCTCCAAGCCCTGAGGCAGGATTAGAGCAGCTGTGCTGAGATGGGTCTCTAAGGTCTTTGAAGGTCTTTGGAATTCCCTCAGGCCATCCTGCACTGCTGGGCTCACCCTGAAAGAACACCTCTACTAAGGAATTGACTCCAATTCTCTCAGAGATAAGATGGCCGATCTCCCTAAGAGGGGATCCGTATCCAACAAACAACTTGATTTCTAGCCCCACCTGGGCCTAAGAGCAACTGAGTTGGACCCAGTGGTAGCTAACCAATGAGAAAAAGCCAGCTTTCCTAGGTGTACAAATACACCTGGCCCTGGCAGCCATCTTTGGCGCCCTAGCCCCTCGTGACATTTGGAGAGCCACAAGTTCTTTCTAGTTCCTTGCTTCTCATGGATTCTATGAGTTCTCTGAGCTCTAGCCCCTCACAGCATTAGTGCCACGAGTCTGTTCCTTGCCCGCTTGTCATGGATTTCATGCCTGGAGTCCATAAGTTCTCCAGTGCCCTAGCCCCTCGTGGCACTTGGAGTGCCACGAGTTCTTTCTAGCTGCCTGCTTTTTATGAGTTCTCCGGGGCACCTGCCCCTCATGGCACTCAGAAGGCCATGAGTCTGTTTCTAGCTCCATGAGTTCTCCAGGGCTCCTTAACCCCCACTCTCACCTCCCCATCCCCTCCCACCCCGTGGGACTCCCACATCTGGAGTCCATGAGTTCCAGCCTTTCTCTCCTCTAATAAACTCTACCTTAACCCTCTATCTGTGTTCTGGTTTCAGTTTTCGACGCTGGAACACAAGATCCTGCATCACTGGGACGGTTGTTCAGGTGACATTTGATGGCGGGACAGGCACCCTGTAACATTTAGCGAGACTGTTCCCGCATCATTTGGCAACCACAAAGGGATTGTCCCGCAACAAGCCCAGGTCTATATTTTATTTTTAAGTCAGGAAAATAAAATAAAATAAAAACATGGAAACAGGCTAAGTTCTCAAATAAAAACTGAGGTCTAGAATTCCTATTTTACCAAAAAAGAAGCGGACATACAGCGAGGCTGCCTTGGTTTGTGTGAGGTCACAACAGCAACTAAGTGGGTGGGGCGCTGCGGGCAGATCTCATCCTCCCTGTTGTACATTGGCCCCTCCCTCTTTTTTTAATTGGGACCAAAAGGAATGGGACAAGTGACATTGCACAACAAAGTCCCTCGGGACCACCACCCCGGCTGACCATCTTTCTTCTGCTCGTTCTGCAGGTTCATGCCCAAAGCCATCTATAGCACGTAGTACCGGGTGGGATTCAAAGACAGTGGAAAGCAGCCTTTGCTGACCTACTTTTCTGATTGCATAAAAATCTGACCGGTGAACTTGCGAACTCTAATTACAAAAGACAGACTTGCTTCATCTTTTGCAGACCAGCATGCCTTGCGAAGTTACTGTCAGTTGAAAAAGTGCCTCCAGGGTCTTGAGTCTCAAGTCAAGGAAATGTGTCACAGGACTGCAAAAGTGTCTCTGCTTTGCTAATATCCTTAGGACAGATGTGATTTCTACGCAGCTCTGATGAGACTTTTTTACTGTACATAACGTAAAAGTCACTCAACTAATGTGTTCAGTTCACTAGTTTTTTGTTTTGTTTTGTTTTTGCATGTATGTCTATGTGTGTGTGTCTTTGTGTGAATCAGAGGGCACTATGTGAGACTGTAAAGACCAAGGGTGACTTCAGGAAGCACCCTGGATTGTACTACTTCTTTGTTTTCTTCTAGAGTTTCCCAGGCTCTGCCTTCCAGGGCCAAAACTACAACCTGCCACCATTTCTACTTGGAGTTTTTACGTGGCATCTGATATCTGAACTCTGGACCTTCTGATTGCCAGAGAGAGGTTTAATCCTTGAGCCATCTGTCCAGCCCCAGTTCAATAGTTTTTAATCTATTCAGAGTTGTGTCACTGCAATGTAATTTTAGAAACATTTTCTACACCCTAAAAAGAAACTTTGATCCATTGAGTCACTTCCCAGTTCCTCCCAGCCCAGTAGACGTTTCATCCCTTCTTGTCCCTGGGGAGTTTCTGATCTGGATGCTTTGTGGAAAAGGAGACATCGCTGTGGGCTTCTGTGACTGGCTTCTAGTACCAGTCATTGCTTGTAGATTTCATCCATGTTACAAATGTGTCAGAACCTGATTCTTCTTGTGGCCCGGTAATATTCCACTGTGTGAATACATGATTTGCTTATGCAGTCACAGAACAAGGACACAACATCAGTCTGCTTGCTTTCCCTGGAAATCTGATGGCCACCTGATTTCAAAATGTAAAACAGATGAGTGAATTGGGGGAGGCCTTTTGTCTTTTTTTCTGCAGCACTGGGTATTGAATCCGCAACCCCTGGTATGCTAGGGAAGCACTCTAGCACTAAGTAAACTACCACCCTGACCCTCTCTTCTTCTGCACTCTCTCTTTTTCTTTCAGAGTTCTACTACTATGTCTTCGAATGTGTGTATGCACATGGTATGAACATATGTGTATTGTACATGTGTGGTGTGTATGTATGTGTGCACACGCACATGCATGTCATAATATACACGTGGAAGTAAGACAACTTATAGGAGTAAGTTCTCTCCTTCAACCGTGTGAGTTCTGGAGTACTGAGTGAACTCAAACCATCATGTTGTGGGGGAGGGGTTTTAATGTCTCCAGGTTCTTGTGTTCAGGAGTTGAACATGTGTAGAGAGTTAAGGGTTTGTTAGAGGAGAGAAAGAACCGAACTCACGGACATGGACTTTGCCAGGAACAAGAGAGCCGTCTGATGGGCTGCGCCAAAATGTTGTGTTCTCCTGTCTGGGGATCAAAGCAGGAGTGCAGCATAAGAAGATCAAGGTAGATTTTATTAGAGGAGAGAGAGAACGAACTCACAGACAGCGAGTCCATGGGGCAAGGCAGGCAAGGAGAAATCATGGGCTCCAGACGTGGAATCCATGAGGCGCTACAGAAAGCAAAGATGGCTGGCACGATCAGGGGTAATTACAGGGTTAGGCAAGCCCGGTAAAAGTGGGGTTTCCTTATTGGTTAGCTACAGCTTCTGCACACCTGATTGGGGCTTTTGGTCCTCTACATCTCATTGGTCTGTTCATATTGGGCCCCGACCCAGTTGATCTTGTGGCTGACCTCATGGTCCAGCTGTTTCTTAGCTTATCTGCAATGGACAGCTCATCTCCATATCCTTTCATGAACCATGAAGGGAGGGGGGGTTGGCGACCTCATGTCTGTGAGGAATTAGAACCAGTTCCTCCAGATTAACGGGGTAATCCCAGCATTGGGGGCTGACCTTCACAGGCCTTCCCAGCATGGCTGCTCCAAAACTGCCTTAATCAGGTTTAGTGGCAAGTGATTTCCTGTTGGGCCATCCCACGAGCCCTCCGTTTTATTTTTTGGGGCAGCATCTCACTGAACCTAGAATTTACCAGTTCAATTAGACTGGTGGGCCAGCGAGTTTTGGGGACTCTTCCTGTTTCTACCTCCCCAGTGCTGGGATTATAGGCACGGCCATCATACCCAGCTTTTACATGGGTGCAGTGGGACCTGAACTCAGAGCCTCATGCTTTCATGGCAAGCGCTTCAATAACTGAGCCATCTCCAGAGCCCATATTCTTGAGATTCTCTGCCCCTTCCCAGATGTGGAAGTTACTTGCAGCTGCCAACCTGACAATGGAAGGTTGAGCCTTTGGGCGCATCTGTGAAGAATTAGTAGTTAAGGCCATCCTTAGCAGGCCCATGGAGATGACCTAACTGATGTGAGGTGGGAGGATTCCCCGGGCAGGCAGGTAAAAGGAGAGGGCTGGTTTGGTACTCTCGCATATGGGCATATTGGCAAGTGAGAAGACGTGTTCCTCTCTCAGCTCTTGTGTAGATACGGTCAGTTCCCTCAGCTGTTTATGTTGCTGTCAACTCTCCTCCATGCTGACCAAGGGTAACTGAGAATAGGAAGCAAGAATGAGCCTCTTTGTTCCCCTAAGTCGTTCTCCTTGTTCCTCTGACCTCCACTGACCCTCGCTCTGGGCAGGAGTCTATTCTTCCCTCTATCACTCCCCAGGGCCCCTTAATTTGCTAATACGCTTGCAAGTCGATTATCAGGTTCTGTAGAGGCAAAGACCATCACCCTTGTCGACCTGTATAGTGCAAAGCCCAGGGATATAGAAGAACCGATCTCAAAACAACTGACAAATGCAGCAGTGAGTGATTCGGGCACATTCGATACAGTGAACCTCAAGGAATAGGCTTATGTTTTCTTTCAAAAATTTCAAGTTTCAATTATTTATAATTTCAATGGATTTTTATTGTTATTCCCCTATCATCCATTACCTGTCCCTTTTCTCGGGGGGTGGGAGGTGGGGGATGACACCTCTTCCTACAAACTTCTCTCCTAGCCCACTATCCTTTCTTGCATATGCTCCCACTGAATCCAATATGGGATGTCTTTTTTTTTAATTAATTTTTAATTTTCTTATTTATTCAATTGTGTGTGTGTGTGTGTGTGTGTGTGTGTGTGTGTGTGCGTGTGTGTACCAGAGAGCACTTGAATAGTATGCCCCTGTGGAAGCTCAAGAGTGACCTCAGGAATCATCCTGGATTGCTCTACCTCTTTGTTGCTTTGCTCTGGAGTTCCCCAGGCTCTGCCTTCCAGGGCTAGACATGTCTACTTGGCATTTTTACATGGGGTCCGAACTCAGGTCTTTCTGCTTTTACATTTTTTTAAATTATTTATTCAACTGTGTGTGTGTGTGCGTGTATATGTAGAACCACTGACGAATTCGGGAACCACCATGGACCGCCTCCTCCACCTCCCTGTTTACTCTGCCCCGGGATTCACAGACTCCGCCCTACCAGGACCAGAAACGCAGGCCTCCCGGCTTCCACCTGGCATCTATACGTGGGGTCTAGGATCCGAACTCAGGACCTTCTGTCTGCAAGGCAGAGGCTTAACCCCTGTGCCACCTCTCCAGCCCCAGGTCTTTCTGCTTTTGAAGTAGAGGCTTAACCTTGACACCATCTCTCCAGTTCTGGTTCTCATATTCTTTTTTCCCCTTCCTCTGTGATGTACTTAGACTTAGGCATGAGGGGACAGGTAGAGGAGTTTTAGATGTTCTGGTTATGCTTTAAGAACTCCCTGGCCGCTTGCTTTCTGCCCTGAGATCAGTTGTGGTTCTCTGTAATGCCCAGTTTCCGTTGAGAGAAGTTTTCCTGGCCGCAGGATGAGACCTGCATTGTTTTGTGGACTTGAGAGATAAGCATTTGGAAAGTGATGTGTTCTGTGTGATTATGCTCAAACTTCTAACTATTAATCCTGAAAGACACATCTGCAGGCAAGTTTCTCTTTCATAAAGTAAAAGGAAGAACTGATAATTAGTGGATTCATTGGTAAGCATAGGTGATTCCCCTCCCCACGTGTAGGTGTGTAGGTATGTTTTCTGTGTACCAGAGGACACCCGACTGTATGTGCCTGTGGAGGCCCAAGGGTGACCTCAGGAATCATCCTAGGTTGCTTTACCTCCTTATTGCTTTCAGATTTCCCAGGCTCCGCCTCCCAGGGTTAGAATTGCACTTACTGCCATTCCTACATGGGATCTGGAAGTCTTAACTCAGGTCCTTTACTTGGGAGCAATGACTTTAACCCCTGAGCTATGTCCCCAGCCCCAGGCAAGACCAGTCTTGGGGTGCTGGTTGCATGTGCATATTTTTTAAAAATTCACTTGTAGACCTGAATTCTCTAGAATGCTTGAATGCGCTGATCAGATAAACCTAAGCTTGTCAGAGATCCTCTTTCCTGGAACCCGACGGAAACTGATGGAGGCTCTCATTCCACTCCCAGGCTGCTCTCCTCTGCTTAAAAGCCATTTTCCAAAAAACCACACGTGGGCTTTTTGTATCCTCTGCAGCCTGCAGATCGATAGGTGAAGATCTGGGTTTTGGCTGGTTTTACCCTCAACATCTCACTTCCTGGCTTAGTCCAAAATAATCCTTGGACTGAAGAGGGACCCAACACTGGCCCAGGAACTTCGATCCTGCTCATTTCATTCTCTGTGTCTTTTTATAGTAGCTCCCATCAGCAACATGGGCGTAATTACAAGTGTCCCTAGGCTGAGGTGTGTTGGGTCCTGTCTGTGAAACTGCTTCTGTTCTTCGGCTGCCCTCAAAGTCTATCAATGACATGGAAGACGACCTTTTTCTTTTTTTCTTTCTTTTCTTTTCTTTTCTTTCTTTTTTTCTTTCTTTTCTTTTCTTTTTTTTTCTTTCTTTTCTTTTCTTTTTTCCTTCCTTCCTTCCTCCCTTCCTTCTTTCCTTCCTTCCTTCCTTCCTTCCTGCCTTCCTTCCTTCCTTCCTTCTTTCTTTCTTTCTTTCTTTCTGTAGGTGTACATATATGTGGGTATGTGTGGGTGTAGGTAGAAGAGACCACTGTGGATGTCTGTGGAGGCCCACAGATGATTTCAGGAACCATTCTGTATTCTACTTCCTCCTTATTTCTTTCCTCCTGAATTTCCCAGGCTCTGTCTTCCAGGGTCAGAAGTACAGGCTGCCACCATTTCTGCCGAGCATTTTTTTACATGTGATCTGAGATCTGAACACAGGTCCTTTTGTTTTGGAAGGCAAAACTTTTAACCTCTGAGCCATCTCTTTAGCTCAAGGACCAAAACTTTCCTAAAGAAGAGGAACCTATTTGTCCTTTCAACCAAGGGCAAATTACACAACTGCTGCAAGATTTGATACACAGTTCCTTCGTTCTATGAGCATGCTTTCAGTGGAATGCAATGGTGAGGGAGCTTCTATTTTGAAACTACTCTACATATCACTACTACGGACTTTCAGACGACCCCAAAGCCACTGCAAATGGCCTTGGATGCCCTCCATAACCTGCTGCCTTCTCTGTTATGGAGCTCGCAGCAAAGCAAGCATCAGTGGTATTAAGTCTGTGAAAGCCAGAATCCACTTCGTCCACTCGGCCGTGTGCTTTTTAAAGCACTCCTGGGTGTTCATTCTATTGTCATGATAAATACAGGATTGAAAGAGAAAAGCAGAAAAATATTTAGAAGGAATTTTAGAGCTATAGACTGAAATCAAAAGGATAATAATAATTAACAATAATAATAATAATAATGATAATTTTCTGAGAAAAATCAGAGCTGGGGTGGAAAACTGGCTGAGTGAGTAAAGTGCCTGTCTGGAGACTTAAGCTTCATTCCTTGAACTCACAAGATGGAAGGAGAGAACCAGCTTCTGAGGTTGGCCTTTGATATTCTCTCTCTCTCTCTCTTTCTGTCTCTTTCTCTCATAACAAAATAATGCAGTTAAGTGGAAAAAAATTCTAACTGAAAAAGGGGATCCAAGGTTCTGAACCCCTCTGCCCCTTCCCCATTTCCTAAAATCATGTCACTCTTCCTTTTCTTTCTAGGGGTCAGACAGAGGCCAACAGCCTTGCTTAGATGGAGTTTCCATCCCAAGGTCACAGTAGATGATTTCGACAAGCAGCAGGCTAACCTTGGACATGCAAGGGCTGGTTTGCCTTTTCACCCAGACCCGTTATCCTACATGGAGGCAGAACACGATGCACAGATTTCTCTTAAAGTCAGTTCTCTAGACGGTCAAACCGCTAGAATGTGTGTGTATTGTAAAAGACTAACAGGTTTCATGATAAGGGCTGGGCAGCCCAACAATGGCCGTCAGCGTGCTGGAGGGGCTGAGAGTCCAGTAGCTGCCCAGTCCACGGGGCTACATGCCTCAGCAGTTCCTATCTGCTGTTGAAGGCCTGGAAGATCCCTGGAGAGTTGGTGGTCCTTAGTCTATGATGAAGCGCTAAGAAGCTCGGGTTTGCTCTCTGTGGAGAATGGCCGCGGTGGCGGCAGCAGAAACAGCAGAGATGGGCACACTCACCAGCAAGAAGCAAAGGCAGGCGAGCAAGTAGCACCCACTGACCTCTCCCCGATCTCTGGGGAAGGGTCTTCCACCCTCACTAATCTTCTCTGGATAAATCCTCCATCCCAGTTTGTCTTCATGTCGCTAATACATACATAACCAAACAACTTAAGGGAATAAGGAGTTTTATTCTGCCTGTGATCCTGGTTATGGTTCATAGTAAATCTTGGAGCTCATACTAATACCAGGAGCCGAGGGAACTGGCCACACCACAGCCACAAGCATTGCCGAGAGAGGGGCAAGCCTCCTCGCTTGCCAGGCTGCCAAAATATGCCAACTTACTGGACCGGCTCTCTCGTTCTTACTCATCTGCCGGGGGAGGGTCCCAGCCACTCTGGGTGGGTCTTCCTGTATTGTTTAGGCAGTCTCCTGCAGGTTTGTTCCTGGTTTGTCCTAACTACTAATTCTTTACAGATGTACCCAGACCTTAGCCCTCAGCTGTCAACTGTATCTAGCTGGCGCACACTCAGCGATCCACCCCGAGGCAGGTCTCTTGATTGATGTCAGTGTCAATAAAGTTGACAGTCAGGATTAATCATCATCACGCCTCTGAAAGCATTTGACTATGAAAATATATTTTCTTCCAAGATGGTCTCTTCTCAAGGTTAGGGTTCCATGGCCCACACTTTGGGGAAATGTTCTTTCACAGTGAGAGTTTGCTAAGTGCCTACCAAGTGCTAGGCAGCGAACTAGGGCGAGGCTTGTGGACAAGAATAAGGTGCCCATAGACCTGCCCACAGAGAGTTTATGACCTTGGGAGAGGCAAGCAGAGATGAAAGGAAATGAATAGTCATCGCAAGCTGTAAAGCCCATGCTGCCGTGCGCTGTGGGGACATGATGAGAGAACGCCACAGGCAGGGGCCCCAGGGACAGGAAGGCTTCCCACGGAAGACACATTTGCCTGAGATCTGAAGGGCAAGTGGGTGTTCCACTGGGTGAAGGAGGGGGCGGAGGAGATGAGGGAGGGTGTGCTCTGGTCAAGGGAGCACCGTGTGCAGACTCTCATGGGCATGCAGGCAGGCAGTCATGGTATGCAAATGAATGCCCCTGTGCGCCCACGGAACTGAGAAGCCCCAGGAGAGTGGTCAGACATGCTCTGTGGTTAGAAGACGTTGCTTGAGGCTCCCCACCTGCCTCTTGACCCCACAAAGAGCTGTCTAGATGATTTGATGAAGTCCTGGAATCCTAGGACCTGTACATTGTCTGTCCCCAAAGCTCTCTCTGGTTTGAGCTCTGGGAAGTCAGCTGAAGGAGACTAAGGAGCAAACGGTGTGGTATATATCTGCGCATGCGTTCCTGTGTGTGTATGGGGGTATATATCTGCGCAGGCGTTCCTGTGTGTGTATGGGGGTGTAGATCTGCGCATGCGTTCCTGTGTGTGTATGGGGGTGTAGATCTGCGCATGCGTTCCTGTGTGTGTATGGGGGTATACATCTGCGCATGCGTTCCTGTGTGTGGAGGCCAGTGTGTCAGATGTCTTCCTTTATGGGTCTTTGGGTTGTTTTTTGAGACAGGATCTCTCACTGAACCTAGAGCTCAGCCTTCCTGCTGAACAGTACCCCGGGTGATTCCTGTCTGTTCTGCCTCCCAGGACACGCTCACCACTGTGTCCATTTACGTGGTGCTGGAGATCCAAACCCGGGTCTCAGCGCTTGCTGGCTGGGACATCTCCCCAGCCCCACAGATCTCATCACTCTGTAAACAGGTCTCCAAGGCTTATGAGGCTGAACCAAACCCCTAGGAACAGGTAAATGGGTCATTAGAATACTGTATTTCCCCCCCTTCCTTGTGCACAGTAGGTACCCAAAAGTGGCTCGCTAAATGGAGCCATGCTATCCTCTGGAACTTGCGCATGGTTTCTTCCTTCGTGGTGCTGCTTTTGTAGAAAGCGGCACTGTGGGGACAGCGTCCAGACCTCCCTGAGCTAGTTATTCCAAGGGGACACAGAGCCTCGTTCTCACTCTGTGAACAGTGTGTAATGTATGCCCCCCCACTCACTAGCAGGACACGGCTTCTGCAGTAGAACCAACGCGTCATAGGTTGGGCCCTGGTACTCCTATGGTTCATGTTTTCATATTCAAGAAACGAAGGGCTGGAGAGATGGCTCAGGGTTAAGACTGTCTTGCAAGCACAAGGTCTGGAGTTTGAATCCCAGGTCTCGTAAAAACACCAGGTGGAAACAGCGGTGGCCTGCACTTCTGGTCCTGGTGGGCGGAGCCTGGGAAATCCCAGAGTGAGGAAAGAAGGAGGTAGAAGCAATTCAGGATGATTCCTGAAGTCACCTTTGGACCTCCACAAGGACACATGTACTCTCTGATACACACACACACACACACACACACACACACACACACACACTTTTTTTTTTTTTAAAGAAAGAAACAGAGCCCTTCAGCAAAGGCATCTGAGGTCCCTGTATCTCTTCCTTACATAATGAGTCCTGTGGTTAAGCCTGAAGAGGGTGGGAGGGTGGCAGCTAGCCATGATGACCTGTGGCATTCTGATAAACAAACATCAATATTTATCAGAGCTGCTCCGTGGTGCTTTCTTGCCTGTAGGAACAGTGAGTCCTCCTTGGGCTTGGGCATAAGTTTTCTCCATATGAGATAAATGTTCAGGGCCATTAAAGGAAGAATAATGTTTGGACTTTGTTCCCCAGTTACCTACGTTAATTTGCTGTACTAGGAGAGCCTATAATACATTCGCAGTATACAAATACAAATCAAGAGGCGAAATTGCTTTGCTAATTGACTTTTGTGATGCTAATCTAAGACTCAAGGCCTTTCAACACTGCCCAACAACTGTTGTCTGTGTTGCATTGGATCAAGTGACTGCAGAGAAAGCAAAACGTCACTTTTCTTCAGATCATTGCTAAGGGTTTTGTAAACACACAACTCTTGCCCCCGGGCTTTCTTTAGGAGCCTGGAGATTGAGGATACAAGATGGGATAGATATGACTGTCCTAGGAAGGTCCAGGGATACTCCAAGGGAAAGGCTGAGCCACCCTGGGCCCTGCTGGGCTGGGCCGATTTCCCTCTTCTAACCCAGCCGGCTATGTGAAACTGATTAGAAACAGTACCACTGCATTCAGCTGACTGGGCCCATTCATCTTAGGAAAGCAAATGCGTCCCCTATTGCTCTGCATGGACGTCTCTGGGCGCTGATCTCTGCCAACAGAGAAGACAAGCAGCTTTTGTCAGTCCAGGGTAGTGACAGAGGTGGGAGAGTCCAGCGGTGGGCTTCCAGTCCAATGGATCGCCTGTGAACGCTATCCATTCTCTCACTCTGCAACCAACTCTGGGACCTACAGTCACAAGTTCATGATAGAGACAGATATCGACAACCTCCTGGGCTCCAATCCAACCTCTGCTCCCTTGGAGTCTCCTGTCACACCTTGAAGAGGCCAGTCACCATCTCTACAGGACCCATGTAGACTTGAGGACGGACGGCACAGGAGGGACAAGAGGAGTCAAAAAAAATTGCTTGTTCCCCAACACTCAGCCTTAATCTCAATCCCAATGTCTGGATTTCTCTTCTTCCCAAGGTGTCTCTCTCTCTCTTTCTCTCTCAGTCTCCCTCTCTCTCTCTCAGTCTCCCTTCTCTTCTCTGTTCTCTCTCCTCTTTTCCAGTATTAGAGATCAAGCTCAGGGGCCCAGGCATGCTTGGGGAATGTTCTAGCACTGAGCCGCATCCCCAGCCCCTAAAGGTTCTTGCCAGCTTTCCCTCTGGGATTTTTCCTCTCTGAGTAGGTCCTTTGAAATTGCATTCCTCTCTTTATTGCCCTGTGTGTGTGTACAAGAGTGCACTTTAGTGTGTGTGAATGACTGTGGAGGCCTAAGGGTGACTTCGGGAATCATCCTGGATTGCTCTACCGCTTTATTGCTTTGCTCTGCGGTTTGGGTTCTACCTTCAAGTGCCAGAACTGCAGGCTGCTTCTATATCCTCCCAACATTTTTATGTGGGATCTAGGGATTCAATCACAGGTGCTTTTGCTCGCAAAGCAAACGCTTTAATCCCTGAGCCAGCTCCCCAATCCTTTGTTGCCTTTTTAAAAAAACTTTATTTATTTATTTGTTTGTTGTTTGTTTGTTTGTTTATGTATTTATTTATTTATGTATTTATTTGTGTGTGTGTGTGTGAGAGAGGAGTGTGTGTGCGCGCGTGTGCATGTGTGTGTGTGTGTGTGTGTGTGTGTGTGTATCAGAGGGCACTGTGTGTCCCTTTGGAGGACCACCGGTGTCTTCGGGAATCATCCTGGATTGCTTCTAGCTCCGTCTTGCTTCACTCAGGGTCTTGCCTTTCTTAAGAGAGTCAGAGAAGAACCTGCCTGTAATCCTGGCACTTGAGAGGCGCAGGCAGTGAGTGTCACAAGATAGAGAAAGAGAGACAGAGAGAGAAAGAGAGAGAGAGAAGAGCAAACCTGGATTTAAAGGGTGAAAGTAAGATTATTTGCTTCTGTGTAAAATGGGGCAATAACAATTCCTACCTTGGAAGGTAGGGGAGAATTGCATGGGAAGTAAGTAAATGTGATTTCTAAAGTGCCCCCGTGACCCATCAGTTTCATGGTTGCCACCAGCATATACGTAAAGCAGAAAAGGCCAAGTTTACGTTGCAAAATCTCTTCTTGTGGTGTCACACATGTGTCTACATGTGTGCTGCATATGACCACTGGTGACATGAAGTGGGCATTATGCAGTGGTCACATACAAGCCTTTGAGAAGAGCTCCTCTAAGAGTCGAACAGATGTTTATCAGCATCGTCCGTCTTTGTTTTTGAGGTGTTGATCTCTGAGTCTTAGTGATACTGCAGAGATCAGAGGCTAAGAGGGGGGTTATGTCAGTGACCTCACGCCACACACAGCCTGAGAACCGAATTCTGCTCATCAGCATTTTTGTCAGGCTCACATAATTTTTTTTTTTTTTTTAAGAAATCCTATCATTTGAAAATGAGGAGGTTGGATGGAAAAAAAAAATCTAGATTTTCAACTTCTTTCCAGGATTTGGAGATCTGGCCGCACTAGGTGGCTTCCTCAAAGCTGGTTCTGCCTGTACCCTTGTCCTCTGCGACCTGGATTCTGGAAGTTCTTGGGACTCAAGCTGCTACCCACCCCTTGTGCTGGGGTCCTTCTCCACCCAACACTTTATGAGTATTCCATAAAGCTGGACCAAGCCTCAAGCGTTCCTTTGATCTAAGTGCTCATTAGTGGGCAGAGGCAAGAGGCCACCTGTAATGTGGGTAAGGGAAGGGGCTGGGTTTCTGTCCCTGTGGGTTAAGTCTAGTGCCATCTACCAGGTTCCACCTAGAAATCAAGTTCTCACTAGGAAATGTGTTCCACTGACTTGAAAGGTCATCTCCAACCCTTATTTCTCCCCCGCCTCTGGTCTCTGCCAAGGCAGATGTTTACCTTGCACAAGTGAAATTGGATCTCCAGGGGTTCCCGCTTGGCTTGTGCAGCATTTAAATGTCTGCTCTCTGTGACTTCTCCCATGTCCTTGCCTGCCCAAGTGGCTTCTGTGGGTAGAAGACTCTGGCCAAGGGACACACCAAAGTGGGCATTTGGAAAGAGACTCGCAGCTCCACTTGGTTTCTGCCACAGTTCAAGGTCAGAGAAAAACAGCACATTTGGGTCAGGAATGGGCACAATGCCAGTATCAGTAGCATGGTTTCCTTTGACTGTCCCAGACAGAAGGCAGGGCAAGGGCAGCCCTGGTGAGACTGTTAGCGGGGCTGTGGGGACCCACCTGTGCCAGGCACTGTCCATGGATTTGGCAGATATTTTTATTTGTTTGTTTGTTTGTTTGTGTGTGTGTGTGTGTGTGTTCTACTCTAGGTTACTTGAGTGTGTGTGTGCTTGTGGAGGACCAAGAATGACATTAGGAATCATTCAGGGTTGCTCTTCCGCCTTCTTGCTTTGCTCTAGGATTTCCCAGGCTCTGCCTTCCAGAGCTGGAATGACAAGCCACTGCCCATATCCCTGTCCTCCGGAGGGATTTTTACATAGAATCTGGAGATCCAAACTCAGGTTCTTTTGCTTTACAAGGCAAAGGCTTTGATCCCTAAGTCATCTCCCCAGCTCTCCTCACCCTCCTTTTTAACTTTTACATTTACTTATTGGGCGTGTATGTGCATGAATGTATGTGTGGGTGTGTAGATGTGGAGTCAGAGGACGACTTGCAGGAGTTGGTTGTGTCTTTCTATTATGTGGACTCTGGAGTTCAAGATCTGGTCCTCAGACCTTTATCCACTGAGCCATCTCCCCAGCCCTCACTGTTTTTATTTTATTTTGCTTTTGAAAATACTTTTGCATGGGACTAGTGATGTAGCTTAGTTGGTAGAATGTGTTCCTGGCATCCTAGCATGCATGAATCTCTGCTTTTCATTCCCAGAACCACATCAATTGGGTGTATAAGTGCACACTTTTAATCCCAGCACTGAGGACAAAGGCAGAAGGATCAGATGATCAAGGTCATCTTTAGTTATACAGTGACTTCAAAAAGAAAACACACAAATATTTTTGCCTAATAAAAATAGTCAAATGGGGGTTGGAGAGATGGCTCAGGGGTTAAGACTCTGCCTTGCAAGCAGAAGGTCCTGAGTTCAGACCCCAAGTCCCACATAAAAACACCAGGCAGAAATGGCTCTGGTGGGCGGAGCCTGGGAAATCCTAGAGGAGGTAGAAGCAATCCAGGATGATTCCCGAAGTAACCCTTGGTCCTCCATAGGGGCACATAGTGCCCTCTGATACACACACACACACACACACACACACACACACACACACACAGAGAGGCAAAATAAATAAGATATTTAAAAACAAAATAAGATGAGTCCAGACATCAACCTGAGGCCTCCACCTATACTTGCACACGTATGTATTCTTCCCACATACATATGCATCCACACACATACGTATACTTCCTACACACGCATACACATGAAAATGGAGAAAAATTACATGAAAAATGGCTAAACACAGAAGTAGGAACAGTAGACAGAACCTCTGTCCAGCCATCTCAAAGATTCACCATTTGCCAAGGTTTGCTATGATGTTTCCTGCCCTCCTTTCTATACTTCCATTCTCCGGTGTAAAACAAATCAAGCTGAGGACAGCAAATGGGTGAAGCTCAAGGCTTTTGTTCTGTTGAAGTACTTTCTGATTACTATGCTGTATCCTGGACACAGAGGATCCCCGTATCCTTTTGACTGAAACAGTAACATTTTGAACCACACTCTTATATTTTAATTAGCTTTATCCTTTTTTTTAAAATATTTTTTATTATTATTTATTCAACTGTGCACGTGTGCGTGCGTGTGTGTGTGTGTGTGTGTGTGTGTGTGTGTGTGTCTGTGTGTGTCTGTGTATGTGTAGAACCACGGACGAATTCGCGAACCACCATGGACGCCTCTCCACCTGGTTCTGCCCTGGATTCACAGGCTCCGTCCTACCAGGACCAGAAGCGCAGGCCGCCCCCCGCTTTCGCCTGGAGTCTATACGTGGGATCTGGGATCCGAACTCAGGACCTTCCTCCTGCAAGGCGGAGGCTTAACCCCTGAGCCACCTCTCCAGCCCAGCTTTATCCTTTTTTTATACAATGTAACTATTGTGAATATTTTTCCAGGTACTCAGATGCTGTTCTTATCCCGAACCATCAGCAGGTCCATGTTATCACTTGTATTAGGGTTCTCTAGAGTCACAGAATCCACAGGATGAATATATAAAAAGGGAATGTATTGAGTTGGCTTACATGATATGGCTGAAGTAGTCCAACGATGGCTGCCAATAGCTGCTCAGTCCAGGAGTCCAGTAGGTGACAGCTGAAGGCTGAAGGATTCCCAGAGAGTCTCTAGTCATATTGAAGAATTGGAGGGTTGGAGAGATGGAGGGCTGAAGAAACGGGGGGGGGGGCACACACACCTTTCTAGCACAGCCTCAAAGAGACTCTTCTCAGTCTCCCTTTCTATGGTTCCTTTTATCTGGTCCCTCCTGGGAGGTTCCAGTGAGATCTAGGGAGGTTCCAATGGGATCTAGGGCTGGTCTTTGTATTGTGAATGTATTGATCCAGATAATCTCTTCAGGTGGCTTCAGCTGATCTTAGTAAATGCCAGGTGTGTCCAGTTGACATCCAGGATTAACTCTCAGTGGCTCAAATCAAAGTTGTGGGACACTTTTCATGCACTGCAGAGGACTCTGGTGTTTTCCAAAGGCAACCAATGATGTTCTTAACTAATTTTTTGGCTCCTATAAGCCAGTCCTAACCTGTCCCTGAATAAGGCAGGAATGGAATCATCCCCTGCTTTATTTTAGCTGAATTGACATTCTGTTGTCTCTACTTACCCTAGCTGTCAAAAAGTTGTGGACATTTTCTTACATAATCAAGATGCCACTGTAATTACGCAAAAACCCTTCCTCTCAAGCTACTATGATTGTTTATTCCATTTTCCAGATGAGAATACAGGCTCAGAGAAGCAGAATAAATTCTTGCAGAAGGCTACCTTGCAAGTCGCTTGGGGGGGGAGGCAGTCCTTCCTGTAAGGTTTAGCCCCCAAACACACTGCACTATGAACAATATGAAAGTTTTAATGAACTGCCTGGCCAATTAGAAAGTGAGAAAGGCTCAGATGAGGGGCATAGAGGGTTTAATTATCTCAGGGCTGTTGGGGGGAAAAGCTGTTTCCTTTGTAAGATGATACCCTGGTTCCTTCTCAAACCAGGAAGTGTGTGGTCTGTCTTTGACCCTGCTCCCCTCCCCCCAGGAGATAGCAGTCTAAGGATTGGGTAAGCACCCCACTTTTTGCAAGCTCTCTCTTGCCCTTAGGGGCCAGTGATCAACAAACAGAACTTCCGCTCTGAATATGGGGGTGGATAGGTAGAAAGGGAATCCACTTCCCTGCTGTGCAGCTTGCAGTCTGTTTCTGGTCCTCTTTGGGTCCTGTGCATGCTCCCAACAGAGGTTTTGGGTGCTCTGAGAAAACGGAAAAGCCTTCTGTGCTCACCCTTTCTTGGTCACCACATGGTTTCAGCTTCCCCTCCCCCCTCCCCACCCAGTATTTTTGGATGGATGCTGTTTGCTGCCTCTGGATGCATCTCTAGAGACAGAGGAAAGGCAAATCCTAGGCCCCCCAGTAGATAAACAGATGGAGAGGCGCACATGCGTTTTAGAAGGTTGCGGGAATCTTCACATCCAGCATGCTTTAGACTTCAGAAAAGTGCGGGAGCGCAGAGCCGACATTCGCCTTTAATATTTTAAATCGTATTTGCAAATGAGTTCTAATAATACGCAAGCCCACGTTGGAACAAAAAAGGAAAGTAAAACCCACAGCAGCCTGCTCTCTGAGAAGACAGGTAGAAACAATTCTGAAAGATTCTATTTTCTCCCAAGAAGCCCAGCATGGAACTCCCCGGGAACAAATAACATTAAAAGTCCTCATCAGCTCCTAATGATACTGATTCCATTTTCCTGCATAAATTACAAGGGGCCTTATAGCCACTAGATAAGCCCAAGACTTAAGTGCATTCACAAATCAAACCTTATACCCACCATCCTTACATCCCCAGAGGACGAATTTGTTTGGTGGAAACATTTTTATGGCTTGTTCCAAAAATAGTGTGCTAGATGGGGCTGTTTGAATATAAATGCATTTTCAACAGCACATATATTTCCCAATTACTTAGACAGAGCTTCTCTGTTCTCCACGTGACGGTCTGTTGACTATTAGGTTTTCAAGCTGTGATTCTTTTCTGGGCCCTTGGATCAAAAGGAGGACCTGAGTGTGATATTCAGAATCCACATAAAAATTTTTTTTAAAAGTGGGCTCAATGGGGTGTACATGTAATCACAGCATCAGGAAGGTGGAGACAGGCAAAACCTCCTAGAATTTGCTAGCCAGAGAGAACCTAGCCAAATTAGCAAGCTTCAGACCAATTAGAGACCCTGTCTGAAAAAACAAAAGGTAGATGGCACCTGAAGAACAGTATCTGAGGTTGTTCCATCTATGTTCATGTTCGTGTGCACCTGCACGCGCCCTCGAGCACACGTGTGTAGACATTCACACACAGTCTCATGGATTGGGGGTTGTACTGTCCTCTTGGCCTCTTCATGAAGCAAGAATTGTTCTTCCTGCTGACTAGAGGAGGACCACGAGCTGTAATGGGGTTGGGGCTGCTCAGGAATTTGCCACTCTGACAATGAATGAGTTCTTTTTTATTTTTTTTTTTGTGTGTGTGTGGCATGTGTGTGTGTGTGTGTGTGTGTGTGTGTGTATCGGAGAGCACTATATGTCCTGGTGTCCCTGTGGAGGGCCAAGAGAGACTTCAGGAATCACCCTGGATTGCTTCTACTTCCCTCTTGCTTCACTCTGGGATTTCCTAGGCTCCGTCCACCAGGACTGGAAGCGCAGGCAGCTGCCATTTCTGCGCTGGTGTTTTTACATGGGACCTGGGATCTGAACTCAGAACCTTCTGCTTTCAAGACAGAGTCTTAACCCCTGAGCCCATGAGTTCTTAAAGAAATAGGAGAGGCTTTATTTAAACTGATACCAGCAGTGGCACGGAAAGTTAGAAAATGTGGAGTGGAACTCTGGGTTCAGCCTTCTTGGATGACCGGGAACTTCAAATGGCACAAACAAAAAATCTGATTACAGAAGCAGAAATTCAAATGGCGCAAGCAAGAAAAAAAAGTAGATTAGCATAGCAAAAAGAAAAGAATAAAGGAAGAAAGAAAGAAAAAGAAAGAAGAAAGGAAGGAAGGAAAGAAAGAGAGAGAAAGAAAGAAAAAAAGAAAGAGAAAGAAAGAAAGAAAAAAAGATAGAGAGAAAAAGAAAGACCAAAACAGTTATCTTGTTTGACCAGCAGTTACAGGTTTGGAATCTTCAGGATAACCTTATCTTAAAACACAGGGTCTTGTTAAGTGCACTCGTGAACATATGGTCTTGGTAAGGGCAAAACTCGCGAAGCCTATAACGTTTTAATATTTTAAAAATAGACTGTCACTGCCAGACTATATGCCCTCCTCTTCTGGTGAGATCACACCCCCTCAGTAGTAAATGATCAGGAATAAAAGTCTGTGAACTTAATCAGATGTCTCATTACTTATTTGGGTCCTTGATGGAGGCCTATTTTCTCTGTTGTAACATGGTCCCTTCTCTCCTTGTTTCTGGTGTGGCCCTCCTACCCCATCCCTCCTGTTCATAATCCTTGCAATTACTGTCTCTAGGTGGGCTGGGTGGGTTTGGTACTAGGAGCCACCTATTAGGGAGTACATACAGCGCTTAATTTTCTGGGTCTGGGATACTTCACTTAATATAATTGTTTCTAATGACATCCATTTCCGGCAAATTCCAGTAATTCATCATTTTTGATGGCTGAGTAGTACTCCATTGTATAGATGTACCACAGTTTCCTTATCCACTCGTCAACTGTTGGACATTTGGGTTGATTACATGACTTTGCTATTGTAAACAGTGCTGCTATGAACATGGTCGTGCTTGTGCTATCGAGGTGAACCTCTGCTGTATGGGGGGTTATTCCCAAAAGTGGAATAGCAGGGTCATATGGCATTTCAATCTTTAATTTCTTTAAGAATCTCCAGACGGCTCGCCAGAGTGGCTGTATGAGCCTGCATTCCCACCAGCAATGTAGGATAAAAAGTAATCATTTTGCAAATGGGTGATAGACCCCTCCCTCACTGTGGTTTCCCACTTTTATTACATCTACCTTTGAATGTGCTTTTATCACAAGACTCTAGTTTAACAGCTTTTTGTCTCTGGCCAGGGGGTAACATACAAAGCCCACCAGGATGGAGTGAAGGGCATTGCAGGAGCAGCAAAACTGCAAAAGAAAATCAACAAACCACAATCCAGAACTTCAGAGACTCTATATCAACCACCTAGAACTAGGCCAGTTTCATCTCTCCCCATCTTGAAGCTCAGGGACATTTGCGGAAGAGGGGGCGGTAAGAGTGTAAGAGCAAAAGGATGGGAGGAGCAATGATTTGCAAGATTCTCCACACAAGTTAGGGCTGAAGCAATCATAATTGGACTTTGCATGCCCTGCGCATTGTCCAACACACTGTTGACCCCACAAAGTCTAGCATCTGCTAAAGGCACCAAGATCCTTGGAGGCAAAGGATTGGCAGCCACAGCAGTGTTCCTATACCTAAGGGGAACACGGGAAAGGGTTCAGGGAAAGGCCACTGGGTCCTTGTATGTCATCGGAGAGGAGGGACCAGAGGAGAGTCAGGCAAGCACAAGAAAGGACTCTCTGGGAATTGGGGCGGGAGACACTGGGGGATGGGGAGAGAGGGGAGTGGGGAGAGGGAGCAGGGGGTACGGGGGGGGGAGGAGGGAGGGAGGGAACTGGTGTACCTATTAAGTTTGTATGAGCTGAAATTATAATAAAAATGTATTAATAAAAAAATAAAAATAAAAATCTTGAGAAGCAGAGAACCACAGAGAAGATAGGACAAATTTTATATATAATTTCAGTACAAATTTCTGTTGGATGTTTGGCCTACACAAATGCAAAGCAGACTCTAAGAGTCTTACTCAACTCAAGTAGCAGTATAACAAGAGATACAGAGTCTGAGTCAATCCAATTCACTTCTTATTTATCATAAAATGTGGCCACATTTCAAGGAACATGACAGAATTCATGGACTGCAAATTGTGTAACAATGTATAAGATGCAAGCCACCTATATTTGTGAATGGAAGCATAAAAAATAAAATATTTTAAAGGAAAAAAAAATAGACTGTCACAGGATCTGATGCGCAGTCTGATCACTTCTCTGGGTCACTAAGTATCTGCCTATCTGTACCCCAACCTTCTGGCCAAGACTCAGCTGCAAAGAGACATCATGCTGGCCTGCTGTAGCCCTCTTCCTCCTGATTTCGCCTGTACTAAAGGCAAGAAGGACTTTGACTTGTCTGCCCCTAGCACCATAGGGACAGAAGGTTCCCCTGTCCCCTTGGAAAAGCCTCTCGTCCCCTAGAGTCTGATGGCGTTCAGAGCTACAAGGGTCTTTTAAATTCTGTTTCATTTCCCAAACACAGAGAAAAACACATCCTGCTAATAGGACTGCCAGCTCAGCAGGCCCAGGCAAGTGACTCAAAGAAACCAGGAAGCAGCTTACACACCTGGAGATTGATTGCAAGCCAGAGACAAAGACGGGCAAGCAGAAATTAATCAGCAGAGCTGCCTGCTGCTGCGTAGGAGGAGGGGCAGGGGGCAACAGAGAGGGTGGGAAGATGCTATTGGTTTGAGTCTGAGTCTCTTGGGGCCCCAGGGCTTCCAAGAGAGAGGTAGTAGCCAGGTGGCTGTCTCTAGGCTGCTCCAAACATCCCCCTTACACCCCCAAACAGGCAGCCCCGGGACTTCTCCAGGCGCAGGTTATAAGCCTGTGGCCCCGTAGCTTACTGGGCAGCCGTTCCTAAAGGGGGCCCAAGCAGCTCCCCTTTTCAAACCATGGCTTGCCACCCCAGCAGTAACTTGGGTTGACATACGGGGCTAACCTTCCCATTGCTAGCCGGGTGCTCCAGGAGCTCGGGACAAGCAAGCTGAGGGGCCATGGAGCAACAGGGGCTCTGAGGGAAAGAGATCCAGGCAGGCTGTACCCCAGCTCCTGTGTGGCTCACAGCATCTCGTTTTGGGGGGTCACGCACCTTCCTGGAAAGAGATCCAGTCCATGGTCACGCGCTTCTTGGGGGTACAGTGCAACATCCTCACTGTCAAGAGTTCATCTTCGACTTCTCATCTTTGGTTCAGCTCGAGTTTTCCAGAATGTTCCATGCTCATACGAGTATTCTCCCCTGTATTTTTCCCACAAGTCCTCAGTCTCCCTGGCTCTTGGGAGGCTTTGTGAAGTAATCCTGACAACCTTCCCTGTCTCTTCTATGAAAAGCATTAGATGTCGCTCATTTGTTGCGTCCTTAAACCCAGCTCAGTGTTGTTGACCAAACCAAGCCAGGCCGGAGAAGAGGCGCTTCAAGCAAATCACAGGGGGTGAGCCCTGGACTCACTTCTGACCCTGATATCCAGTTGCAGAGACTGGCTGGACTCAGTCCTTGCTGATCATCCGGGAAGACCTCCCTTTGCCTCAAGACCACCACTGGGAGCATTAATCAACATTAATGCGGATGTGTCTTCAAGACCCAGCGGTAACTTGTTGAGTGCTGCCCCCTGTTGGTGGGAAACATCGATGCCGTCTTCCCTGTCCTGGTCTTTGTCTTGGAGTCTGAACATCCCACTAGGTCTCTCTCATGCTGGCAGAAGCCGGATGTGTTTGGAGAAGATTCTGGGATTTTCCTGGAGAAGAGGATACTGGCTTCTCTCTGTGAGAGAAATGGGTCTTAGACACCAAATACCTCTTTCTAGGGCAAAGAGGCGCGGGGGCTCTGAGCTCACAGGGTTCCAGTATTATGGGGTCACTCAGAATTGCATCACACCAACTCCAGAAAAGTTATCAAATGAAGATGCTTTATTGAAGCTGATTGGCGGCCACGCCCCAGAGAGCTGGGATACCAGTGGGTGGCACCGAGAAATAGGTGAGTGGGATTTTTAAAGGTGGAGACCACATTTTAAGCAAGAGGCAGGGAGCACAGCCATCCTTCCAGAAGCCAGACTCTAGCAGTGATACCTAAGTGGGACTTTCCTAGCACCGGGCATTTGATTAAACTGTGATCGATTAAGTGGTGTTCACAGGAATGTTTCAGGGAGACTCGACCCTAATTGTTTTTCGGAGAATTGCAGTAAGGGGAAGGAGGGGCAATCAGCTGGTATTTTTCCTGTTTAATTTAGCAGGCCAGTGGCTGTTTTTTTTTTTTTTTGTTGTTGTTGTTAAACTTGGCTACAACACCAGCCAGGTGTGACAGAAGCTAAGCAGGCTTGGATCTGCGGAGAGTGTGATTGTAGGCCTGGTAGCTTCTCTGGCCGGTCTCAGTGCAGCTGAAGTCTGTCCTCTCCAGGTGAGTTTATTCTCCTGACCCACTGGGTGTCGGCCTAAGCCTGAGGGGGGGAAGGCTTATTTCTGGGGACAATAGACAATAGGGAGAGTTTCATCCAGAAATCACAGATGGGCAGGCGTTGGCAGGGGCGTGAGGGGTTCTTTGGCCCATTTCTACATCACTAGTAATGCTGAGAGCTTGGAGGGACTTTTTAAACTTATGAACAATGAGAACCTCTTAGCATTATGAAGAGAATTGAAAAGGGGCAATATTGGAAGTCAAAATAATTAGGCATCAAACTGCAGACTTCTGATGGCCAGATGTGTGAATTATATTCGACCTTTCTCTGGGGACCCTCAGATACTCAGGAGTGGGAACGAGTCTGGAATTTGTGACCCCATACTCCTGCCATATGCTTGCCGTTGATTGGTCCAGGGTGAGCACCTGATTAAAGCGGACCCAACCAGCTTGGAACCATTTGGCAGTAGGAGGAGCTAGGAGGCGAGCTGGAAGCCTGGGCCTGGTTGTTCTCAAACACCGGGAGGAAGCCCCGCAGCGGGGAAGAGGGAGGCCAACCAGCAGGGACCTTAGAGTCCTTGGTCTCAGCGCTCCTGTGACTGCACCGAAGTGCGGCACCTTGTTTTCATCTCAGTTACTTTGAACTCCAACAAGGCCCCACCTTCCAGAGTTTCACCACCACCTCCCAGTGGCACCATCAGCTGGGGGACCAGGCCTTCAACATGCACACGCTGGGGGTGGCGTGTGTGAGTGAGTGTGTGTCAGTGTGTGTGTGTGTGTGAGATGCGGTTAAGTTCAAACTGCCTTACGTGCTGCCTCACGCGAAGAAAACCTTCCCAAGCCTTCAACCTGCCAGGAGTTGTTGGTCCTTCAAGCCCCCACTTGTGTCTGAGGAAAGGGCTTTGCTTCCGATGCAAAGGACGTCATAAGGAGTTCAGCTACTTAGATGTGCGTGTTCAAAGTCCCGCAAAGCTCACAGTGGGAAGAGGTTGTTGACAGCGGAAGCAATGAATTAAGCTTTGAACTTTTGCTGGCCACTGCGGTCCTGCAGAGATTCTCATGACCTGCTTCTCGGCCGCCTGAGCTGGGACGGAGAGCACTGGACGCGGAGTCCTTCTGCTGTTCCAGCCACATGACTCAGCACAACACCCAGTCTCTCTCTGAGTTTGCCTGGTCAGCTGTAAAATAGGGAAAAGACCAAATGGGGACTGAAACCTCTCCCTCCCCCTTCCTGGGAACAAAGTTTCAAATGCAAGCCCTTTGACTTGTGTTTGGGCCTGGTCTTCTCCATCCCTGGATTCAATTCAATGCTGTAATGACTGGTGTTGAGTGAGGCGCCGTCTGTCTTGTTTTGAGACTGGAAGACTCTGGAATACGTGATCCCAAACAGCTGCTCCTCCGGGACAGCAGGGTACAGACAGGTACGCTGAGAAAGAGCAACTTAGAAAACCCTGCACAGAGGCTGCAGAAATGGCTCAGGGGTTAAGGCTCTACCTCATAAGCAGAAGGTTCTGAGTTCAGGTCCCAGGTCCCACATAAAAACAACAGCCAGAAATGTGGCTTCCATCCCTGGTGGGCGGAGCCTGGGAAATCCCAGCGCAAAGTGGAAAGGAGGTAGAAGCAATCCAGAATGATCCCAAGTCACCTTTGGCCCTCCACAGGGGCACACAGTACCCTCTCTCTCTCTCACACACACACACACACATACACACACACACACTGAATAAGTAAAAAAATGTTTTTTCTTTTTTTCTCTTTTTTTTTTAATAAAAAAAAGAAAACTCTGAACAGAGAGAAGCCCAGCACAGAAAACAAACTGGGACAGAGTGGTGGTCTGTGTGCTTGAAATGGGGACAGTCCTACAAAACTGGGACACTTGGTGTCCATAAATATCAGTCCATCTCATTAGGTCAATACACCCAGCAGGCTGGTGACGGGTGTGAACTAAAGTTCTCAGAAAAAAAAAAAATGTTAAACATTCAAGGCTGATTAGAAGTTCAGTGATTGTAGGGAGTTGGAATGCTTCAGGTCTAGAGCCAAATTATCTTGGGCTATCTTAGCTCCTTAAATGGTTACTTATTGGCTATGTCTGTTTGTGACTGTTGGATAAACCCCTTTGAAATGTACAAACAGACACCTAACCTCAGCTAACCCCAAAGCTAAGAATAGCATCAGACAGCACCTAAGGTTTCCCCACTTTGTTAGAACCTGTCTACTTGCCGTTTCTACCCATGTATTTGAAAAGGTGCTTTGACTTTTGATTTGCTTTTGATGTTTATATAAAATGTTATACTATATGTTATTATATATATGTTATGTTACTATAAAATGTCATTACACTGGAACATGGTATTTAGGGTTAATCTCCATCTGTGTTCCTGGGTCATGGTCACTTTGATACAGCCCCAGAATAAACTGTCACTTATATTTGATGTGAGAGCTGTCATTTTTATATTGACACTAGCTCAGTGCAATCAGTGACATGTGTAAATGGCTAAAGAATTCCCCCGATACATCGCCTGGCTAGTTATAGAGTGTATATTACAAAGAACCAATATGCAGACGCAGTATTTGTTAAGCTTAGGGCAAAAAAATTGTTTTAACTGAATAACAGAACCAGTAGGGGAAACAATGGTTGTTCTGGGTCAGTATTTTCTTTGCTTTCTTCCTTGGGCTGTGGGCGACACTTCCAAGTCAAGACTGAATTGGTGTCATCGTCTCTCTTGGAAAGTTGGGTCCTATTCTGGTGGTCCAACGCGCTGAAGCCACCTGTCATTTGACATCTTCAGAAAAGCCTTCTACACCTGAGCTTTATTTCATTATATATATAAAATTTTTTATTTTTTTGTGTGTCTATCAAAGGGCATTGTATGTACCTACGGAGGATCAAGGGTGATTTTGGGAACCATCCTGGATTGCTTCTACCTCCTTGCTTCACTCTGGGATTTCCCAGGCTCCGCCCACCAGGGCTGGAAGTGTTGGCAGCTGCCATTTCTGCCTGGCATTTTTACCTGGGACCTGGGATCAGGACCTTCTGCTTTCTAGACAGAATCTTAACACCTTAGCCTTCCCTCCAGCCCCACACCTGGGCTTTAAAGTGTTTCCCCATGAGAACTTCCAGCTTCACGAGGGAGGAATGCACCTTGCCATTGGGCAAGGACCCTGTGAATTAGCGCAGGTCACAAAGCTTGTTACAGTCAATCACACCTGCTTCTCAATCCGGATCAGTTGATCTGGCCACCTCTGCTCTCAGCTTTACCAGTGAGACTCATCCCCTCTATGCAAGTGCTAGAAACAAAGCTGATCTATGGGGGCCCTGCTGTGCTATTGGTCAGTTGTTCTCCACAACAGCTCTGTGAGGTATTGCAGACATTGCTCCTCCTTTTCCATTGTCATATTTATGTGTGTGTGTGTGTGAGAATGTGTGTATGTATGTGTGTTCCTATGTATGTGAACACGTATGTGTGCATTTGTGTATGTGTTCCCATGTATGTGAGCACCTGTGTGTGCATGCGGAGGCATGAGCTTGATATCAGGAACTGAGGAATTGTCCTCAATCATTGTTCCTCCTTATTCTTTTCAGGCTAGGTGTCTAATCAAACTTAGAGCCCAGCAGTAGGGCTAGTCTGACTCACCATATTGCCCTGGGAATTCCCAGTCTCTGCCTCCCAAGGCTAGGATACAGGTGGGCTACCACGCCCACCAGGCATTTGGCCCGGAATCTGATGATCTGAACTCCGGTCCTCCTGCTTGCTCTGAATGAAGCACTTTTACCACTGAATCATCTTCTCAGGCCAGTGCAGATGTTCTTACGTCCTGTCAATATGTCTGTCTCTCCTCTCTGAATGGTGCTTCCCTCACTTCCAGGAGTTGTTTTTAGGGTGATAACACTTACCAATCCTGCTCCTCACCAAGAAACCAAAACAAAGGTAACAAGGTCCATCTTAGTACCTTGAGCCTCTGGCTGCATTGATTGGCTCAGCAACATACATATGGCCAATCAGCATCGTTTTTAGGGGTTTTATATTTTTGAGCTAAACGAAGGAGCTATTTCCTCTCAGGTTGTCACTTGCACATGTAACTCCGAGCTGAGGGTTGGGGGGAGTCACACTGAGACCTGGGGAGCATGGAGACAGAGGCCCAGGAGAAACTGTGGAAGCCTGAGGTGCTGGGGGTTCTTGTGATTTGGAGGCAACTTTCTAGAACATGCATTTGGAAAGCCATTGCTGAGGGGCCAGCAGAACTAGTTGTAGACAGAGAGGCTGGGGCAGCAGTGGCAGGTAGGTGGCTTTTAGAGGTCAGGACAATATGCAGAAATCACCCCACTCCATCAGAGTTCTTAGTGTGCAGGTGACAGGAGCCCCTGCTTCACCTGATTTCCACTCAGACTCTAAGATGTCCCAGCAATTGGCTTTTACTTCTTTCTCTGTCTTTTCTCCTTCCTTCCTTCCTTCCTTCCTTCCTTCCTTCCTTCCTTCCTTCCTTCCTTCCTTCCTTCCTTCCTTCCTTCCTTCCTTCCTTCCTTCTTTCTTTCCTTCCTTCCTTTCCCTTTCCCCTCTTCCCTCCTCCTCCCTTCCTCTCCTCTTCTTTTCCCTTCTTTCTCCCCTCCCTTCCTCCTCCTTCTTTCTCTTCTTCTTCTCTTTCTTTCTCTTCCTCTCTCTTTCCCAACAGGGTCTCGTAGCCCAGGCTGACCTCAAACTCACTGTATAGCCAAGGATGACCTTGAACTCTGGGTCTTCCTGCCTCTGAGGGTCTGCAGGATGAATTGCCAAGTTTGGTTTAGTTTCTTCACGTCTTGATTTGTCTCCCTTGGGTTTCACAAAATGACTCTTAGATGCTTCTAGCATCTTCACGGCACCAGCCTGCTTGGGTTTCAGACTTGGAGCGGAAACAAGGGTGGATTTACACGTTGTTGAATCTCCTCTGTGGCTTACTTTAAATAAACCGTTGGCCAATGAGGGCACGTTGTCCCTCCCTAAGAGAGTTCACGGCCATCTGTCTGCCTTCCGCTTAGGAGAAGGGTGTCTCCAAAGGCAGATCCTGCTGCGGGGAGATGCTGAGATGGAGGTCGGGAACCGAGCACCCCATTTCCCCTGGGACCATAACTGCTAGTGCCCCTCTGCTTGAGCACTGACTGGGGTGGGCTGAGCGGCTGGGGCACCCTATTTTGCACAGAGACAAGCTCAGGGCAGGCTGCGAGAACCAGCTGTGGAGGAAATGAGCTTTGGCATGGTCTGTGGCAGCTCATTTACCTGGGGACCCAGCAGATGAGCAGAGCGGAGTTCTTTCTTCTTTGTTTCTTTTAGATCTGTTGTGTATGTGTCTGTGATGTGGTGTGTGTGTGTGTGTGTGTGTGTGTGTGTGTGTGTTCATGTGTGTAAGTGCGGGCGTGCCACATGCCATGATGCATGTGTGGAGGTCTAAGGTCAATCTCTAGGGTTGGTCATCATTATCCACCTTGCTTGAACAGGACCTTTTACTGTTCACTGCTGTGTACCCTAGGCTAGCAATGTACCCCAGGCTAGTAGTGTACCCCAGGCTAGCAGTGTACCCCAGGCTAGCAAGTGTACCCTAGGCTAGCAATGTACCCCAGGCTAGCTGTATACCCCAGGATAGCTACCCTAGAGCTTCCAGGATTTTTTCTCCACCTCCCCTCTTTCTATGGAATATCTGGGATTATTGACACATGCGGACGGTGTCTGTCTTTTTATGGGTCTGAGGTACAAATTCAGATTCTGTCTTGTACAAACATTTTCCTCTTCTAGGTCACCCACCCAACCTCAGAGTAGAGTTCTTAACCCAGAGTCTGCAAAGCCTTCAGACCCAGGGCCCAGCAGGGTCTGGTCCACAACCTCTCCCCTGCTTCCCACCACTTTCACTTCTGCCCCCGATCAGGTACTGGCTGTCCACGCACAGCTATTAATCTTAGCAGAGGTTCAGGTCCTGAGGGATGGGACTGGCTGGGTCTGGGTGGTCGCCCCACCGTGCAGACAACAGAAACTGCTCCCTGTCGGCTCAATCAAAGTCTTCAGAGCTTAGGCTGTTTTTCTTTCGGAGCCTTAAAAGGCCAGCTAGACAGATTGTCCCAACTGTGCGTGCTAATTAGAAATGACAGCTACGAAATATGGCCCAGGGTTTTCACTTCTAGAAATCTGACCTTTCCAAATGTCTGAGCAGCTGTTCCTTTTGCAATATGCATAGTAGGGGATAGAGACATCCAAATGGCCGTTGGTAGGGGACCTCTCTGATGGACTAGGCAGGGGTCCTCTCCAGTGGACACAGGTAGGGGTCTTCTCTGATGGACATAGGCAGGGGTTCTCTCTGACAGGCAGAGGTACTCTCTTATAGGATACTTAACAGCTTTTCCTTTTTCTTTCTGTAATAAGTGATAGCTCGGCCTGGCGGTTCAAAGGATTAAGGTGTGGCACTCAAACTTGGCGACCTGAGCTCCATTCTTGGAGCCCGTGTGGTAGCAGGAGAAAACCGGCTTCTGACATGTGTTCTCTGACCTCCACAGCACAGCACACATGCATGCCTACTCTGTCTCTGTCATAAATAAGCAAGCAGCGTGTCATGCCAGGCACGGTGGCACAGGTGGCTTCTAGCACTTGGGAAGTGGCGGCAGGAGGATCGTGGGTTTGAACCCAGCCTAGTCTGCATAGCAGAACCTTCAACAGATAAAAGAAGATAAAACCAATGAATGAATGAACGAACCAACCTTTTAAAAATGGTTAGAATCACATGTTGCTTTATGGGAAGAGGTTTGGAATATCACGCAAGTGATAAAACAAGTGACAGACCAAGATACATGTGACCCATCCTGAGTGACACAACAGGAGGCGTGTGACCCATCCCGCCAGGAGCCACGCTTGAAGCTCAGGACAGGCTCTGCTCCATTGTCAGTAGTGATTCTCTGTGGAGAATAGAATGGGGTTTACTTCCTCCCTTTCTTGCTTTGTTTCGTGTGATTTTTTTCTTTGAGGGCATGTATTATATTTGCAACTTTAAATTTAGAATTAAAAAGTCCAGGCAAAATAAAAACAAGGTGGGCATGACAGTTTGTTGCTCATGACTCAGTATCCCCCCCCCCCCACTATACTCCACATAGACCATATGACAGAAGGCGAAACTGAAATTGGCGGTTCCCAGATTCTTTTGCCATGGGGGCTCTGGGTGTGACATAAATTTTGCCTGTCAGTCCCTTTTGTGTAAGACTGACAGGGTGGTCTGGGAATTGGGCTCTGAAGGGCTATGTTGGTAGGATCTAGGGTCTGGTTACTAATTTAGAGACTCGGAGGGCGAGGGGCTATTTGCCGGTTTGCAGAATGCAGCTCTGCTTCCGTGGCCACGCGAGGGAAGTTTTCCTCTGAGTACGAGTGGCCCAGCCTTGCAAAGTTCATGGCCTCTGTGGATCTTGTCCTCCACCGCTCCTCTTTGAGGTGACGCCCGTTGGACTCTGGGAAGAGACAGTATTGTAAGTAACTTCTTGGATGTGGAAGAGCCAGCAGTTGCGTGGGAACCTGATTGTGCCGTGTCACTGGAAATTGTCTTTTTCCAGACTTTCCTGTGAGTCCATAAACAGCCCGTAGTAAATCCTTTCTGTTCAACTAGCTAACAGGATTTTCCTTTCTTGAGCAGAAATGCTTAAGGGGAAATATGAGAAAAGCGATGTAATATTTGTTTGGCTTCAAGGCCTTCTGATACCTTGAGGGAAGCTGACAGCAGATTCCTTTCCTTTCTAGCTTTTTATTTTTTTTTAATTTTTTTATTATTTATTCAATTGTGTGTGTGTGTGTGTGTAGAACCACGGGCGAATTTGGGAGGACCATGGACCACCTCCACCTCCTCCTTTGTTTACTCTGCCCGGCGATTCACATGATCCACCCTACCAGGACCAGAAACGCAGGCCACCCCCGCTTCTGCCCGGCATCTATACGTGGGGTCTAGGATCCAAACTCAGGATCCTTCCGCCTGCAAGGCAGAGAGAGGCTTAACCCCTGAGCGACCTCTCCAGCCCCTCCTTTCTAGCTTTTTATTCCTTCCCTTTGCCCTCCCTTATTTCTCTTCTTTCTTTCCTTTCTCCTTCCTCCCCTCCTTCTCCCCTTTCTCCCTCTTCCTCTCCCCTCCTTCTTTTTCTCCCCATCTTTTTTTCTATCTTCTTCTTCCTGGTTCTCTTTCTCTCTCTCTCTCTCTCTCTCTCTCTCTCTCTCTCTCTCTCTCTCTCTCTCTCTCTCTCTCCTCTCTCTCTCTCTCTCTCTCTGTTGGATATACTAAGGCAGCCCTAGAATCCATAATCCTCCTGCCTCAGTCTCCCATGGTGTGTGCCACTATGCCTGGCATGACTTTTTTTCTTTTTAACATTAAGCCCAATCAAGAAGACTATACAAGGGCTGGCGAGGTGGCTCAGGGGTTAAGCCTCCGCCTTGCAGGCGGAAGGTCCTGAGTTCGGATCCCAGATCCCACGTATAGACGCCAGGAGGAGGCGGGGGCGGCCTGCGCTTCTGGTCCTGGTAGGGTGGAGCCTGTGAATCCTGGGGCAGAAGGAGGTGGAGGCGTCCATGGTGGTTCGAAGTTCGTCCGTGGTTCTACACATACACAGACACACACACAGGTGCGCGCACATACACACGCACATGCACACAGTTGAATAAATAATAATAATAAAAATTAAAGAAGACTATACAAAACTGTGCGTTCCACTGTGGTAATGGATGGGCTCTGGATGTGCATACGGAAAGAGCTGGGCACGCGGCCTTGGAGCCTCCATCGTCCCCTCCACAGCTTCCCCTCTTCCTCCATCTTCCATCCTTCCAGGTTGAGCCCCTCGGTAACACTGATTGTCCTAGATCAAATACAAAGGAAACACAAGCAGTAACTTGTGAAGACATGAAAGGGGCTGTTAGCTATGGCCCTTCGCTCCTCAAAGTCACTCCCTTTACTGTCGATTCATTTGTTCCTTTGGGTTAGCAGTCTGCTTTTTAAAACCTGCTTGAGAAGCAGTTGTGAAGCCTTTGAAGTTTCTTACCATTTGTCATAGTTAGGCACAGGTGTCAACTTGACAGTTGAGAGTTTGAGCTCTGGGCACACTTGTGGAGAATTAGTAGTTGGGTTAAGCCCAGGGCAAACCTGAAGGAGATTGTCTAGTGGATGGGGCAGACCCAGCCCATGGTGGGTTAGGCCCTGAACAAGTAAATAAAATACAGAGAACTGGTTGAGGAAGTTGGCATCCTTTTGTACATTTGGCCAGACATGCTGGTCTGGCAAGTAAGGATCATCCTTCTCTCAGCCATTATGTAGAGATGGTGTGGCCAGTTCCCTCGACCCTGGTGTTGGTGTGTGCTCTCCCATCAAGCTGGACTGAGAATTGTAATCGGACTGTCATAAGGAAATAAATCCCTTGTTTCCTTAAGCCGTTTGATGGTTGCAACACCATTGTTTATTGCCACATCTGCGGAGAACTGAAAAGTCTTTTCTGATGAGGAAAAACCTAGTGTCTAAGGCCGAGACTCTAGGCAGGAAGAGGGTCCAATTTTCCTCACCTGTCCAAGCCCAAACAGTCATGGTACCTCCCATGAGCTCTGCTTTGCTCTGCCCTACCACCCGACACCTTCATCCCGGCAGCTGCTGCGGATAGTGCTCCACAGTGTACAAAGGCTTTCTAAATGTCTTCCCATTTGGCATTGCCGCATGTCCCGGAGCAGCCAGAGCAGGTGCCTTAGCCTCTTCTGGGATGAGGGAGTTGAAGAGTTAAGAGAGTTCAAGGCGGTCAGACTCAGCCCCAGGTCTGGAGTAGAGCTTTCTCACTTAAAGTTGAGTGTGTCTTTAGAAGGCCATATGGCCAACTGTATTTTATTCTGCATGATCTTACTCCCATGTTAGCCATGGTCCCCATCTGTCCCTGGGACTCTGGGTGGGTCAGCATTCAAATAATCCATGGGCATCTTGCACATGGGCAAAGCTGAGGCGTGGGGTGTGGCCTGCGGCTGCAGGCATACAAGTCTCCCAAGGGAATGGGAGTGAGGACTCAGTCTCCGCCCCTCCTTCAGCAAAACCCACTGGGTTTCTGCAACAGCCCCGGAGCTTCCGCAGGAATATCTGTGGCCACTGGATGTCAGCACTGATCTATGCTTGATAAGAACGTCTCTAGGCCAGGCGGCATCGGCTGCACCAGGAACTCAAAAGGAATCGGAGAGGAACCTTGCTCACAGTCAAAAGCACAGTGGTTCATGTTCCAAACAGCTGGTTTCTCTGGTCCCCACTCGGACAGGTTGCTATCTTTGGTTCCTCCTCTGAGTACTTGAGAACCGATCTCCAAGAGTGTATGTTCTGGCTTGAACATGATATGTCGGATTGGGGGATTGGCTCAGTGTTACAGCTGAATCCAAATCCCCAGACCCTATGTAAAATGCCAAGTGGGCACGGCAACCTACCTGTAATTCCAAACCTGGAAGGCAGAGCTTGTGAATCCAAAGAGCAAGCTGGTGGTTTGGGTTTAATTGGAGAAACAAGCTCAAAACAGTGATGTGGACGAGTGATTGAGGGTGGTTTCTGACATCAGCCTTGGATTTGCGTGTGCATCTCACACCCATGAGAGCACATGTCTCACACATGCAAACCATACTACATGCGTGCATGCACATGCCACACACACATTAAAATGAATATGAAATATCTCCCCACAGGCTCATGTGTTGAATATTTGGTTCTCAGCAGGTGGTGCTATTTTGGAAACTTTAGCTTGACCAGTATAAGTGGCCACTGGTCTTTGAAGGTTATGCCCAATCCTGGTCCATTCTTCTTTCCCTGCTTCCTGTCTGCTGTGACTGAGGACCCTCTTCCACACCATACATGGAGGTCAGAAGTCAATGCCAGGTATCTTACTCGATGTCAGGTATCTGACCTAATCATTCTCCACCTTAGTTTTTGAGATAGGGTCTTTCACTGGCTGGCCGGGAAGCCCCAGCGAACCCTCCTGTCGCTACCACCCAGAGTGAGAATTAGAGGATGTAGTCATTACTCTCCTCTGTTGCTGTGAGATGCCACTCAAAGTCAAGTAACTTAAGAAGAAAAGGGAGATTTATTCAGCTTTTGGTTCCAGAGGGGAGATACGGTCCTTCATGGTGGAAAAGGCGTGGCTGGCTGGCAGAAGCCAGAGGCGGCCTAAGTCCCATCCATCAAGAAGGCTGAGAGCTGCGAAACAGCAAGCTGCAAGAACAGACCTCTCTAGAAGGTAGGCTGGGGCTAATCCACTGCAAGGCTGAGCCTGCCTTCCTCCAGCAAGGCTCCACTTCTTAAAGATGCCATGACCTTCTCAAACAATTAAAGCTTCAAACACATGAGCCTGTGGGGACGATTTAAACATTATAAATTGTGACAGAGGTGCAAGAGTCTACATCCAGATTTAACATGATGCCAGGGATCCAAACACGGGTTCTTTTGCTGGTTCAGAATACCCTTTACCAACCAGGCCGCCTCCACAGCTCCATATCATTCTTTTCTCCCTGGGGGATGAGAAACTTGAGTCAGAGTAAAAACGAAGATTGTCACAAAGTCGTCACCACATGCAGAAGAAGTGGGGGAAGGGAAGATGAAACAGTGGCACTGGGTGCTAGAGTTTTGGGGGTCCTGCTCTGGAAGCTTCCCTTGTTAGCTCCCTCCTTCTTCTGTTAGTGTTTAGCAACCCCATGAGGTACTAGGCCAGGAAATGAAGTCTAGCAACGAAGTACTAGAAGAATCCAGTACATGGTGGAAGTGGACAGCAAGCCCAGGCCTGTCCAGTTCTGCAATCCTGTATCACTTCGACTCTCCCACAAGGGTCTGGTGCCTTGTCTAAGATATTTGGGGATAGGGCAGATAGAGTGGGGGCAGGGGCCACATCTTGGGTCGTCCCAATTATTTCAAATAATCTTTTTTTTTATTAATTTTTCCTAGTTTTCTAAGCATTTATCAATTCATTCCACTCCTTCCCACCCTCCTGCCTGGCCACTTCTATGGACACCAGCATTCCCTCTGGGTTCTCTACTCTTGTGGGGGTTTCAAGCCTCTGCGACATATCAACTTGCCCCTCCTTGGACCCACCCCACTGATTTCCCTTCACTCATCCAGCTCTAGTCCCCAAGGTTTACACTCTATGTTCTTTTTTTTTTATTAATACATTTTTATTATTATTTCAGCTCATACAAACTTAATAGGTACACCAGTTCCCTCCCTCCCTCCTCCTCCCCCCGTACCCCCTGCTCCTCCTCCCCTCCCCTCTCTCCCCATCCCCCAGTGCCTCCCACCCCAATTCCCAGAGAGTCCTTTCTTGTGCATGTCTGATTTTCCTCTGGGCCCTCCTCTCCGATGACGTACAAGGACCCAGTGGCCTTTCCCTGAACCCTTTCCCGTGTTCCCCTTAGGTATAGGAACACTGCTGTAGCTGCCAATCCTTTGCCTCCAAGGATCTTGGTGCCTTTAGCAGATGCTAGACTTTGTGAGGTCAACAGTGTGTTGGACAATGCGCAGGGCATGTAAAGTCCAATTATGATTGCTTTGGCCCTAACTTGTATGGAGTATCTTACATATCATTGTTCTCTCATCCTTTTGCTCTTACACTCTTACCGCCCCCTCTTCCGCAAATGTCCCTGAGCTTCAGGATGGGGAGAGATTAAGCTGGCCTAGTTCTAGGTGGTTGATATAGAGTCTCTGAAGTTCTGGATTGTGGTTTGTTGATTTTCTTTTGCAGTTTTGCTGCTCCTGCAATGCCCTTCACTCCATCCTGGTGGGCATTGTATGTTACCCCCTGGGTCGCGGCGCGGTGAGGCCCAGCTGGACTGCGCGCGTCCCGGGCGGCAGAGTGGAGGGGAAGGGCACACTCTATGTTCTTATCTCTCTTGAGTTCCTCACTAGTCTATGGGGGCAGGTTGGTATGTCAGTCATTATGCAGGTCTGGTAAGGACAAGTCTCACTGCAGTGAGTTCCTGGACAGAGTTCAGATAATATTTCCATGGCCTCACTGGTTCTTGTCCAAATGTCCAGGCCAGGCTGCAGAAAGGTAGGGAAGGTCACATCCCTTAGTTCTTTGTGTCGTGGAGATGTACCCTGGGAGAGCCCAGGCAGCCATGTTAGAAAAGGAAGATGTGTTCCGCAGTTCACTGCCACACAATTCCCACTAGTTACTGGACAACATACTGGCTGGGACCCTGACTTTTTACATGTAGCCTGTACCCCATGTTCAGGCTCGCTCCATCAGTCTTAACCTGGCAGGCAATCTTGGTCTCCTTTAGGCCTCCTCTATCGAGAGCAGGTGTTTGTTCACGGGAGCCTTCCAGGTATAGCCACCATCAGGGCCCTTTTCTCACAGACTGAGACTTAGCGCAGGGTGTGTTTATCACGGGTGGGCCGTGGTGAGTGCTTTCTAGTCTTTCCAGGTCCTGTAAAGTCTCCAGAGTGGACCTGGATGGCTTCCACGGGCTTGACTGGTGGGACACCCAGAAGGGAGAATCCCCTCAGTCTCCCAAAATAGTGATAGAGCCCCTCTCCCCTTTTCCTCCTTTGTCAAATTGTGAGATGGAGCCTGGGTCTTGTGTGTGTGTGTGTGTGTGTGTGTGTGTGTGTGATCAGAGGGTACTGTGTGTCCCTGTGGAGGTCCAAGGGTGACCAGGAATCATCCTGGATCATCTCTACTTCCTTTTGGCTTTGTTCTGGGATTTCCCACGCTCTGCCTTCCAGAAAATCCAGACTCTGCCTTCCAAAGCCAGTAGTGCAGACCGCCATCATTTCTGCCTGGAGTTTTTATGTGGGATGTGGGAGCCAAACTCAGGTCCTTCTGCTTATAAGACAGAGAGTCTCAACTCCTGAGCCATTTCTCTGATCCTAGCCTGGGTCTTTTATGACCAGTGACACCTTAGCTAGTCTCGTTATCAGATGCTCAAAGCCTTCTGGTACCCAGCCAACACATCTGAGTGGAAACGCGTATAAACTAAGGGACAAACAAGCTGAATGTCAACAAGGAGTTATTAGCGTTGGAAAGTTACTTTCTAGATGAGTAAATATCTCCAGACACCCGGAAAGGCACGGAGGGTGGTTCGCTGCATCCACATGCTCCTAATCCAGCTGGCCCCAAAGAATTACAGTATCCTCTGAAGCCTTTCGTGAACCCCTCTGTTAGTTGCTTTCCTTGTGGCCGTGACTAAACAGCTGGCGTGTAACTTAAGCGAGGTTATTTCCGCTCATGGTTTGTGAAGGGATAGTCCATCATGGTCGGGAAGGCTTGGGAGAGATCATGGTGGCCAGGAAGCAAAGTGCACAGCAAGTGGGGCCAGGCCCTGAACCTCAAGGCCTGCCTACTCCCTCTGGCAAGGCTGTACCTCCTGAAGGTTCCAGAACCCCAAGCTGAGGACCTAAAGACATGAATCCGTGGGGGAATTCCATCTGAATCACGACGCCCTCTCAGGTCCCCAAGGAGAATCTCCATGGTGATGTTCATCATGCCCAGGAATGGCTTGGTGCTGTCCCTACGTTGGTATGACTCTCCGAGTAGTGTCATCTCTGCGTATTGTAAAAGGTTATGCCAATGAAGCAGGTATGATGGCTCCTGGGCATAATCCATTGCTCAGGAGGTTGAGGGGGGGAGGTTGGCTGTAAGTAGCCTGTGCAGTGAATTCCACGTCAGTCTGGACCACAGAGTGAAAGTCTCAAAAAGAAAAAAAATTGGAGGCAGGGTTCTGGGGAGATGGCTCAGTGGGCAAAGCGCTTGGCACACAAGCGTGATGACTGGAGTTCAGATCCCCAACACCCGCGTAAATGCCAAGCGGGCACGGATTACTCTTGGCACTAGGAGGCCGAGACAGGGGCCTCTGGGCCAATCTGGCTGGCTCGCTCTTCAAGAGACCCTGCCTCAGGACTGAAGTGGAGACGATAATGGGAAAATCCCTGATAACATGCACGTGCACATAAAGCAGACATGCACACGTGTGCACTCACATGCATGCACATGCCACACAATGCACACCTGTGTGCCTGCAACACATAGCGTACATACATACACACATCCATGCACATACAGTGCGCACAGACGTACATGCACGTGTGCACGTGTTGGATGGATGGCAAGCAAGGTGGAGGTGGGAGAGAGAGCTGGGGCGGGTGATGGTGTCGAGACAGAGGCGGTCGGCTCCCAAAGCTTCTGTAGTTGCAGCTGCACAGGTCTCATCTTGTCTCACCTTGAAATGGAAGCTTTCAGAGGAAAGCCGGTCCCGGTAGTCAGATTCTCTCTTTATGAAACGTCATGCGTCCGCTCTCACACGCAGCTGTTTTCTTGCAGGATAATGTGCAGTGGCAGAGCTCCCTCTCTGTTTCCATCATAATTCCAATTATGAGGACACTTCAGGGCTTCATCTGTAGGGCTTCGACTTGACAATCTTCTTAAATTAGAAGGATGAGGAGGAGCTGGGGAGGAGGCTCAGTTGGTAAAGTGCTTGATGCACCAGTGTGAGAGCCTGGGTTTGATTTTTAGAACTCAACAAGTGAAAAACTTTTAAAAAGTTGAGTGCAGTGGCACGTGCTCGGAATCCCAGTACTGGGAAGTTGGAGTCAGGCAGATCCTGGGACTCCCTGGCCAGCCAGCCTAGTTGAATCAATGACTTCCAGATCTGTGAGAGATCTGATCTTAAAAAGCCAGACAATGACACCGTGGGCCTCCACACTCACAAGTACACACTTGCACATGCACCTGCACACAAACCCACACATATACATACATGGACACACACACATATGCACAGACAGACACAAACACAAAGACATGCACACAGGCATGCATGCATGCACACACACATACATACATGCAAAGACAGACACAAATAGAGATATGCACACAGACATACATGCACGTTCACACACATTCATACACATACGTACATGCAAAGACGGACACAAAACACAGAGACATGCACACACAGACATGCATGCACACATGGACACACAAACATGTACAGACACAAACACAGACACACTCACATGCACAGACACAAACACAAGGACAATGCATACACACAGACATACACACACACATACATACACACACATGCATGCACGGCTTGCATATGTTTATGTGAATGTTTAATAAACTAAAATCCTTGGCCTGGGGGGGATGGTTTAACTGGGAATATAGGCCAAAATGTACATGTTACTTGTTGCTGAGATGAAATACTTGGCAAACTAAAGGTATGAAGAGTTTATTTTGTTTCATGGTTCCTGACATCTTAGTTCTCATAGTGGGGAAGGCAGAGCAGAATTCTCAGCAGCAAAAGGCAAACAGTATATAAGCCAGAACAAGAGGTGGGTGTAGCCCTCAGAATGAGCCTCTTTTAGCAGCACAGGTCCTAGTGCCCAAACCTCTTCTGCCATTGTGGCCCAACCTGCTGCATCCCAGCATACACCTGCTGCATCCTAGGAGATGCCTGAAGCCTCCCAGTACACACCTGAAGCCCCCCAGTACACACCTGCAGCCCCCCAATACACACCTGTGGCCTCCCAGTGCACACCTGTGGCCTCCCAGTACACACCTGAGGCCCCCCAGTACACACCTGCGGCCTCCCAGTGCACACCTGCAGCCTCCCAGTGCACACCTGAGGCCCCCCCAGTACATACCTGCAGCCACCCAGTGCACACCTGTGGCCTCCCAGTGCACACCTGGGGCCTCCCAGTACACACCTGGGGCCTCCCAGTGCACATCTGCGGCCTCCCAGTGCACACCTGTGGCCTCCCAGTATACACCTGCAGTCTCCCAGTGCACACCTGCAGTCTCTCAGTGCACATCTGTGGCATCCCAGTGCACACCTGCAGCCTCCCAGTACATTACTTGCAACCTCCCAGTACATACCTGCAGCCTCCCAGTACATACCTGCAGCCTCCCAGTACATACCTGCGGCCTCCCAGTACATATCTGCAGCCTCCCAGTGCACACCTGCGGCGTCCCAGTGCATATCTGCAGCCTCCCAGTATACACCTGCAGCCTCCCAGTACCAGTACACACCTGTGGCCTCCCAGTACATACCTGCAGCCTCCCAGTACACACCTGCGGCCTCCCAGTACATGTCTACGGCCTTCCAGCGCACACTTGTGGCATGTTAATACCCAACCGCATCCCAGCACACACCTGCAGCATCACCAGTCATGGTAGCTGAAAGCATCAACAATCCAGAGTCACTTTCCATATCTTGAACCCAAAGCATCCTCGACCACACAGTGCTGAGGCTGGGACTGAGCTGACTCCACGGCTGGGAGGGTTTTGAGGAGCAGAAACCATTCGTATGAGTTCATGTAGCAGCACCTTGAAATGATTGCGTGGCTGGGGATGCACTCATAAGGTAGGGAGAGCTGCAGGGCCATGTGGGCCAGTCCACACCTCGAGGGCCACACTGAAGCAGGCAGGCAGGGGACTGTACCTCTGGGAATGGAAAATAGTGTCTCCTACTGAGTCAATGGCTTCCCTACCTCTTCCATTATCTTAGGATGGGAGAAAAGTGCTTTTCTGACAACCTCTTGGGTTCCCGAGACTGGCATCTCTTCAGGGCGACTGCCTTTGGCTGAGGAATCAGTGGCTCCCAGATGTTAACCCTGCTCTGCAGACACACTTGATGGAGGAACTGACAGGTTCTGAATTGCGCTCGATGGCATCCCAGGGGAACCCTTTGGCCCGAGCCTGTGTGACAGCAGCATCTCCTTGTCCACTGGTCAGACGCGCTCTGGCGAGCGGCCTGCAGAGAACAGATGTGGACTGAGATGATTTCAAGTCACAGGGATGTGATGAGACCTCTGTCCTTTGGGGATCTTTCCGACTCTCTTTTTTTTTAAATTTTTTAAAAAAATTTTTTATTATTTATTCAACTGTGAGTGTGTGTGCGTGTGCATGTATGTATGTGTGTGCATGTATGTATGTATGTGTGTGTCTGTGTGTGTAGAACCACGGATGAATTCGGGAACCACCATGGACGCCTCCACCTCCTCTTTGTTACTCTGCCCCGGGATTCACAGGCTCCGCCCTACCAGGACCGGAAACGCAGGCCGCCCCCGCTTCCGCCTGGCGTCTATACGTGGGGTCTAGGATCCGAACTCAGGACCTTCCCCCTGCAAGGCAGAGGATTAACCCTTGAGCCACCTCTCCAGCCCCATCGACTTTCTTGCAGAATCCTTTAAACTTCTTCTGGTTTAGGTTCTGACATAGGACAGAGTTCTGGGTCTTCGCCAGCTATCAACACTGGCTGTTAGTTTCAGGAGTCAACCTGACAATTGAGAACAGAGCCTTTGAGCACACCCCTGTGGGATTAGTTAGTCAAGACAAGCCTCTGAACAAACCCATAGAAGAGCTCGCTGATGTGGGAAGACCCAGCCCGTGGTAGGGGAGACCATCCAGGCGGTGAGTAAGACCGAGAAGAGAACTGGTTGGCTCTAGCAAGCGGACCCCTTTAGAAAACGAATATACTGCAGGGGTCCTTGTCCACTCTCTACTCCTGCTGTGGAAATGGTGTGGCCAGTGCTCTCTCACTCTCTTGCCTGATCAGCTGTAACCCGAAATCATAAGTTGGGAATAAAAATCTTCTTAGTCCCCTAAGTTGTTGAGGGACATTTATGCATCATAGCAATGGGACTACGAAGCCAAAACAAACACTTGAATTGAGGTGTGCTGTGAGGGGCAAAGCGTGGGAGGTGTTTGAGGGGGTAGAGTCTCAGACGAGGCTTGTGTGGGAGCAGAGAGGAACTTCTTGGTCCGCACCTTTATGGACGCTGGAATTAGAACTGAAGGTTACTAGGCACGTTCTGGACCCAGACGTCCCAATTTCCCACCGACCAGCCAAATCCAGTAGCTCTGGATGGGGCACCAGAGGGGGCCACTTCTGAAGAGTCGGCTCCCAGGAATCCGTTCCCTTGGGAAACTCGGCAGGCAGCTTCAACCTCAAGAAAACGACTCATTAGGAGCTTGGGGAGCTGTTAATTGCCGTGTGCGGCCAAGGCAGCCGTGCGGTGCGCCAGCCTGCTGAACAGTAATGAAGTCTCTAGAAGTTCCAGCCCCAGCCCCGGCTGCCTGGGCTCGCTGGACCCCCCCTCCTGCCTTCTCTTCTTCCTCTCATCACAGACACCAAACCCCTGAACCCCAGCTGCCTAGGGACTCTTACTGTTGAGTTCACAAAGAACAGATCCCCCAAGGACCTGTCCCTGTGGCGATCAGAATCTCCAAGAGGACACGCAGGAACACAGGACCCAGCGAGAGGCTTGTTTTGCTGCGTTGCACATGTGGTTGCTTCCAAGTTATGCATCCCTTCTTACAAAACATTGAACGTTCGTGAAAGTCATTCTGTCTTGGACAAAGCTGTGCCTGTTGGTTGCCAAGGCAACACACCTGTCCTTGGCCGCCTGGTCCGGCACTGCAGCAGGCCTGGGAGTGGAGGGGGCAAGCTTCCTGCACAGGCGTAGAAAGACCACACCAAGAGAACACTGGGAAGTTCTGCTTTCCAGTCTCAGCTCCAGAGCTAACTAAACCAGTCCCTCTGGTAAACTAGTAGGTTCTATAAGCCTTTTCTAATAAAATGTCCCATGAGGGGTTGTCTGAGCTCAGGGAACCTTAGATCTGATTTGTGAAACCACTTGGCTCTTGTTCCCACCATTTGGGTGAAGGTCATTTAGCAAATTAGGAAGTTGGGAGTAATGCGGAGTCTGTCTGTCTACCCGTGGCCACCAGGAGGCAGCACTCAACCTATGCTCAGAGGTTGGCACCGGGATTTCTCCACCCAGAGGTAGATGGAGGCGCTTCTGGCGGCAGGTATCACTACAATATGTTCAGTTTGGTTTGGGTGTCTTCTCTCCACTTGACCAGACTTGGTTTCTATGATCTGAGACTAGGATCGGCCCCTGAAATCTTGTAACCTGCAATCTGTTTTCATGGACCCAAACCATTCTGAAGTCTACTTACACCCAAAGATGTTTGTTGTTTCAGCGGTGCCCCCACCCACAGAGACACCACTTCACCTTCCAGTTCTGTTCTGTCGGCTTGTAGGTGCATGGGATGGCACTGAGGAGGACTCTGAACTCATGAAGAATGTTCGTTATAGCTCTGGGTAGATGGAGGTGCCTGCCAAGTCAACGCTCTTTATGCATAAAGGGGCCTGTCAGAGATTGGGTGTCTTCCTTGATGGCTGAGCTTTAATTTTTGAGACGGTCTCTCACGGAACCTAGAGCTTGCCAATTGGGTAGACTGGCCAGTCAGCAACCCCAGGGATTCTCTCATCTCTGCCTCCCCACACTCGCGTTGCAAGTGTGCACTTCCACGCCTGCCTGTTTGTTTCCTACATGGGTGCTGGTTAAAACAGGTACCTCTTGGAAGAACATCACTAGACACCGGAGTGGATAAGTGTTGGATGGATGGACAGGATGGATAAGTGGATAGATGGACGGTGGATGGAACGATGAATGGGATGATGGATAGATGGATGGTGTGGATGGGTGGGCAGAATGAGTGAGAGGGATGGGTGAATGGAAGTCTATAAGTATTGATAGGTAGAATGGACCGATGGTATTTATGTATTATGATGGTATTTATGTATTATGTAAGATGAATGGATGGTACAGGGCTGTATGGTAGGTATGGATGAAATAATGGGTTGGAGGAATGGGATGGATAGGTGGACAGATGAACAAAGTGGGTGGATGAATGGGTGGGTGATGAACAAATGAATGGATGAATGGATAGATGGATGGGTTGATGGATAAATAAGTGAAGTAGATGAATGGATGATTGAATAGGTAGAATAGGTGGACGGATGGGTAGGTGGATGAATGGATGGATGGACTGGATGGGTGAGATGTATGGGTGAATGGATGAATGATAGAATGGGTAGGTGGACAGATGGGTAGATGGGATGGATGAACAGATGGAAGGATGGATGGGAGGGATGGATGGAAAGAAGGGATTTTTCTCAACAGTTGTAGTGTGGTTTGTGTAGTGTGTAGTGTAGTGTAGTGTGGTTTGTGATTCCACAAAAACGAGTGTATATTTCCTACACATTTGACCAGCTGTGCCCCAGACTTGTAGAAGAGGGTCTCTGAAGAGTCCTAAAGGCTGGATGATAACTGCCCGGGGGATTGTTCCTTGTAGAACCACTGGACGGTTTGCTGACTTCTGACAGGCCACTGAATGAGGCAGTGTTTACAGCGATGACTTAAGCAGCCCTCAATCTGACCAGATTGGAGTAGTCGCGTGATCGGGGACACGGCACAGGAGCACTGACAAGAATTGGGACGAAGGACCCTGTGTATCTAGCACTCATCCACCCTCCTCCCTTGCGTCCCACATCCACAGTGTGCTCTTAAATAAATAACTGAGCAAGTAATGGATTGCTGCAGAGCCAGAAGCAGAAGTGGGTCTAGCTTCGTCCCCACAGGAGGGCATCCTGCAGCAGAGGGTCCCGAGGGGCGTGTCCAGCCTTCCTCATCTCCCAGGAGGGGTGGGTCCCTCAGAGCTCGCCAGCTTGCAGCTTGAGCTGGGACCGGAAGCATCTGGTTCTTTTTTTGTGGTGGTGAGTACTTGGCAGAGCCCCGGGCAAGAGCAGGAATTTGGGCTCTCGGTTGGCCGGGCCTGGCTGAGTTAACTGGGCAAGGCACTCCAGCGCTTCAGATCACTCAGCCAGAAAATGAGGGGAGGTGAATGGCCGCCTCCCAACCTTTATTTATTTTTGTCCTAGACTCTGTTCTTGAAGCAAATGCTAAGTGGGTCGACTCTCCCTTTATAATACACTCAAGTAATGCCAGAAACAGACGGGATATGGAGGGGTGGAAAGCTCCACCCCCCACCCCCGCACCCTCCAGCCTCTGGTCCCCAGGGAGAGGGTCTCCCTGAAACGCCCTCTGCTCCGGAAGAATTTGGCTCACAACCACTACTCAGTGCGGCTCAGCTCTGATCCCGACTGTCCCTCATCAGAAAGAGGGCTGCTGGCAACAGGAGCCCCGCAGGCAGGGGGCTCCCTCGTGAAGGGGGTCACCATTCATTCACTTATTCGCTAGCAAGGAAGGTGGGCCATTCTACAGCGGCGACCTGGAAGAAGAAGCCGGGGCTCATTCTCTCTCTCTCTCTCTCTCTCTCTCTCTCCCCCCTATCATCCTGCCAATCTCAAAATCTCAAATTGGACTTGTGGCCAAATATGGCTGCTGAAGCGCCAGACATCACATTCCCATTCTACACGAGAACCAGGAGGACAGAGAGAAAGGCAGACGGACATATGGCGATTTAATCTGCTCCCTTTAGAAAGTTTTCTTCGTCTCCAGCTGACACCTCTTTGGCAAGAATAGCGGCACACGATGGCTTGTAGGGAAGGCAGAAGGCATATGCATTATGATTTGTTCAACTAAGGTATGCTGGCATCTAGTGTAACACACACACACACACACACACACACACACACACACACACCAAATCCCTGGTTCTGATAATAATAATAGCAAAAAGAATAAATACTGGAAGTAAGAAACACACAGGAAAAGTCTCAGCCCAAGCCCTCATTTCCCAGCGGTATTCCCAACAACAAATAAAGCAACCAACTGCTAAGTTCTTGCAGCGCAGCCCCAGCCTGAGAATTGCATGCAGATTATCCCACTTTATTGGTGAAGCATAAAATCACCTGGCCAGGACACCTCAGCGAATCAGTGAGGACTTAAAAAAAAAAATCAAGTGCAGAAGCAGGAGCCTAGGGCCACCAGAGACAGTTGGTGTGAGAGAGGCGGAAGTCAATTACCTCTAGAACTTTCCGTGCTGTTTCAGCAATTTGCTGGGACTCTCCTCACAGTCTGGCCTGGTGAGAGGCAGCGCTGACAGGCTGGCCGGAGTCTGATGCTTAGAGGGAAGGATTTCAGATAGGCTCTGGCGACACTGCAGAGACTTGACATGCAGGAATGATTTATGAAGCCAGATTACTAGAGCTAAATATACGTGGACTGGCACGGCAGGAAGAGAGAAGGCAGGCGGCATGAAGGGAAAGCGCGGAGACAGACTGGAGTGTTCCAGAAGTCTAGGGAAGGCTGCTCAGATCCAGTGGAAAAAGGAGGGGGGCCAGCGAGGGAGTGTGTGTGGGGTGCCGGGGCAGGGGGGTGCTACTCTTATCAGTCCAATTGTCTAGCCCTTGCTTGGCAATTGGCTCTGGGATGGTGGACGGCTGCCACTACCAGGAGATCAGAAGGGCTGTCTGGACCGGCAGTGTGAGCTCAACACTTTGAAGGTGGAGGCAGGAGGATTACTGCAAGTTCAAGGCTAGCCTGGGCTGCATAGCAGGACCCAGTTGAAAGCGAGCGGGCAGGCAGGCAGGCAGGCAGGCCAGCAGGCAGGCAGGCAGGCCGGCAAACCGGGCTCTATAGTGCACACGTGTGGTCCCAGAGCTCAGGATGCCGAGGCAGGAGCATGGTGTGTCCTGGGCCAGCCTGGGCTACTATTGACATGTGACAATACGAGTATATGTTAAAGCTGCAGGCTGTAACATCTGATTTGTAGAAGAGAAAATTAAGGAAGGGCTGCGCCTGTGGAGACAGTAAGGAAGGTTTCTCAATGGTTTTCCCATCTTTCACAAGAAGCAGGTGTGGGCGGGGCATGCCAGCTGCTTCCTCCAATGCAGGTGACCGGCGCATGTCTCCTCGTCCCGTGCATGGCTCCTGGGATGTCCTCAGTAGCACCTCAGACTCTGCAAGCTTCCTCTGCCTCACAGGGCAGTCAGGAGACGCTCCCTCTTATCCCCAGCCTGAGCCCATTCCCATGGTGTTTCCAGAAACTGAAGTTCTGAACTCAAAGCTGATCTGATTATGTGGATGTCTGGTGATGATTGATTGATTGGTAATGTTGTGACTTCAGAATCAGGACACATCGCACTGGCTCCGTCTCAGTCAGATCCAGGAATGGGGTCCACCACCAGGAGCGGCAGGGGCAGCACGTTTCCAAGAGTTGAATCTTCACTCGGGATTGGCTGGAGTGTCACAGGAAAAGCCATCGGTGTCACGTAGTCATAACTAAATCCGCAGACTCGGTCAGGTGGGTCAGGGGTTCCTCTTGGATGTCCAATGTCATGGGCGGCTCATTCACCAGGAGAAGCACTCCCAGAGAGAAACCTTTGTAGATTCTCCAGGGCTCAGGACTAACAGGACCATCAGCCCACGCGGAATCAGACAGGACCTGAATTTTATTTTGTAACTAAGCCTTTTTTTTTCATTTTTCATTTTTAACTCTGTGTGTGTGTATGTGTGTGTTTGTGTGTGTGTGTGTGTGTGTGTGTGTGTGTGTGTGTATGCACGCGCACACACACATGTGCTTTCCACAGCACACATATGGACAACTTATGCTAGTTAGTTCTCTGCTCCCTCAGTGTGGAATCTGGGAATTGATCTCAGGTCGTCAGAATTGGCAACAAGCACCTCCCCCTCTCTCTCCTGTTCATCATCTCTCCTGTCTTATTTGTCTTTCTTTATTTCCACCCAAGTGAACCTTTCTGGGGGGTCTTGGTAATAACCTACATCTCGATCAATTTGCTGGTTTTTGTTATTTGAGCACTTCTTACTGAAGTATGATTAATATTCAAGAAAAAGTTTAAGACAGTGGTCTCTGCAACATATTTGAAGTATTCAGTCATTTCTGTGAATGAGACTACAGTGTCTCCCAGTGGTGTCCTCTCTCCTTACATGGTGTCATAGTTAGGCACAGGTGTCAACTTGAGGGTTTGAGCTCTGGGCACATTTGTAGAGAATTAGTTAAGCCCAGAGCAAACCTGTAAGAGATTGTCTAGCTGATGGGGAAGACCCAGCCCATGGTGGGTGGGATTAGGCCCTGGATAAATCACGGAGAGCTGGTTGAGAGAGTTGGCATCCTTCTGTTCACTTGGCCAGACATGCTGGTCTGACAAGTAAGGATTGTCCATCTCTCAGCCATTATGTGGTGATGGTGTGGCCAGTTCCCTCGGCCCTGGTGTTGTGCGTGCTCTCCTGTCAAGCTGGACTAAGAACTGTAACCAGTAATCATAAGGGAAAATAAACCCCTTGTTCCCTTAAGCTGTTTAATGGTCATTTATCAGCAACCATGCAGGCGAACTGCAACATGTGGTGTTTCCTGTTTTTTTTTTTTTAGTGTTTGAAGTTCTTTTTTATTTTTATTAATTTCCGTATTAGTATACAGAGTAGCACACGACACTCTGGTAGTTTCACACATACATGTTATACATACATACATGTCCTGCTCTTCTCCCTCCCTGCCCCCTCCTTCCTCTCTGGCCCCCCCCCTGATTTTCCCCTCTTCTGTTTTCCTGTCCTATGCATCCATTGCTTTGTCTTCCTCTCCAGAGCAAGAGCCGGGCTGGAAACCCTGGGGACCAGGGAAGGCAGCCCTTGTGTTTGGCTCAGGAGGACAGGGGTTCAGAGCTAGGCTGGTGCTATAAGGACCACATGGAAGCCATGAGAGAGAGAGAAACTAACACATGGGAGAGACTTGGGCAACCCAAATTTATTAGAGCTGAGGGCTTGGTGTCTAAGGAAGCCATAGTTTAGTCTTAAGGTGGGAGGGAGAATTTTAGAATGAAAAGATAGACTGAAGGTCAGAGAGAACAGGAAGACAGGAAGAGAGAAGCTATGGACAGTGTGACTGGAGGGGGAAGAGAGAGAGAGAGGAGAAAGAGGGTGTGGATAGATAGATAGATAGATAGATATAGATAGATAAGAAAGAGAAGGGAGAGATAGAGGAGAGGAGAAAGAGAAAGAAGAAAGAGAAGAGAGAACAAAGAGAACAGAGAAAGAGAGTGAGTGAGAGAGAGATATGCCGGGCAGGCATCTTTTATGACCTCGGCTCTGGCTGAAGATTTGCTGGGAAGTTGCTACTGAAGAGGGCAGTGGGGGCTGGTCAGCGAGGGTCTAGGTGGTGTGGTCTGTTCAGGGAATGGGCACGTTCCAGCTAGGGCGAAGGAGGCTTTTCAAGATGGCTACCGCTACCTTGAAACTGGGCAGCAGGAAGAGGGCAGAGCAGCTGGAAGGGGCTTTGCCATGGCTGATGCCCGGTGCCTGGGGGAGCTCTGGTTCTAGGTGCCGGCGCTCAGGGAGGACGTGGCCTTGGCCAGATCAAGGGAGACGCCTGGCTTGGGTTCCTCTCTCGGTTTTCAAAACTAGACTGGGCTGGGAGCACCTGGGCCCCCATTTTTGGATGCCCAAGTCTCCCTGGGCGGGACAAGTGGGGGCTCTCAGGTCACCCAGACAGGGAAGGACCAGTCCTGTTTCATTCCAAGTTTATCTGGAAGCTTTGATCAGCAGAAGACAGCGCAGGAGGGAGGTTAGCAGTGATTGATTTATGAGCTCATTGTATGCAAATGAGCTGGCAAGGGTCAGGTCTCCCCACTAGCCAGAGCCCTACAGCTGAGTCAGGTGGAGAAATGACAGGGGAGTTGTCCGCCCTTCACTCTCTCTGGCTTCCACCGCTCAGGGTCACCCAGCAGAAGGAAGGACCGATGCGGGTTTGGTGACGGGCTATGTATACTAGCAACACAGAAGAGGAAGGAGCTATTGGAGAGAAGAGATTTGAAGTCAGGTGACCTGCCACTACCTGACGGGTTGATTGTGGATCAAGGACTTATCTGCCCACCATACCCACTTGTTGAAGGGCGGGAAGCACAGGAGGCACTTGCTGAAGTGGGTGAGATCTCAGTGGGGCATGAGAACATCACTGAGGTCTCCGTGGCCGTCCACAGACATTGTGACCCGCGGGGCATGAGCCCACGAGGGTGGGCATTGGGGCTCCCTCACTCAATTCTGTGTCCCTCGTGCCCAGTGCCCGGTGGTTGCCAGACACATGGCCAGCACTGTGTAAAGGGTTGAATTCAAGACCTGTTTCTTGGTCTGCCGAGATGGCTCAGTAGGTAAAAGCACATGATTCCATCCCTGGAATCCACATGGGGGAAGAAGAAGAAAACGGACTCTCAGAAGATGGCTTCTGACCTCCATGTGCCTCCATGCACCAAACACACATAAAAGAAGTAAAGAAAGGAAGGGGGGGACTTTGTTTATCGCTGCTGCATGGCATTTTTTGCCCACATGTGAATCCTCTGACTATACGATAGCCCCCCCCACTTGAGCCCTGTCTGATGCCCGCTGGGCTGGCACGGGCAAGCAGTGTGTGGCAGAAAGCATCGCAGATGAGAGAGGTACTTCCTGCTCCGTTCTCTTAAAATCTCTCTCTTCAAACTCTCAGCCGCATGGGCATCATGTGAAAATCATTCCCAGGAAACAAGTCCCCTGGGGACCAACCCATGTGATCACATCCTGGTATTTCTGACCCATAGACCCAGACTTTCAGAGGGAGCGGGCCCAGGCTTCCTCTGACCCTGACGCTTGGCACCCAGCAGAAAGGTCTTTGGGAGGCAGGTGGATGCCAGCGCCCAACGGAACCCCTCCCCACATGCTGGGTGAAGCTGGGTGCAGCAGCTCTGTCTCATTGAGGACGACACCCAGGGCCTGAGCCCTGGCCCCGCCCACAGTGTCACTGACAGCTTTATTACCAGCTTTATGGCTTCCAGGCTCAGTCACTGCTGAAGTCAGAAACAAACACATAGCAAAGCTGTGACCCAGCTGCACCGCCTGGGAAGAGCTGGGAAGGGGTGGGAGGGGCTTCCCGCCCTGGGCAGAGCTGGCTGAGGCCGGGCGGGCAGGGAGTAGTTTTGGGGAACCACACAGTTGTCACGTGTGGTCCTGAAGCCTTCACTCTCAAGCATACAGGAGAGGGCGTCGGAAGCAGATGAGCAGATGTCTGCGGAGACATCTGCCACGGGCCAAGGGTGTAGACTGTTTTGTCCCTTGGGCATCTCATCTCGAGGCGGTGGAGGAAGAGAGATCAAAGGCCCCCTTGGCTTTCCCTTCTTCCGCCTGTGGGCCGAGAGGCACCGGAAGCCCAGGCTCCTACCCAAAGCTATTCCATCCCAGATGCCCGGTCCTGTTGCGCCCCTCCCCCACACGTGGTCTTCCCCAGTCTGTGGTCACCCAGCATGGGGATCCTTCACCTGGGGCTGCAGATGGGCAGGTGGAGGGTCAGTGATACCCTGCCCAGCAGATCACAGCATGGCTGGGAGTGTCGGGGGAGCCCACCTGGGGGTCACCCTTCCCGCTGTCCAAGGCTGCAAGGACAGAGAGACCTTCCTCCTCCGGCTGTTCCTGAGGCCAGTTCACCTCATTAACCCTGGCAGCCTGGGGGAAGGGATAAGAAGCCCCCGGTGGGCTCCGGAGCTGGGGAGAAAGACTAGGGAGTCTTGCTAGGCTCCTTAGACAGCGGGCTAGGGCTGCTGGGACCGCCCATTCGGGTCTCATCCTCTGCTTTTGTTCTCTGGGTCCCCACGTGACTTTCACCCTAGATCAAGTCACCACTGTTGTTCACCTGATCAACTGACCTCCGTGACCCCCTGCTGGAAGAGGACCCCACGCCAGTCCCTCGTGTGAAAGATGATTCGTGTCTTCCTTTTGCTTTTCAAGAAAGTCCTTCTCAACGATGGTCCATGTTTTTCTTCCCCAGCATACGCTATTTGTGTGTGTGTGTGTGTGTGTACAAGAGGGCACGTGAGTATGTGTGTGCTTGTGGAGGCCCAAGGGTGATGACATTGAGAATCATCCTGGATTCTTCCACCTTGTTATTGTTTTGCTCTGGGGTTTCCCAGGCGGGTTTCCCAGCCCATAGCCATTTCTACCTGGCATTTTTACATGGGATCTAGGATTCGAACTCAGGTGCTTCTGTTTGTGAGGCAAAGGCTTTAATCCTGGAGCCATCCAGCCCAAGTATGCCTTTTTAAAAAATAGCTTTTCTATTGTGTGTGTGTGTGCGCGCACGGCGCGTGCACGCGCACGCGTGTATCAGAGAACACTGTGTGTCCCTGTGGAGAACAAGGGTAACTTCTAAAATCATCCTGAATTGCTTCTATTTCCTTTTTGCTTTGCTCTGGGGTTTCCCAGACTCTGTCCACCATGGCTGGAAGTGCAAGCTGCTGCCGTTTTTGGTGTTTTTTTTTATGTGGGACCAGGGATCTGAACTCATGTTTTCTAGGCAAGGTCTTAACTCACCACACGACCCAGACCTTGGGGGACCTCAAAAAAGGGGACCTTTCATGAGAGGACATCAAGGGGGTTAATTCCAGAAAGACTGTGTAGATCCAAATCCCTGTGACTGCAGGATCCGGACAATATGCTTTATTCTATAGGCTACATCTGCTTTACCTATGAAACGAGAAGTGTAACCATCTCCATCTTTGGGGGCCATTGAGGCACGGAGTGAATAAGATCACAAGGCTCAGGGCGCTCAGTTATGTAGACGGAGGCCCATAACTACCTGCCATCACCTGCAGGAAGCCCAGGTGGACTCTGCTCTGTGTGGGGCGTTGCCTGGGACGGGGTCGGAATACTCATTCCTTCCTCTTCTTTCATGGCTGGTTGTTCCCAGATCCAACATCGATCAAGAAAGCCATGGACGCAAAGCCCAGGGTGGAGGCAGTCAGGGAAAACTTGGTCTTGTCCCAAGATGCCCCACAGTTGGGGACAGTCTTGCTTGATGTGAGCAAGGGCCAGAAGTGGACCGTGTCCAAATGTCTGGCCGCTAATAGCCCCGGGCTCTGCTGATCCTGTAGAGCTGATGGGCAGCCTTTGTTTCTCCTTTGTTCCTGGAGGGGTGTGTCACACACAAAAACCAACCTAAGGGGGAATGGGCTGGCTTCAGCTCACATTTGTAGATTTCAAGTCCATCTTGGCAGGGGAGGGGGGGTGGCAGGATCTAGAGGCAGTGGGTCACATTGCATGCACAGTACAGAAGTAGAGATAGCGGGTGCATGCCTGCCTGCCTGCCTCCCTGCCTGCCTGCCTGCATGCACGCATGCCTGCCTCCCTGCATGCCTGCCTGCATGCCTCCCTGCATGCCTGCCTGCATGCCTCCCTGCATGCCTGCCTGCATGCCTCCCTGCATGCCTGCCTGCATGCCTCCCTGCATGCCTGCCTGCATGCCTCCCTGCATGCCTGCCCCCTGCATGCCTGCATGCACGCATGCCTGCCTCCCTGCATGCCTGCCTCCCTGCATGCCTGCCTGCATGCCTGCCTGCATGCCTGCCTCCCTGCATGCCTGCATGCACGCATGCCTGCCTCCCTGCATGCCTGCCTGCCTGCCTGCCTGCCTCCCTGCATGCCTGCATGCACGCATGCCTGCCTCCCTGCATGCCTGCCTGCCTACCTGCCTGCCTGGCTGCCTCCCTGCATGCCTGCCTCCCTGCATGCTTGCTTGCCTGTGCTCGGCCTGTGCTTTTTACTTGTGCAGTCCAGGACTGGGGCAGTTAGTTTTACGTGTCGTTATGGTTGGATTTGAGTCTCAACTTGATGGTCGCAGACTGTTTGGAGCACTGCTCTGGAGAATCAATGATTGGAGCAGGCCCCTAAACAAGTCTGCAGGTACGTGATTAATGGATGTAGAAAAACCCAGCCCTAGTGGGTGGTACTTTCCAGTGGTGGACAGATAATAGAAGGTGCAAGGAGGAGGGACTTGCTCTTCCCTTGTCCTGCCTCAACTAGCTGTGGAGTCCACTCTTCAAGCGTTGTTGACTTCTTAGAGCATCACAGCCTTCTTTGTTGCCGCTGGCGCTCCTGCCTCCATCCTGGCTGACGCAGAGCTCCATCCTTTCCACCTGCCGCTGTTCCCGCTGCCTCTGGTGCCTGGTCTCTAGGCCTCGGCACTGTTTGCTGTTCGTCACTGATGTTGGAGCCCAGAGTCTTCAACTCTATCGAGACAGAGGCTTGAGACCTTCTCGGGATCCTTTAGCTTTGTGAGACATTCTGGTCAAGAACGAAGCAGGACACTACTTTCATTGTGAGTTTATTTAATAAAGATATATACATAATATATAATAAAGATATATATTTATATAATAATATAATATATAATTACATTCTAGAGATTCTGTTCTTCCAAGAACTATGACTAATACATATGTCAACTTGACAACTGAAGCTTTACTCGCACCTATGAAGAATTTATTTAGTCATGCAAGCTAAGCAAGGCTGTAGGCGATTATCTGTTTGATGTGGGAGGACCCAATCCATTTCGTGGGCAGGTGGATAAGATGGAGAGAGAATTGGGGCTTTGGCAGACTGGCAGCTAGAGTGTGTACCCCTCTTCCTGTGGATGTGCTGTGGCCAGTTCCCTTGGCTCCTAATGATGGTGTAAATACTCCAGCCATGATGATCAGTTGTAACTGAGAACCACGAAGAACCTCCCCTCCCAACCCCTCGCCCATTCCCTTAAATTGTTTGGGTTATTGTTACAGCAGTGTGTCAGACTAAGACAAATCTGGTACCAGAAAAGTGGGGATGTTTTTGTGGAAGTAGGACAAGGACCCAAATCCAGAGGACCATGCCTCTACTTCTAGGCTGGGTCTTCACATCAATGTAGTTAGTGAAGAAAATCTCCCACAGGCCCGACCAGACGCCCTGCAATTTTCCATTGCGTAAAGGAGACAATGAAGATCAGCCATACCAGTTGTTGTTCATGTCATGGTCCCTTGGTAGAACTCACACAGTAGGGCAACCTCCCAGAAGAACTCACACAGTAGGGAAACCTCCCAGAAGAACTCACACAGTAGGGCAACCTCCCAGAAGAACTCACACAATAGGGAAACCTCTCAGAAGAACTCATACAATAGGGCATCCCCCAGAAGAACTCACACAGTAGGGAAACCTCCCAGAAGAACTCATACAGTAGGGAAACCGCCCAGAAGAACTCACACAGTAGGGCATCCCCCAGAAGAACTCACACGGTAGGGCAACCTTCCAGAAGAACTCACACAGTAGGGCAACCTCCCAGAAGAACTCATACAGTAAGGCACCTCTCCAGGCAAACTCACAGTAGGGCGTCCCCTAGACAAACTCACACAGTAGGACGCCTCCCAGACAAACTCACACAGTAGGGTGTCCTCTAGACAAACTCACACAGTAGGGTGTCCTCTAGACAAACTCACACAGTAGCGCACCCCCCCAGAAGAACTCACACAGTGGGGCATCTCCCAGAAGAACTCACACAGTAGGCACCCCACCACCCCCACTATCCCACCTGTCGCTTTCCCCAGCCCTGTACACACCACCAACTCCCAGACTTCAGCTCTTTCCAGCTTCAGCATCCGCAGCTCTGGGGTCTGGAGTCTGTCTGTGCTTCCCCCCTTTTCCTCGGGGTGTTGGGTGCTCAAGATTAGCTCACTTGATTAGGTCCTGGGTACCCAGATTCCTGGCCCATATTATTCGGGGTGCTTGTGTGCCGGTGTTTCTGAAGGATTTTAACCCCTCGCAGTCAGCAGGCTGAGACCGGTGATTTCACTCCGTGGTGCAGGTGGGTGGGTCTCATGCTTCAGGGGTACAGAATGGAAAGGCTGCTCCCCCTCCTTGGCCATTCCCCCAGGATGAGAGCACCCCTGCTTTGGCTGCCTCTGAGCTCATCCCCTCACTGGGGATCATGCGGCTTCTGCGCTCACCCGACCACACAAACGAGCTCCTTGTAACCAACTTCATCTTTCTTTCCTACACGGTGGGCCTATGGGCTGCTTCTCCGGAGAAGCCTGCCCACCCAGTTCCCTGCTGGGGGAGTCTGGGGTCCTCCTGGCGCACCCATGGCCTTGTTGCCATTTCTGTGCCATGAACGATCTTCCAGGGTCTTGGGACTCATTGTGCCTGGGGACACTTGTCGGTCCCCAGTGCTGCGCCAGCAGGTGTGGGAACGCGATGCCAACCTGCTCCCTCTCACCCCAGTTACCAGGCAGGACCCACAAAACTGAAGGAAAACCCATCCTCAGGCCTGGTCCCAAGTCCCTACGAGCCGCAGCCTCGGGGCCATTAAGGAAGCGGATGACCCCAATTCGGAGACCATGTTTGCCGAGTTGAGTCTCCAGCCAGCTGCTTTTCTCGCATGGGCCACACCGATATCTAGGATTACGTTTTTCACCGCACCGAATGCATTAGTGGATTTCTGCCTCTCGTCATTAGACAGGGGACGTAACCTTCCTTGAGGTGGTCTGCGGGGACCCCGGACAGCTGGCAGAGTGGCTGCGTGTTGACTGACCACCGGGGATTAGAGACCAACACACCTCATTTCGCACTGAAAATAAGCTGATTTTTTTTTTTAAATAAGCCTTATTAAAAACACGACTGTCACTCATGTAAGATTTAAGGAGAGTGTCGCCCGCCGGGGATGTGACTTCCCCGGCTTGGCAGACAGCAAAGTTGCTTTAAAATCACAGCTCCTTCCAGCTTCAAGATCAGGAATATTCCAGAAAGAGCTAGAAGCTAGGGTCTTGGGGGTGGCTGAGTGTGTGGGAAAGCTCAGGGGGCATCGTGGGCAGGCTGGCTCCTGTTCTCTGTAGGCTTCAGCCTTTCTTGAGGCTTCTCCTGGCCTGGCCTGCCAGGCCTCCCCCCCCCCCAGCCATGACCTCACTGCTTCTTTCTCCGGCTCTCCATCCCAGCCCCCCCCCCCAGCCATGACCTCACTGCTTCTTTCTCCGGCTCTCCATCCCAGCCCCCACTTCATTCTGGAAGAGACGAGCAGTGCCCGCGGGGTGTTCTGGAAGCTTCTGGGACACCCCTGAAGTTAGAGAGCTGTTTCTTTCCTTTTAGTCTCTGACAGGTGGGCAGTGGGTGACCCATGATGATGTCTGTGTTGACAAGCGACAGTGTCATCCCTGTGGGTGGGTGGCACGTGTGCCCAGGTATTTCTGCACAGTAAGTGCTTCTCAGTTTGGTTTTGAATACGGAAAATACGAACAGACATAAGCCACACAACACACGCTCTTCTGACTTTTCATGATTTAGAAATGTAAGGATGTTTCAAGGCTAAACTGCTTGAGATTCTTTGTTCTAGATCTTTCTCTTGATCCTCAGGCTGCAAACTATACTGATTGCAACAGACATGCATTTCATATATATATATGAGGATATATGAGTATTTATGAATATGTATGAGTGTATATATGAATATATATGAGTGTATATGAGTATATAAATGAATATATGAGTATAAATGTATAATCAGCTCTAATCTTTGTAAACTGTGTAATTAACAAATGCTTTGTTATACCTTAATTATACCTTAATTCCATTGTTTTCACAAACCCTGTATTTTCACTCTGTGCTTTAAAGCTTTTTCTATGTTCTTATGTGTAGAGGTTCATGCATGTGCACGTGTGTATACTGGTGTGCATGCATGTGAGCGCACAGGCACTGTGGCAGTTACTCTTCATGTTGCCGATAAACTCATGACAAAACAGCTTAGTGGGGGAACAGCGTACAATAATCCAGTTACAGTTCTCAGTCCAGCCTGGCAGGAAAGCCCACACTATCGCCAGGGGCCAAGGGAACTGGCCACACCATATATCTACAGGACTGCTGAGGGCGGGGCAATCCTTATTTGCCAGCCTAGCATGTCTGGCCCAGTGTACAGAAGGATGCCAACTTCCTTAAAGCTCCTTCTGTCTTATTCACCTGCCCAGGAGCTAACCCCACCTACCATGGGGCCGCCCCCATCAACTACACAATCTCCTACAGGCTTGTTTGGGGTCTAACTTAAGCACTGAATCTTTACAAATGTGCACCTCTGCAGCTGTCAAGTTGACACCTGCGTCTGCCAATGGCACACTTGTATCTAGCTATGGCACGCCTGCATCTAATGATGGCACAGCTACATCTCCAGCTAATCACAGCGCACCTGTGTCTATGGCAGGCATGTAGAGGTCAGAGAGGTCCACCAACATGGATGTCTTTCTCAGTTGCTCTCTCCTCTCTCAGACAGGGTCTCTCGCTGAACCTGAGCTGCTGGTTTGGGTAGGTGGTTGGCCAGTGAACCCAGGAGCCCCTGTCTGACTCCCCGGTTCCGAGGCTGCACAAATACGCATCACTCCTGGTTTTTTCACGCGGGTGCTGAGGTCCTGCACTCAGATCTCCATGCGTGCGCAGCCAGCGTTAACCCAATGAGTCATCTCCTCCACCCTAAGGATTCCAGAACCTTCTAAAATTGTGCCATCAGCTGGGGACCAGGAGTGTTTAGAGGAGCCCATGGGAGACGTTTTGCATTCAAATGGTGTCAGAGTTGGGCACAGGTGTCAACTTGATAGTTGAGGGTTTGAGCTCTGGACACATTTGTGGAGAATTAGTGGTTGAGTGAAGCCCAGAGCAAACCTGCAGGAGATTGTCTAGCTGATAGGGAAGGCCCAGCCCATGGTGGTGGGACGAAGCCCTGGACTAAAATACAGAGAGCTGGTTGAGAGAGTTGGCGTCCTTGTGTACACTTGGCCAGATATGCCAGTCTGGCAAGTAAGGATTGTCCCTCTCTCAGCCGTTATATAGAGATGGTGTGGCCAGTTTCTTTAACCCTGGTGTGAGCTCGCCTGGCAAGCTGGACTGTAACTGGACAATTATGAGAGAAAAGAAACCCCCTGTTCCTTCAGCCATTTGATAGTGATTTATCAGCAGCTATGTAGACTGACTGCTACAAATGGCAAGGACACCTCCTTGTTCAGCTAACTAGACCCTAGTTACAGAGCAAGAGTTAGGAAACAAAATTGATGTGGGTTTGGAAGTCAGAGTCCAAGCAGGGGACAAATGATCCAGAAGAGAGTAAGCCCTCCAGGGGGGAGCCCCTGCTCCCAAGAGAGGAGGCAGAGTGCCCGGGGAGGGGAGGGCAGTGAGAGACCTGAGGCCTGGGGTGGGTGAGCCCCCCCCCAAGTTCCTGGGATGCTCTGAGTGGGGACGTCATGGGGCCTAAGGTGGGTCTGGGACACAGTGCAAAACAGGCAAGTGTCAGGAAAGGAACAATTCCCCCAAACCTCCTGTGTGTGGCATCATGTGGCACAGAAGCCAGGTCTGGATAGGAGATGGGAATCAGGGACTAGGAAAAAAAACGGCTTCGTCGATGAAGTGCTTGTCCTGAGTTCAATCCCCGGCACCCATGTCAAAAACCAGGCCCAGTGGCGTGGTTATCTCCGAACCAGGGAGGGGAACCTGGAAGATGGATCTGTGGGGCTCGCTGGCAGCCAAGCCTGGGTGGTGAGCTCCAAAAGGGGGTGCACGGCACCTGAGGTAGGACACCAAAGTTGGTTCTCAGCCTGTCCATGGCCACACGTGCAAGCATCTGTAATCTAACATTCATGCACATGCACGCACACATCCGTGAGCCTGCACTGCGCTTACAAAATACTCATCAACAAGGTTGATCGCCCCACATTTGGACCCCAGGTGGGCTCACAGGACAGAAAAAAGAAAACTGTCTCCCGTAGGCGGTTTCTGGGAGAAACGGAAAGCACCCTTCTAGTTGGCTTAAATGAAGAAGTACTTCAAGGCCAGCAGGAGGGAAGGACTTCAGGTGCAGCTTGATCCAGATGTCCACTGGGGCGTCAGGGTAGGTTTTTCTTCCTCTTCCCTTCTCTCGGCTTTGGACTGGTTCCTAGGTAGATGTTGTCCTTATCCCTTTTTTATCTCTAACTAAGGAGGCATCTAGACATAGCTGAAGTAAGTATGTGAGGAGAGGAAAGAGAGATAGTGACAGAGACAGAGACAGAGACAACAAGGGCAAGATCAGAAAACTGGAGACCAGCGTATCAGAAACATGTATCAGAGAACCTCACAGAAGCACTTCTATTGAACTTGACTTTATTTGTGTGTGTGTGTGTGTGTACGTGCGTGCATGTATAGAACAGGGCACTGTGTGCGCCTGTGGAGACCCAAGGGTGACTTCAGGAAGCATCCTGGATTGCTCTACCTCCTTGTTTTGCTCTGGGGTTTCCAGACTCTGCCCTCCAGGGCCAGAGCGCAGGCCGCTGCCGTTTCCTTCTAGATTTTTTACACGGGGTCTGGAGGTCTGAGCTCAGGTCCTTTTGCTTGGGAGGCAAAGATTTTAACCCCTGAGCCATCTCTCCATTCCCTAAACTTGACTTTTACGTGGCATCTGTCTTAAGCTCTTCCAAAGCTTCAGGAGTCTGTGTACTTCTGAATAGCGATGCGGGAGAGATGTGTGCAAGTGTCTCCATGTGCCATTATGAAACAGTCCCGGGGGGGTACCCTAGGTGTGGATGATCAGAGGTACGCCTGAGGAATGACGTTAGAGATGACCTAACAACCACACGTTCCTCTCCTTGCCTGGAGGAAGTTCTAGAAGCTTCCATGGGCACTGGCTGGGGGAGTGAGAGAATAGGATCAGAAACATCTTAAATCAGAATTTAAGAGCAAGTCAGCACCGGACCACGCAAAAGCTGAAAATGTATTATGGTTTATAATGTGATTTTAGACATTTTTACCTAAAAACGATGTCAGTTTTTTCTTAAGGTTTTCTTCTTTGAGTTTGTGTTCCACAGGAGTTGAAGATTGTTCTGTGTGAATTGCTAGTTTTTTTTTAAACTGTTCTCCTGATAATGTCTACTTTAGCAATCTCCCTTGTGGGAATCTATCCCAGCAAATCAAAGCAGGAAAACTGTAGAGTGCTTATTCAGGGTCAGGTATAAGAATAGCAAAAACAAACAAACAGAAAAAAAAAAACCCACCTCTAGTCAACCAAGCAAAGCAAAGCCCTGATGCGGAAGCAACCTGCATGTCTCCCATCTGCGACTGGCTAATAACATCCTATCACGTCCATGCCAGGATGCCGAGGCGTGGCTAAAAAGGATGGGTCTGATCTATATCTTGTGGGTTAGAATGATGGCCAGGATGTATTGTTAAATTTTTAAAAAGCAAATTTAGGGATAATTGGTATTGTCATTTTGTCTGGGTGTGGAGTGAATATGTACTTACAAGTATTAAAAAAATTCTCTTCAATGGTACATAACAATACAGTAATCCTCAGGGGATAGGATTAGCAGGGAGAACCTTGAATTTTGATGAAGACCAACATAATACTTCATGTATTGTGTGATTTAGTTCTGTGTTTACACAATAGCGCAGGGGGGAAACCCCTGGCTTATTCTGAGAAGTTTCTGTTTAAAGCAGTGGATAGAGAATAAACAGCTGGGCACTGTGGGTGTCTGGTATTTTTCTAGAGATCAAAGCAGACACACCATTACTTATCTGCCTACCTCACGCCCAAGAAGCACCTACTGTGCAATGTATGGTAGGAGGCAGGGGTGACAGGAAGAGTGGGTACAGCTCCAGTCAGCCCCCAAAGACCTGCCTCTCACATCTCTGTCTTCTACAAAACTTCCTAGAATTGAAAAAAAAAAACCCCAAAGTGTCAAGAATGGGCTTTTGTGAAATGGAGGCTGATATGTTCACTTCCACGAGACTTGCAGGAGATTGAGCCTGAGAGCATTTCACCATGGAAATGGTCCTCAGTGGTCGAGCCACTGTCACATCCAGCTGCGCCCAGGTACATCCAGCACAGGTAACCCAGAAAAAAAAAAATCAGTGGATCACACAAGTGAGAAGACGTGGAAGTGGGAGGGAGACTGGAAGGGAAGAAGATTCTCAATGGGGGGAAGAAGGGGAGATGGGATTTGGGAATGAGGGTGAAAATAACTTTGTGTCACATATGAAACTCTGAAAGAATAATAATAATCATTGTGTGTACAATAGTAGTAGTAGTAGGTATTTGAGTGTGTGCGTCTGTGGAGGCCCAGAGGTGACATCTGGAATCATCCTGGATTGCTACCTCCTTATTGCTTTGCTCTGGGGTCTCCCAGGCTCCACCTTCCAGGGCCAGAACTGCAGGCCACCGTCATCTCCACTGCCATTTCCACTGCCATTTCTGCCCTGTGTTTTCACCTGGGATCTGAGGATCCGAACTCAAGTCCTTCTGCTTTTGAGGCAGAATCTTAACCCCTGAGCCGTCTCTCCAGCTTTTAAATTTATTTTTTTATTATTATTGTTATTATTTATTCAACTGTGCGCATGTGCGTGTGTGTGTGTGTGTGTGTGTGTGTGTGTGTGTGTAGAACCACGGATGAATTCGTGAACCACCATGGACGCCTCCACCTCCTTCTGCCCCGGGATTCACAGGCTCCGCCCTACCAGGACCAGAAGCGCAGGCCGCCCCCGCTTCTGCCTGGCGTCTATACGTGGGGTCATAGGATCTGAACTCAGGACCTTCCGCCTGCAAGGCGGAGGCTTAACCCCTGAGCCACCTCTCCAGCCCCTTAAATTTATTTTTATTCAGGATTCGAGATCAGATCCCAGGTCCCACATAAAAACACTGGGCAGAAATGATGTTGGCCTGCACTTCCAGCCCTGGAAGGCGGAGCCTGGGACAAACCCAGAGCAAAGCAACAAGAAGGTAGAGCAACCCAGGATGATTCCTGAAGTCACCCCTGGGCCTCCACAGGCACACACAGTGAGTGCCCTTTCAGACAGACAGACAGACAGACAGACAGACAGACACACACACACACACACACACACACACACACACGCACACACACACGCACACACAGAAGGGAAAGCTTTAAAAAAAGATTTGAGAATTTTAAGCAACAAAAACATGCGGGCTGAGTTTCCACATGCAAAGGAAGTAGGTAGGCACGTGGAAGGCTGGCCGAGGCCCAGGAAACTTAAGCTGGCTCCAGACTTGGCTTCTAAGAGGGGCTTCCATTCTCCTCATCCTCTTGTCTGAGGATTCGGGGGGCAGGGGGGTATTCAACAATATCAGACCTTTGTCAGACATCTTTTTATTTCCGATCTCTACTTCTGGTCTCTACTTCTTGCCTATCCCTCCTTGCCTCTCTTCTTAGCCTCTACTTTCGATCTCTCTTCTTACTGGTATCCGAAGCGGTTTATCAATTCCTTGCTTAGTAGGAGCAGATATAGTTAAGAAATTCTCCATGGGGGGGTGAAGCTATTGCGAAGCACCTTTAGCTCAGCAGCAGCCGCAAGAGGAGATGTGGTGTGCATTTGCTGATAGATGCGGGGCCCGCGTGTGCTCTGCAGCGTACACGCTGGTACGCTCAGCCCTCGGTGGACTGCAGACCTGACAGTGTGGGGCCGAGACAGGCTCAATACAAACAGCAGAGGCATGTGTCACAGATAGAGCTCCATGGTCGGTGCGATACCCTGGCTTCAATCCCCAGAGCTCAAAATGTGATAATAAAATGATACATAAAATAAAATACAGGGCAGATTCCAGCTTGGGTTGCAAGTCAAGGGAGATGTGTTCTTAGCAAAATCACCGTGCCAAGTTGCAGAAGGACCGTGGACTTGGAGGCGGTGATACTGACACAGATCATGGCAATGGAGAGGTGAATGGGGGAAGCAAGGGAGCTGGGGAGAACTTGGGCACTGCGTGCAGTGGGGGAGGGGAGGGTTAGTGGAGGACAGCGGGAGTCGAGTGTGGCTGGACTGCAAAAGACAAGAGTCGGGCCAAGCAGGGGTTTCTCTGCAGAGCAGAGGGAGAGAACAGGGGAAACACAAAGTGGCCAGAGTCTTAGATACAGGAGTCAACTTGATGGTTGAGGGTTCAAGCTCTGGGCACATTTGTAAGGAGTTGGAGGCTGAGTTAGACCCCAGCAAGCCTGCAGGAGATTGTTTAGTTGATGAAAAAGACCCAGTCACAGTGGGTGGGACTTGCCTGGGAAAGTGGATAAGGTGGAGGGAACTGGTTACGGAAGTTGGCATCCCCGTGTACAATTGGCCAGACATGCTGGTCTGGCAAATGAGGATCGTCCCTGTCTCAGCAGTGGATCTGGTGTGGCCAGTCCCCTTGGCTCCTAGCATTGGTGTGGGCTCTCCTGCCAAGCTGGACAAGTGGCTGTAACCAAGAATCGAAAGCCAGAATAAAAACCCTTGTTTCCCCGCAAGCTCTTCAGTCGCGAATTTATCAGAGCCTCACAGAGTAACCATGACAATGTCCACCCCCCCCAACTCGTGTCACGTTTCATCCTCGGTTTAAGGTTCCCTGAATCCAGCATGTCTCTTTTGAGCTTGTTAATACCCAAAAAGGCCCTGCCTCCAAATGAGACCAATCACAGGCGCAGCTGGGACTTTAAGCGAGAGGTGGGGGAGGAGGAGAAATAGCTGTGCTTGCGCTTGCCTGGAGTCAGCTCCAGCTATGTATGCAAAGGCCCCAGAGCCGACACTAGATCCCGTTGCTCAAACCACCACAAACCACCAAATCCCTCTTCTTGCTAATTTATTAGCTTAGCATTGATCTGCCGCCCTTCAGTGCGAGGCCTGACAAACACACACTGTTTTCCTTCTGACTCCCAGCCAGGTATGCGGTGCGGAGTCCAGCCAGCTGGCGGAGAGCCCCCCAGGCAGGGGAGCTGGTGGCAACGTGGCCAAGTTTTCCCCGTGGCCAAATTCTCCTCTGCCCAGCTCTGGGGGCTCATGGCAAAAAGGCAGGGCATGGGCTGCCGGCAGATGAGCTCAGGACCCCTCCATTCATCAGCTCGCCTCTTCACTCTGGCTACCTACCTTTGTATCCAGCTGCATAGCATTCAACGTCTGCATGCGCACGCATGTGTGTCTGTGTGTGTGCATGTGTGTCTGTGTGTGTGTAGGGCGTTCACGGAGGTGAGTGCATAGATATATATGGGTTGGGAGTGGACTATATCTGTGGCATGTGAAGTTGTATATTTACATAGTAATATGTGTAAATGTATGTGTATATGTGTGTGTGTGTGTGTGTGTGTGTGTGTGTGTGTGTACATGTAGGCTGGGGGAGGAACATACATTGCCTTTGCTTAGCAAGACAAAGCCATGCCAAGCAGGGAGACCTTGGCCTTCCCCAAGCTAAGGGATAGGATGGTCTTTGTTACAGGAGTGTCAGTCACTGTAGGGTGATTGCTGTTCTTTTGGTCAGAATCACCTCCCTTCATCCAATGAACCCTCCTGCGAAAGCTCACCACGTATATGTCAACCTGATGGGATTTATCATCGCCATGGCAACACTCTCCTGGGTGTGCCTAAGAGGATGCTTTCAGGAAAGTTTAACTGAGGAAAGAAGACCCATTCAAAATGAGGGTAACAAATAGGGGTGATGTCATCCCATGAGCCAGAGCCCCAGCCTGAAGGAAAAGGAGAAAGGGAGCCAAGCCCTGCATCGCCTCTCTCTGCTTGCTGCCCGTAGGTGCGGCTCCTCCAGCTGCCTCAAGTTCCTGCGCCACTTACGTCCCCAGCACGATGGACCGGTGACTCAAGCTGTGAGCCAAAAAAATCACCCCTCCTTCCTGAATTTGCTTTGGTCGGATATTTTGTCACAGCAGCGAGAAGAGGAACTAATTGTACCTCCACCGCTCAAAGCACAGCGTGTCTCCTCACCGACTTCCCGGGGCTTCTCCAGGCAGGAAGAAGGTGTCGTGAGACACTGTGAGCCGAGACCCAGCGTGCGGGGACAGCCTGCCTGGCCACTCAGCCCAGTTCCTCGTCTCGCTTGCTAGTGTCCCTGGGAAAGTCTCTCACCATCTCTGAGCTTCAGTTTCCTCCTCCTTTGTTTTAAAATATTTTATTTATTTATTTATTTTGTGTGTGTGTGTGTGCGTGCGTGCGCACGCGTGTGCACTTGTGTGTGTATCAGAGGCCACTGTGTGTCCTTGTGGAGGGACGAGGATGACTTTGGGATCATTCTAAATTATCCTGAATTGCTTCTATCTTCTTCTTGCTTCGCTCTGGGATTCCCCAGGCCCTGCCCACCAGGACTAGAAGTGCAAGTTGCTACCATTTCTACCTGGCGTTTTTACGTGGGACCTGGGATCCAAACTCAGGACCTTTTGCTTTCCAGACAGAGTCTTAACCCCTGAGCCGTCTCTCGCGCCCAGGTTCCTTATCTGTGAAGGGGTTCAGCAGCAGTCCCTGGAACCCAGACTGTGGTGAGAAGGAAGCAGTGATTTCTGGCAAGTGCTTACTTAGCACACTGGCTGTGCACAGCAGGATACAGGATCTCTCTCCACCATCCCAGACCTTAGAGCAAATAAAACACCGGCATTACATTGATGGAGCTGCTGTTTGATACACGCGTTCCTGGGCGCTGGCTGCGCAGATGATAGGAGGGGACTTGTCTACCTCTATCTCCTCAGCCGAGCACAGAACAAACGGTTCAGTGAGCAAAGGAATGACAAATCACATCCCTGGGTCTATAGGTTCAGAACTGTGGTAGCTTTGTGAAGCCGCGACTAACTCCTCCTCACCTCTGACTGCCTTCCCTGGTGGGGCATGACCCCAATCCACCTGTCACCTTGCTGCTTCTTGCAAGGCAGCAGCAGGAGCCGGAGGGGATGTGGTTGTCAGGCTGAGTCACTGTCACCTAATCTCCAAGCGACTGAATTAGGTCACTCACACCTGCTTGGCTGTGTGTTAATTTGAAGGGAAGTGTGACTGAACACAGCTGGCATCCTCCCGTGCCTTGCACAGCTGGACAGAGGGCACAAGGTGTGGGGGAGGAAGGCGGGGGCATGCTAGGGAAGACTGTGTACCCGAGTCATACGGCCTGGGCCAGGACGCGTCTTGTTAGAAATGCAGTCATGACCAGGCAGGCATGTACGTCACAGTTATCCCTAAGTGAAAATCCAGGTTTTAGGAGACAGAACTTGCTTTCACTCCAAAACGTAGGACCAATAAACTGGTCCACGGGCAGTTCCCGCCCTGCCTTTCTCTTCTGGCCAGCTCGTGTCTCCTCTTCTATTCCAGATGCTTCTCCCGTCATCACCAACCCGGCTGTCTTCAGGATGGCGATGAGAAACACCTCTGCTGTTTGCAGATAGAATCAGTGTTTGTTTGGGATGAGCGTACTTTCATCTGCAAGAGAGCAAGCGCCATGGTGGAGCGCTCGATCGGCCCTCTGCTGCTGCCTGCCGGGTGGGTACCAGCCTCCGGGACATTCCCACCTCCCTCGCTCACACCCCCCGTCCATCCCGCTGTGCAGGGTGGGCCCAGGGGCACACCTAGTCGTCCTTCTTCCGGCCTCTCGCCAGCTCTGGAAAGAACCCGAGTCTGTCAAGGGTGACATGGTAAACTCCGACGAGAGCCCAGGAACCCCTAAATCTTACAAACTGCCCCCTGCGCTTCGTGCACATGTCTCAAGCCACCCTCCCCGGGGCGTCATCTACAGCTGTCATCTACAGCTGCTTTTCCAGCTACTTCAGGAAGCCCTGGGGGCTCTCAGGGTCAGCCTCTTCCGGGGGCACGTTCCTGCAGCTGCCCAGTAAAGCCGTGGTCCTAAGAGGCTGGGAAGAGAGGATTTGTCTGGAGCTCTCCCAAGTCCAGCTTTGCCAAAGGTCTTTGGTTTCCACATGGAAGCTTGGCAGAACTCCAGCAAATGCGCCATGGTACCCCCAAAGCAGGATGAAAGGGAATTGCCAGGTGGTAAGGAGGTGGCAGAGAGGCCCTTTCCTCCCACTTCCAAGCATCTCTATACCTATATGGGAACTTATAAGAAAGACCAGTATTGTTTCTGAGCCTTAGAAATCAGCCCTCTGTCTCCGGGTTCAGGGTTCCAGTTGAACGCTGTGATTGGAATCCTGCTGTCATATTTGCCCGAGAAAGGGTCAGAAAGAGGGCTCAGTGGGTAAACGCATTGGCTGTAAAAGACTTGCAGCCCGAATTCCATTCCCAGGGCCCACATGAAGCTGGAAGGACGGAACCAACTCTAGAGAGTTGGCCTTTGAACGCTTGGTCATGGAATGCATGCCCTCCCCCAACATACCATTCACATACAGTAATAATAATAGACATTTTTAAATTGCTGGAGACAAGGTCCTGGGGTAGCTTCCTGGCTTGGCAGAGCAGCCTGGCAGGTCCTGTGCCCCAGGATGTGGGGGTTTTCAGATGCCAAGACTCTGTGAGGTGGCTCCTTGCTTAGCATAGGTACGAAGAGCCCACCACCTGCCTTCAGTGGCTTTGTTACTTTAGAGAAGAATCTGCCCGTGTTAGGGATGTGGTGGGCAAAAGTGAAACCACGGAATCATTTCTCAATGAAGGATGAATCGTTTCTTAGTCACCTCGCCCTATACCAGCAGAGCCTGGTATGGGCAGAAAGGCACCCCTTCCTCTCCACATTGCATCCCCCAAAGCAAGATACTCTGGGGATCTAAGCTCTTACCTCAAGAAACTAGAAAATGACAAACCAAAAAAAAAAAAATGACACAGAAAAGCAGAAGAAATAAAAACAGGAACAGAAATCAGGACATTAAAAACGGGACAGCAGTAGGAAGACCAAGGATACATAAAGATGGTTCTTCAAAACATGACAAACTAGCAAGGCTGATAAAGAGAAGTGATTAGGTGATCCTCCAAAGCCTGCTGTCATTCAAGAATTACTAAGCAGGTGCCTTGAGAGACGTTGTGCTCATAAATTCCTAAGTTCAACACCTTGAAAGAATTCCTCAAAAATTCCTCAAATCTTGCAAACTACCAAAACCCAAGCAAAGTGGCATAGACTGGCTTAAAAGTCTTGGAACCATTGGACAGAATCCTTCATTAAGAAATCTGAGAACGGCGTTACTAGGGAATTCTTCCAGACATTTAAAGAAGAACTAACACCGCGGTTGACAGGATGGCTCAGTGGGTAAAAGGTGTCTAGGCAGAAACTTGGTATTTTGAGTTCGATTCACAGAACCATGTGATGGACTGTCTCCCCCGCCCCGCTTCTCTCTCTCTCTCTCTCTCTCTCTCTCTCTCTCTCTCTCGCTCTCGCTCTGTGGGGGATATCTCAGAGGGTAAACACGCCTGAGTACCAGTCTGGCAACCTGCGTTGGATGCCCAGAGCCCACATGGTGGAAGGAAAGAACGGACTTCTGAAAGTTGTCCTCTGGCCTCCCTACGCATTCCTATTCTCTTTCTTTCCAAATCAATGATTTTAAGGAAGAGTTAACACCAACTTTGGAATTTGTTTTCTAGAAATAAGAGCCGTTTCCAGATGGCACCTGGTTCCTCCAATCCAGATCTCACAGGGTCTTTGCTGGCTGCCAGGAGGACCCCCCCCCAAGCACCAGCCTGCAGATTCGACTCCTGCTGCTGCTCCACTATTCTCAAGCCTTCGATGAGGACCTGGCCATCGCGAGCACAGGCGGGTCTCGGTCCTTGTCTAGCAACCTGTACAGCTCCCGCTGGCCACAGGAGCTGATCAACCGAGTCCTTCACGGACACTGGCCTGCCACCTTGTGCACAAACTCCTTCCAGTAGAAACGCAAGTTCTGGCTGCCACTGACCTCAGGCAGGTTCTTGATGGGCGGGTCCTTGATGGGCAGGTCCTTGATGGGCAGTCTCCCAGAGTTGAAGTGTCTGGTTGAAATGTGGACTCCCAGCTTTGGCGTCTTCGACAGCATGTGTAGGAAAATCCTTTGCCCAGAGATGCCCCGTCCCGGCACCAGTACCTCCTGTGGCTGGCTCCAGCTCTCAGTGCCTCCCTCGTGTCCTCCAGGTCCCACTCATGCTGCTGTGGAGGGTGACCAGGCCTCGTGCCCCGCCAGGCCTCGCAGGCCTGTGTGTGCAGGCCAGAGTCAACCTTGGCAGCTCCTCACAGCTGGAGAGGTTTCCAGAGGAAGGAGGACGCAGACGCGAAGCCAAGCACAGTCATGGTGCCATCCAATCCTGGCACCACGGGGCTCAGTGACCTCAGCGCCAGCAGGCCGGGTAAAGGGTGTGGTGTGGGCTCACAGTTGATCCAGCCCACCTGCAGAAGATGGCTTCACTCTGAAAATTTTTTTGTTATTTATTCAATTGTGCGTGTATGTGTGTGCGTGTGTGTGTGTGTGTGTGTGTGTGTGTGTGTGTGTGTGTGTATGTGTGTGTGTAGAACCACGGGCGAATTCGGGAACCACCATGGACGCCTCCACCTCCTCCTGTTTACTCTGCCCCGGAATTCACAGGCTCTGCCCTACCAGGACCAGAAACGCAGGCCGCCCCCGCTTCCGCCCGGCTTCTATACGTGGGGTCTAGGATCCGAACTCAGGACCTTCCGCCTGCAAGGCAGAGGCTTAACCCCTGAGCCACCTCTCCAGCCCCTTCACTCTGAAATTTTGACATCGTGTGACAGTTAACTTTCCATCCCGCTAGGATGCTCATTAACTTGCCTCTAGTGCATATGTGTACGTGTACGTGCACACAGCCACACACCGTTCACACTTCGCACAGCAGACACAGGTCCATTCCACATTCACACACAGACAAACTCACCATCTGATGCTCACAGCACCTTTAGCGCATATGGTTGGACCTTAACTTCTGGCCCATTTTGTTTCTGTCTTTGCAGGGTGAGTAGAGTGACTCACCAGAGCGGGCCAGGGTTCCGATGGCGTTTTCCAGATGTCTTGGCACGACCGTCTCTTCTTCCCCCTTCCCTGCAACAAGAGCCAATGTTATAGACTGGAGGCTCGCGTCCGTCCTGCGCGTTCACACGGGGAAGGCTGCACGCTCTGTGTGTGACCAGGCCGTGTAAGGACAGGGCCCAGGGGCAGCTGCCCGCCTGCAAGCCACAAAGGGGAGCCCTCTGCAGAAGTGCAATTGGCTGGCACCTTGGTCTTGGCCTTCCACCCTTGAAAAGTGCAAGGAAATAAATATGTTCTGTGTAAGTCACTCAGTCTGCGGTGTTTATTTTGGTAGTCAGAGCACAGTCATAGAGCCAAGTCTGTACACACAGCCCACAGCCTCCACCAGTGGGGCCTTCCCCCTTCCTTTCCCTCCTCCCCTTCCTCTCTTCCCCTTCCTCTCCTCCTCCTCCTCCTCCTCCTCCTCCTCCTCCTCCTCCTCCTCCTCCTCTTCCTCCTCCTCCTCCTCCTTCTCCTCCTCGGCTCCCAAAGCCTCCCTGGAGACCCTGGTATTCCCCATTGCCCGGAACACATTCCTACCCTGCTCCTTTGCCCTTCCTGACTCACCAGTGACACCCTGTGTGTGTGTGTGTGTGTGTGTGTGTATGTGTGCAGGCCAGAGTCAACCTTGGCTGTTGTTCCTCCTCCAAATCTTCTTCTTTTGAGACAGGGTGTCTTCTCTCCAATGCAGGGATTACGAATGCGAACCACCACACCCCGCTTTTTACTGTTTGATAAGAGCTCTGGGTTCTGGGGTGAAGGGGGTGGTCTTCATGCTTGAAGTCAGCACTTTGCTGGTGATCTCCCCGGGCCTGCCAATCAGCCTTGTCTTTTGTTTCCTTCTTGTCTTTATTCAAAAGTCATGCACCCCCTACCCCAAGCTAATCCCCAAACTAACTTGCAAGTCACTGTTGCGGAGTATTTCCCAACAGCAGTCAGGTTTTGCTTTTAATATTTTTTTTTTTGGCAATAACACTATAACAGAAGAACAGAGATATGTGTGTGTTTTTGTTCGCCGATAAATCCCAAGCGCCCAGGACCATGACGAGAGCTCAATTCCTTTTCAATAAACATTTCCTGACCCAGCGACTCAGCCAGGCCCCGGGTGAATTAGCTGGTCAGCCAGCGCACCGCGCCGTACCAGGAGCGCCCGGCAGAGGGCAGCCGAGGAGCGCCAGAGGGGCGCGCGGGCGGCGCTTTGAAGTCAGGGTCCCACCAATCCAGGCCCAGAGACCTGGAATTCACGCCCCGCTTCGTGCCTCTCAGAGGCACAAAGGGCTTGAGGTGGAGGAGGCCCACTGGGGAGCTGATAAAAGATCCCTGTCCTCGGCGCAGGTGGCTGTTTGCCAAAATTCAGGGGTGAAAAAAAAAGAAAGAAAGTGAAACTGTAGAGAGCGAGGTCGGTGTCCCCTGGTGGAGAAGGTCAGGGGCAAAGCTCGGTGGCACCAGAAGAAAGATGGCTTGGCCGGCACCACCGCCGCGGGGAAGTCAGCGCTTGGCTGTCACTGGGGTGTGGAAGTGGCCAGTCTCAAGCTGAACATACTTGAAGATGTTAGGAGAACCCCGATTCTCCTCTTCTCCCCAGTTCCCCCCCAGCACCTGGGGTGCTTCTGCTACCCACTCAGGCTACCTCCTGCTGTGCCCAGGTGGACCAGTGCTTCCTGAGCACGACCCGCGGGCCAGGCACGCGAAAGTCATTCAGCCCGCATTGCTGCATTTATTTTCAGAGCAAGTCTCTAAGTCTTTCTCTTGTTCTCACTTACAGGTGACAAGGGACCAGAGGATCCGGTCAGTGTCCAAGGGAGCAAGAGCTCCCCTGAGTGGGATCACTGATGAGCTGAGAGCACGTCCAGTTGGTGTCCTCTTGTGACACGTGGAGACAGGGAGGTCTAGGCAGCAGAGCGGTCGTGCCCAAGTCCCCCCGCAGACCTTCCCCCTGGAGCCTACCCAAGTGGGCCTTCATGTCCCTGGCTAGTGTCTGAGGTCAACTTTCAGGCTTTTGTTTTCCTTCCCTAATTCCACATTCTGGGTTACAGACCTGGTGTGTTCACCTGGAGTCCCAGCACTTAGCTTTACAGACAGGAGGATCAGAAGCTCAGAGCGGTTATTCTCAGCTGTATAGTGAGTTTGAGACCAGTCTGGGATACTTGAAACCAAAAGAAAGAGGTAAAGAGGAAGGAAGGAAGAAAAAGGGAGGAGAAAGGAGAGAATAGAGGTGGAAAAGGGAAGAGAACAAAAGTGATAAAGTAAAGAATAAAGAAAATGAAACAAATTGAATATAAAGAAAAGATAAGCAGTAGAAGACAAATAAGTACCTGAGAGAAGCACGGAAATGTCACGACATAGACAAATCAAGTTAGATTATCACTCTTCTTCGTGTGCCCAACCCCATACAGCCTGCTCTCAAGTCACTACGTAAAACCAGCTGAGCATGAACACAGCCCATCGAAGCTTTTTCTCTCTCCCCCTAACTCTGTGTCACAGGTTACTAGAATGCATTCCCTCTAGGCTTTATATTTGCCTGGGGGGCATACCCGCAGACCTGAATCTCACTCGAGCTCTTACTCTCTTATCCGGCTGGTGACCCTCTGAGCTGCTCTGTGCTTTGGTAATACGGCCGCTGCAAACAGAAGCCGCACACACAAGCCACCTGTGTTATTTCAAAGTTTCCAGCGCTTTCCTGATAAAAGACAAGAGGGCCGGGCGTGGTGGCTCACTCCGCAGTTCCCAGCTCTCTGGGGACAGGGGCAGGAGGATGACAGCAGAGAGTTCCACAGTAACTCGCAGGCGTGTCAAAGTAAGTGAATAAATAAATAAGTAAACAAACAAGGCCAAGGCACTTGGCATGAAGTATTATTAATTCAATATACTGTTTCATACACTTCAACAGTCAAAGTATCTCCCACGCACAGCAACACACCCAATACCAAAGCACTTCCCTTACAACACACATACCACGACCACCACCACTGCCAATAACACCACACGGCAACATATACACAAGACACACAGCACCACACACATTACCAACAGCATACACAGCAACACACAACACCACCACTACCAACCCACAACCTTCATGCACAGCCCCTAAAACCAAACCATTTCCCTCGCGCACCCCAACCACCACAGCTCCCGCATAACCCCCCTTTCTGTCCCCAAGTGCTCGGATTTGCTAGTTGCGGCAGCAGATACTTGAACACCACGGAGACATTGGCCTGCGACTTTCTTTTCAGATTAATGAGCAGTAAAAGATTGGAGGCGGGAGGGGGCGAGGATGGCGGGAGAGAGCAATTACACCCAAATCTTTTCTCTGTTGATTAGGGATTCCTTCTTCAGACTGCTTTGGCTCCGGCTAAATCTTTTTCTAATGAGATGTGGCTTATCCAGATCGGGGCGCTGAGAAAAAAGTTGCAATTAACTTTAAGAAGAAAAGGAGTGAGAAAGAAGGAAGTGAGGAGTGGGGGGGCGGAGGCAGGGCCCAGGAGTGGGGGTGGGGATGGGCGCCCTGGGCAGTGGGAAGGACGGGCACAGCTTGGAGGAGGCTGTCCTGCAGGTGGAAGGGCAAAGGCGGCCTCACTGGACCACCAGCCCCTGAAGGCTGCGGGAAGCCCCTTGGCATTTGGAGCTTAGGAAGGGCCCTGGGACGCTCCGCTTGCCTGGGAGGGCTCCAGGCCGCCATCATCTTGCTTCCGGTTCCGTTCGAGGACAGGAAGTGGTCACCCCTCATACGTGGGGCTGCCTCACACCACCCTTTTAGCTCACTCAGTCTTGAGAGGACATGACACTCCACCACCCGCCAGTCCACTCTGCGGCCCCCTATGTCAGTGTCAGTCAGGCACAGGTGTCAACTTGACAGTTGAGGGTTTGAGCTCTGGGCACATTTGTGGAGATTTAATGGTTGGGTTAAGCCCAGAACGGACCTGCAGGAGATTATCTGGCTGATGGGGAAGACCCAGGTGGGTGGGATTAGGCCCTGGAATAAAATACAGAGAGCCAGTTGAGTCGGCATCCTTGTGTACACTTGGCCAGACATGCTGGTCTGGCAAGTAAGGATCGTCCCTCTCTCAGCCGTTATGTGGTGATGGTGTGGCCAGTTTTCTTAGCCCTGGTGTTGGTGCGTGCTCTCCTGTCAAGCTGGACTGAGAACTATAATCGGACTATTGTAAGGAAATAAACCCCTTGTTCCCTAAGCCATTTGATGGTCGTTTATTAGCAATCATGCAGGAGAATGCAACCGTGGGATCTGACGATGAGTGACGTTAGGGGTCAGCTGTATGCTGAAGTCAGAAGTCACAGCCCCAGGCAGAAAGTCTAGCCGTAGCATCTCCCTGGCCTGCCAAGTGCTCGTCACCAGGGAGTGGAGTTCAGCACCCTTAGAAGAGCAGAGAGGGGCCATGTCACATTGCCATGGAGAAATACCTCCAGTTCCCAGAATGCCTCTGCATTTCTAGGTCAAGCTCGACCCAGCCATAGCTGTAGACTAGTGACTTCTTCTCTCTATTCACCTGTTACAGAAAACAAAGGAACTAGTGGGTGACTCCCGGGCCTCCAGCCCCCTGGTGCCGACAGACGTGAGTCGCCACGCCCATGTCCCTATTTGAGACGCCTTACTTCTCTGCCCCCGAAACTCCCATTCTCAGTTTTGCCCATTCAGGGAACCCCTGACCCTTCTTGCACGTCTTTCACCATGGGAAGACTGGATCTTGTCCTGTGTATTTGATGCTCATGGCTGGGGGCTCAGATTAACGACTCCAGTCCAGCCGGAGGTCCTGGGTGAGGTTGGCTGGAGTTATGCTAGAAGGGGTGTGTAGAAGGGCAGTAGTGGGCGCCCTTTGTCTTCTACGTCTCCTCTTCCCTCCCTCTACAGATATACACAGTCACATACATGAAGGTGGATAGTGCGAATCCAGATTCCTTTATTCTCTCTTTAGCATATTGTCTTTCCTATCCTATAGACCTCTGGCAGTTTGAGGGTAAAAGAAATCTGGGCTTTGGACCTCGTTCCCCCTGAATCCCTGGTTTGCTACCCTAAGGAAAGACCACTCCTGGAGACACAGAGGACGTTTGGGTGGCCCCGTCAAAAAAACCACGGGCAGCTTCCAAGAAAAGAAGGACAACGGATGAACCAGAAAGAGCCTCGGCCACGTGCAGCCTATTGGCTGTATGAACTGCGCCTCTGCGCCCCCAAGGACGAGGCCATAATGAAATGCGTCATTCGGAGCATCGTGGAGGCCGTCTCTGCCAGAGACATGTCTGAAGCCCGCGTCTTCCACGCTTACGTTCTCCCCAAGCTCTATGCGAAGCCGCATCACCCCGCCAGCTGTGCCCCTTGTGGCAAGGTGGTCAGGAACCGATCTCATGAAGCCCGGAGGGACCGAACACCCCCACCCTGATTTAGACCTACTGGTGCTGCCCGATGACCTCCACCAAAGCCCATGTGAAGACCTGGTTTCTTGAAAATGAAAGACAAAGCCATCTACTGGGAAAGTAATAAAAGAAAGTGGAAATTACTATTTTCAAAAAAGCCACGGAGACGGGCCCAGACTGGGAGACAAAAGCTGAACCATCTTCCACAGCATCGAAGGTGTCTTCACCCTTCCGCCTTGGAATCTCCTGGAGCTTGCTACCTGGGGTCTTAAGTACCAGCTCTCCTCTCTGCCCCCACCCTCCCCTGTGCACACTGCTGAGGACAATCCAGCCTTTCTCCTGTCTCTCTGCCTGTCGCCAATCGAATAAACATATGTGCTAGCGCGCTTAGTGGCAGTGCGAAGTTCGAAATTCTTCTGAAATATATAGCAAGGTCAGATGAAGGGAAGGGGGAAAAAAAACAAAAAAACAGAAAACAAAACACAAAACCCCCGAAACCGAAATTGGACACAGAAGGGCAGAAGCAGACTGAACAGGAAGTGGTGGCCTTAGGCTAAATGAAACAGCTGTCGCCATTGTTCTGGTGGAGAGCTTGTGGAGAGCTGCCTTCGCAAACTCCTTGCGCGCCAGGCTCAGAAAGCAGATGTTAATAATTACAGCACATGAAACGAAGGGCACAGGATTAGGCAAGTGTCGAAAAAGAAATGGTACCAGTAGATTTATAACTGGCTCAGGCAGCAGATCTGTTTGGGCCCGTGAGTGGCCAAGGGGGTGGGTAGGAGGAGGTGGGACCAGCCACCTGGCTGCAGAGACCCCTGCCTAGTCCCTTTCTGGGGCTTGCCCCTCTAGCTTCTGGATGGCCTGAGCATTGGAAGCTTGCTGGGTTGTTTTGATGGCGATAGGTTGGGCGGATGCTGTCTATCCAGGAACCCCAAGGCTGTTATTTAGGGACACAGCGCATCCTTCTAACCTTTGGGGTCCTAACAGATCAAATCTGCAATGCTGGAGTGGAGGATATGTTGCTTGACGGGTGATGTGCTGGCTGTGCATTCAAGCGAATCTGGGTCTGGGTCCCTGGCACCCATGCAAAACCGGGGCGTGTCAGCGGGGGTCTGTAACCCCTGTGCTGGAGAGGAGACAGGTGGGTTTTGGAAGCCCATTGGCCAGTCTAGCTAAAGCGGCTACCTCCAGGTCTGGTGAGATAACTCAGTGGGTAAAGTGCCCGCTTACGAACCTGAGTTGGACCCTTGGAACCCGCCTGGCACACATGCGCTCTCTCTCTCTCTCTCTCTCTCTCTCTCTCTCTCTCTCTCTCTCTCCAAATGAATAAATACAGTATGTTTAAAAACCAGCAAGCTCTGGGCTCAGCGGAAGAGTCTGTCTCAGAAAACCAGACTGCATAGAGGAAGCCAGGCTTGGATTTCTGGCTTGACATATACATACACGGGCAAGAGCACCGCATACACGCGTGTGCATACGCCCTTCCCCCCAGTACTCAGCACAGGTATCAAAGGGAGTCTCTTTTTTCTTTTTCTTTTTCTTTTTGTTGTGTGTGTCTGTGTATCTCTGTGTCTGTGTGTCTGTGTGTATCAGAGGGCGCTGTGTGTGCCTGTGGAGGCCCAAGGCTGACTTTGGGAATCACCCCGGATTGTTCTACTTCCTTCCTACTTTGCTCTGGAGTCTCCCAGGCTCTGCCTTCCAGGGCTGGAAGTACAGGCTGCAGCCATTTCCACTTGGCATTTTTAACATGGGATCCGGGATCTGAACTCAGGGCCTTCTGCTTGTGAGACGGAGGTTTAACCCTTGAGCCATCTCTCCGGTCCTCAAAGGGAGTCTCTGAGCAAGCAAATAAGTGACAGGTGACGTCGACAGGGACTTTTGAGGCCACGAGGCCAGGTGGCCACGCTCAGGACTCTTGCTTTTACCAACCGGCTCGTGCGTCAGCTCCAGGAGCTCGGAACTTTGCAGCTGGACTTGAACCACACTTTCAGGCTGGCGAGCTCATTGCACCTTGGAGGGGGCCAGGGAGCCCCGGAGAATGCTGGGATTGTTGAGGAGGATTAGTAAGCCAGGCAAGTCTCTCCGACTAATAGCAGACATTGAAAAAGAAGAGTCTCCACATGTTGGCAGAACATTCTCCGCTGCTTCTCCACGTGAGCAGGGGTTGTAAAAAACAAAACACACACACACACACACACACACACACACACACACACACACACGCAACACACCCATGCATACTACTCCCCCTCTCTGGATGCCTCTCAGAAAGGTTCGAAAGAAGGTAAAAGCATGTGTTTGCCATCTTTCTTCCTATATGGAAACCATATGCTTAAATACACTAGCAAACATACTTAATATAACGCTCCCTTTTATTAAATGTGGTTTTATAAACGCGCTCCCCAACCAGGGCACCTTAGCTGTGCTGGAGGCTGAAACTTGGCAAAATATTCTTCCCGCTCTTACATCTAACTGATACACATTTATGGAAAATGAGTCTCGGACCCTCGGAAAATGGACTGGTTCTGATTACTATGGCGAGAGGGAAGGGGCACGGGAGGGCATCTTTTTTCCTCTGATAAATGAAAAGGACTGAACCGGGTGCTTTCTGTAACCTGCAAAGGGGCAGAGGCATCTGCGATTCATTTAGCGCTCTTTATGGAAGATTTATTTCATTAATTCGGTCAGACGAGAGAACTTGGAGTTTTCTCTTCTTGGAGAGGCACATCCACGCTCACACATGCACCCACGCACCCACCCACGGACAGATATCTCGGGAATGAAAAATGACTAATGGTGTTATTGGAACTGGTGAACGCGGGGTCTCTGTACTGAGACAGTCTGGGCCGACTGTGGAGGGAAGGGGCGGAAAGGTTCACGCCCCCGCCCCTCTCCGGGTCCAGTGGCACCAACGAGTGATGCTAAGTTACTTGGATGAGGCAGGATTGATGTGTGCCAGGCACTGTACCGAGCTTTGAGGATGGTTACCTGGTTGCTCCTATCACTTTGCAGATGGGAACATTATTCATTTCTCGCTCCAAAGGTTCATTATTTTTCCTGGTTTTTACTGGCGATTAAATGCAGGGCCTTGCAGATGCTTGCCGGTATTTCCAACATTCCATTCCAGAAATCCATGCCATCAATTTCCAACCGCATCGCCGTCCGTCCATACAAGGCAACCGTATTCCATCCATCCAAATCCATTCCATTCCAACCCAATCCTCCTTCCATATCCCAATTCCATTAGCCGATTCCAATCCTCCAACTCCATCAGTGCCCATTTTGTACCAATCCAATTTTCCCCATCCGTCCAAAACGCATCCATTCCATCCAAGTCCAGCCAATTCCAAAAACATCCTCCATTCCAACCACCAGAAAGACTCCTAATTTTCCTCCTCATTCCAACCATTTCCAACACTCCACAAGAACAACACCAGATCCCATCCCAATCCATCCATTTCCACCCACGCATCCCCAATTCCAACCAGTCCAATTCTATCCAAAAATCCTTCCTCCATGCACTTCCCAAAACCATTCCATTCCATTCCACCTTCCAACGTTCCCATCCACACCAACCCTCCAACATTCCATCCTTCCCAAGATTCCAACAGATTCCAATTCCACCATCCACAACAACATCCCAGACCCCCCATTCTCAATTCCCACAGATCACTCCCAAAGATTGCCATTCCAGCAGCCTTCCCATCACAATTCACCCATCCCTCCGTCCGAATCATTCCGAATTTACACAATTCCTCATTCCCTGCCCCAAACCAATTCCAAACTCCAATTTTCCCCGTCAATTCCACACCATCCAGACCATTCAGTTTCCCCCAAGCTCCAACTTCCATCCCATTCCAAATCCGGATCCAATTCCTCCGTTCCACTCCATTCCCGCATTTTCCATCCTATCCAATTGCCGTACCAATCCATCCACGATTTCCCAGCCAATCCATCCATCCATTGGCCGACCACCACATCCATTCCACTTCCCTGCCATCCCATCCATCCCTCCACCTCCACCAAGACCGTTCCCCTTACCAATTCATTCCACCACAGTGCAAATTCCACCCGATCGCATCCACACACCCTTCCTCCAATCCACAACCTCCATCCCATCCATCCAATACCTTCACTTTCCAACATCGCGGAAGCATAGGGGGGGGAAATCTACCAAATTCGATGATTTCCATTTTCCTCCCCCCATCCAAAAATCCTTCCATTCCAGTATCTCCTCCATTGCCACATCCAGGTCCATCTCCCAACATTTCCTTCCACCACATTCCATTACCACATCCTTTCCTTCTCTCCACCCCCAGTCCATTCCATACCACCTTCCCACCCAATCCATTACCCCCCGTGTCCCTCCTCCATCCACAACAATCCAAGTGCAAATTTAACCTTCCATTCCCTTCCAGTTGTCCGTGCCTCCCAATCCCACATCCCCTACCAACAACGACTGATCTATTTTCCCTTATCCTTCTTTTCACTTTGCGTGTGTATACATGTGCGTTTACGTGGGTGCATGCTGATGCGTGTAAAGGTGTATGTATATGGACTGAGCTACATTCCTAACTCTCACCTTTCTTTGAGGGCTCGTTTTCTTGGTTATCCACAAGCAAGCTAGGCGGATGAAGAGCCCATCGGGTAGTTGTCATGGGGTGAGTAGCCTGGGACGAGTTAGATCCACATTAGATGCTTCACGAGCTGCAGGTTTCTCATCCGTGCTGACCAGAGACATTCTCTTTTAGACTAATTTCTGGTTTCTAGAACAGTCCGCTCTTCTATTCTTGGCCATCTCTGACTTACAAGGTGCAATCCTGAAAGTAAGTATTTGTGTACCCATTTGATTTTGTTTTTTTAACGTGGGACCTGGGATCCGAACTCAGAACCTTCTGCTTGTGAGACAGCGTCACAACCCCTGAGCCATCTCTCCAGCCCCATGTGTACCCATTTCACTTCCTGGTGGATGGCGACAGCTCTGACGTAGGTCCCCAGAGAAGGCACAAAATGAAATACACACACACACACACAACAACAACAACAACGACAACAGCAATAACAACAACAGCCAAAACCAGACTGACAATATTTGGAAGTCAAGGTGCCTGCTCTCTTGTGCTCTGAGCAGGCATTGCTAATTGATCCCAGGTCTCTCTCCCAACCCTCAGCAGCTTCTCAATCCAGCCCCCCAGGCAGCCTCTACCAATGGATCCCAGTGAGCGAATGAGGTGCAGCCCCTTCTGGCTGAGTGTTTCATTTTGGACAGGGAGAAGCAGAGGAGGAAAGTCAGCTGCAACCCAGCTAAGAAGCCAGACCCTTGGCCCGCGGGCTTCCCGCCCAGTGCCGGTCCACACCTTGAGGCGGGTCTGAGAGGGGCTCATAAACCTCTGTATTCGCTGGCTCTGCTCCCCTTCTCCAGGGGAAATGTCACTGGGGACTGCAGAAAACCAAACCGGGCTGGAAAGGACAGCCTGAATCCACACACGCTTCAGTGCAGGGTCTAAGGTTCTAGAAAGGAGTGGAAGGTTTCCATCTGGAGACTCATGAGTAGGTACTCCCCACTCTCTCACACGCAGGACCATAGGAAATGCCTGGGTCAAAGGCAGCCAGGCCGCTGTGGCTTAAGGTAGGAGGGCGCGGCTCCCTCGGCCCTCAGGCTTTCCTGCGGGTGCATCTCTCCAGGGAAGGATCCTTTTATGACAGGAAGACGGTTTCCGCATTTCTGTGTCCAAAATTCCAACTTGAGTCTTTCCTGCTGGGGTTGGGGACCTACACTGGCTGCTGCTCCTCAGCCTCTGGGGCGTGGGGAAGGGGCTCGCTCTCCCTCTCTGCTGAGTGGTTGGCAGAAAACGACCTGTCCACAGAAGAGAAGCTTCCAGCCAGAGCTCTCGTCTTTTCCTGCATGTCAAATCCAGGTGGTGTCTGAAAGGTTTTTTTGAAGATACAACATCGGTTACTTGTCAGTAAAAGGGAATGGGGTTTTTAAAACTGACAAGTCTGCCCCCTTATCAGCGGGACCACTTACAAGCTGTCAGAGTGAATTTTTTTTGTTTTTTTTTTTGGTTTGTTCAGCTGTCCCTTGGGCAGTCTCATCAGATCTTTTTCTTTTCTTTTCTTTTTCATTTCTTTTCTCTTTTTTCTTTCTTTTCTTTTCTTTCTTTTCTTTTCTTTCTTTTTGTCTTCTTTTCTTTATTTCTTTTCTTACTTTTCCGTTGCTTTTCTTTCTCCTCCCCCTCACTCCTTCCCTCCCTGCCCTCCCTCCTTCACTCCCTCTCCCCTCATTCCTTTCCTCCCTCCCTCCTCCTTCCTCCCTCCCTCCTTTCAGCTCCCTATCCCTCCTTCCTTTCCCTCCTCCTCCTTTCCCTCCCTCACCTCCCTCCCTTATTCCACGTTCCCTCCCTCCCTCCCTCCTTCCCTCCCTCCCTCCCGCCGTTCTCTTCCCTCCCTCCCTCCCTCCTTTCCCTCCTTCTTCATGTGTGTGTATGTGTGCCTGTGTGTGTATGCCATGGTGGGTGTGGGAAGGACAGAGGACAACTCAGGAATTGTGTTTTTTTCTCCTTCCACCACGTGGACTCCAAGGATGGAAACTCAGGTGGTCAGATTTGGGGGCAAGTACTTTTGCTGGTAGAGACCCCCTACCAGCCCTATGCTACTTCATGTGTTACTGGTGTGTATGCATGCACATGTGTGTTTATGTGTATAGGTAGGCGTTTGTGTATAAGTATGTGGACACATATGTACATACATGTAGAAGCTACAGGATAACACAGAGTTTCTCAACTGGCCAGGAACTCGATAGGTGGCTAGGCCAGCGAGCGTCATCCGCCTGCCCCCCTTTCTCTGGAGATGTGAGTTCTGAGGACTGAACTCAGGTTCTCCGGCTTAAAAGGCAAGTATTTCACTGGCTAAGCTAACTCCCCATGCTGTCTGCTGCTTCTGAGGAGGCTTGAAAAACACTTTCTCAAAAAAAAAAAGTATAAAAAAATGAGAAGAGAAAGGAAAGAAAGAAAAGAAAGAAAGAAAGAAAAAGAAAAGGAAAGGAAAGCAATGAAGAAAGAAAGAAAGAAAGACAGAAAGCAATAAAGGAAAGACAGAAAGAAAGAAAGAAAGAGAAAGAAAAGAAAGACTTAAAAAGAACGCAGAGGAAACTCAAGAAGAAAGCAAGACCGTACCTAAGAAAAGCACTGAAAGCCCGTGCCGCGGAACGATAAGGAACAAGACCGGCCCGAAAGACAGACAGCCATCCAGCAATACAACTCCCGACGCCTCCCCGCAATGCACCTGACCCCAGACCAGCCCTACCCGGCCCTACAGCTCAACGCCCATATCCCGCCCGACATCCCAGGAGCACTCCCGCAGCCCCGCTCCCCCCTCCCGTGTCCCGCCCGCACAATCCCGCCCTCCCTCAATCCCTCAACTACACTCCCTCCCTCCCGTCCCTCTTCCCTCCAATCCTGTTTATCTACCCACCCATACCGCATAGTGTCTCCCTTCCTCTCCAGGAATATTGTTAATGAACTCTCACTGTCATCCGGCGGACTCTTGAAAAGATCGCAGGTGCTACATCATCAAAGGCCTCAGGAGCAGAGAGCTACTTGATAGAGCTCAAGTAATATTTCTGAGCAGGTTTTGATAGCCAAACATCATTTGTAGAATAAAGATGTTCATCTGTTTTTGTCAAAGCATGTTTTTCTGAAATGTTCCTGATGTGGTGTGTCCCTACAACGAGATATTAATCCTCCACCGAAGTACCAGTACACTGTGTACAATGTAGACGGACAAGAAAGTCATGACGTTAAATGAAAAAAAAAAGACATGAAAGACCACATATTATACATACTTACGAATGTGCAGTGTGTAGAGTTGGCAATTCCATTAGATAAAAAGTTGATGAATAGCTGCTCAGGGCTGGGTGGGAAGGAGAGGGGCAGGAGGTAATAGCATGGGGGTAGGGTTTCTCTTTGAGGGGACTCGAATGTTTGAAAGTTAAGCTATGGTGACAGCTACAGGTATCTGAGACACAAACAGCTATTGCTTCACATACGGTATCTCATTGCCACGACAAAATGCCTGACAAAAGTATTTTGGCTCAAGGGTTGAAGGAGTATTGTCTCGTGGAGGGTTACACACAGAGGCAGAGGTTGCTGGTCTTGTGTCTGTAAAATGAGGAGAGAGAGAGAGAGGGAGAGAGAGGGAGGAGAGAGAGAGAGGGAGAGAGAGAGAGAGAGAGAGAGAGAGAGAGAGAGAGAGAGAGAGAGCGAGCTGGTGTTCAGCTCATGGTCTCCTTTTTATTCCATCCATCATCTATGCACTGGGGCTGCCCTCCCTTAGGGTGGGTCTTGGAGCTCCACAGACCTGACCAGAGGTGTGTCTCCCAGGGTATTCCGAATCCAGTTGACAACGGAGTTGAACCATCAGGTGTATCACTTCACATGGATACACAGGGCGCGATGTGATGATCTCA